>OY787622.1:3751568-4259169 GCA_963678935.1 Umbilicus rupestris
TTGCAATTTCTTGCTGATCTTTATTGAAGAATGAGTGTGAGCATATATTTATCAACTGGTTAGTTAAAACATCTCAAGTAAATTCAGTGTTTAGTCGTTGGCATATTAGAAGAGCTTTGAGTATTGCGAGTCTTGTTTTTGTTCTTTGTTCGGGACGAACAAGTTTAAGTGTGGGGTAGTTTGATGGAGCGTATTTATACGATCCATCGAGTTATTTATTCCCATTGTTTAATTACATTTTGCGTGTGATAGATTACTTCTTTGTAGTGTTTCGCATCGCAGGTGTATTAAGACCGCTTTTGAGATTTATGGCATTTTTAGATAGTCGATGCGGAAATTGGTGTTGAAGGAAGTAAGTGTGCATCTCAGTGAGTAACGCGCCGGAAGAACACTTTCGTGTGCCTTAATGTCTTCTTCAGGCGCGCAGCTAATGTCTCCTTCCGGCGGGCTGCTAATGTCTTCTTCCGGAGTGGCCAGCATTTGATGACTTTAGCATTTGGCCCACGGCCCGAAATCAAATTTTAAGGCCTAATCTTAATTAGGGTTTTAATAGTTGATTAGAGCATGGATTCTAGACAACACGTGGACGGCCGAACGGCAGTTCTGACGATAGAAGTTTGGAACGAATTAACGAACGGAGTTTTGGAGGGAGACAAAGTCTTTCGTGAACAGTGTTTTCCATTCCTTTCAATTTAATGTGTTTTTCAGTCATGACTATAAGTAGCTAAATTTCTATTTCAGTTTAGGGTTTTAGTTAGTGACATACATGTTTGAGACTTGGATTTAATGCATGTTTCTATTCAATCGTAAATTTGGATCTTAAATTGCATGAATTGTATTGCATGGTTAGCGTATACTTTGTCGTGAAACTATCCGCTCATCAATTTTAATTATTAACTCTTGTCGAAGCTTTGTCGTGGAAGCAAGTAATAGAATCTAGGCTTAATATCACCTTTGTCGGGGTACTCTAGGTTATTACCTTTGTCGGAATGACCACATGTTTGATTAGAATCGCAATCTTTAGAAGTCGATGATAGCAGTCACTATTGAATTCCCTGGACTGAATGCTTCTCTGAATTGATATTCACGTTTTTTTCACTTTCTGTCTTGCAATCAACTTACTTAAATCCCCTTTAGTTCTCTTGGGTTCGACCCTTGCTTGCCGCTACACTAGCTAAAGCTTGGAATTATAAATACAAATTTAGCGCACACAACGACGAGCATCAAATTTTGACGCCATTGTCAGAGAACTGCTACAGTGAAGAATTTCTTTTGCTTTTCTATATTTAATATTTAATTTTCTTTTTGTGTTATTTTTTTTTGCGGTTAATTATTTTTTCCAGCATGGTAATGGACAACGCGTGAAGCATTACTATGGTGAATCACGACCAAATTCTCAAGAATATGAGCTAGCTGAACCGCAAAGCGAACACTGAGTTGAGGTACCGTTGAGCCAACGACATTAAACAAGTGCGCTTTGCGGGAGCCAACCCGATTTTTATTCATTTATTTTATTTCTTAGCGTAAATCAGTGAGATCAAGTTGCAAGCAACTGCACAGGTTGCAAGCATTAGCTAACTCAGTGAGATCAAGTAGCGTAACTGAGTTAGATTGCTCCACTGACTGTCTTCAGGTTTTATCAGCTACTTGCTTCACCATTTGCTGTAGCACCTATTGGATAAAGTTGCAAGCAAGTGCACAGGTTTGTCAAGGATGCCACAACCCTTAACGATCGCCCCTTGTCATTTTTGACAAAATCCAAGGACTCATCTCTCTTCTGATCTCAAGCTATCCCAAGATTGTCTTCAGACTCCTTCTCTGGCAGCTTCCTCAGCTTCTTCAAGGTCCATGTCTAGTGATGTCTTCAGCATTCCGCTTTCCTCTTCGTCAGCAACTCATACTAACTTTGTTAGCAATTCTCTAGTTTCTTAATGACACAACTAAATTCACATCTATGAGAGTTTCTGGCCTAACATCTGGTCAACCACACAAAAAAACCAACAACCATTACTCTCCCTTTTTGTCAACAAATGACAAGGGTCCTCAAACAAAACTCAACTAATAGGCCTACGCCTCTTCTCCATCCACGGGAGGTGGGATCATATCGACGGGGTACTCCACATCTCACAGCAGGTTGACAATCTGGGCTTCGAGGGTAGCATTCTTCTTTGCTTCACCATTCATGTGAGCAAGCTCAGCCTTCAGGTGCCCGACAATCCTTGCGTGCAATGCTTCTTGAATAGCAAGTGAACTTGTCTCAGCAGTTGCTACAACATCTTCCCTGACCGGGTCTGCTCCCTGTAAAATCCACAATGTGCTTCCCTTTAAATAACTTGTGATCCATAAGAAACACCTGAGGTTCTTCAGATAACCCATCTGACTACGCCTTGAGCTCAGGGTGTTGCTTGGTGACTAGCTCATATATAAGACAAGGGAAGACTATTCCTTGAGCTCCTCGCTAGCTTCAATAGTTGCTTCATCTTCCAATGAGGCAACATCAAGGGCATCATCTAGATGCTTTGGCAGGTCTGCACTAGCTTTTCTATATCATTTGGCTCCTCTCTTGTCTGATCAGGTACATCCACATCTTCCCCAGCTTCATCATCTGCCTCTTCAGCTTCTTTTCCAAACTCTTCTTCTTATCCTTCCGTGGACTCTTTCGTAGCATCCACCGGATTCTCTTCCTCTTCTGATACCCTGGTTGCTTCAGCAACCTCCTCTTCTTCATCCATCATCAATTCCATCATCATTATGTCATTTTAGAGCTTAAACATAGATCTTTATTGCATGTGTTGATACAGGTTGCTATAGCAACTTAGTTAACAACCACACAAAGACACAGAGTGGATCTTAGAGTTTTGAACCGCAATCCATCCAAGGGGTTTGTGAGGATGTCAGCCAAATGTTTATCGATTGCTACATGCTATAGAATAATGATCTTCGTATCCACTAAATCTTGAATGATTTTTAGAAATATTGATGGCACTCATGTTGTCGCATTAGAGTGTCATAGTATCCTGTTGTACTCCATACTCAGCCATCATTTGTTTCATCTAGATCATTTGAGCGCAGCAGCTCCCAGTTGCAATATATTTTGTCTCAACTCTCAACTGTTGAAAAGGAGATACTATTATGTTTCTTCCAAGACTAGCAAACCAGATTGTTGCCAAGGAAGAAGCATCCTCCAGATGTGCTCTTCCTGTTTTCGGTACAACATGCTTAGTCAGCATCATAATGTCCTACTAGGTTTGCACTAGTGTTCTTAGTGTACCATAGTCCATAATTTGCTTCTCCACCTATATACCTGATAATTCTTTTCATTAGTTGAAGGTGTCTCTCCTTAGGGCATGTCTGATATCTGGTACAAATTCCAACTGAGTATGATATGTGAGGCCTGCTAGCAATCAAATACAACAAGCTTCTTATCATGCTCCGGTAGACTGTCTGATCAACAGCTGCACCAACTTCATCTTTGATCACCTTTCTGTAGGTTGCTACATGCGTTCTTTTGTGACTAGACTTGTCCATATCGAGCTTTTTCACCAGATTCTTCTCATATTTTCTTTAAGAGATAAAGATGCCATTGATCGCGCGTCATTGTACGCGTCAAATTAATCCTTCCTCTTCCACTAGTACAGCAGTTAAGTCAGGGTCGATCTCCACAGGGAGCAAGCAGTTCAGTTTTAACCAGTGACCTACACTTACGAAAATTGGGGGGGGGGGGTGAGTGATTGGGTTGCGCAATGCGCAAGTAAATAGTAGCTAACGCAGAACTTGCACCAGACGTGCGCAGGCAGTAGAGATTAAATACTATGACTATGAGAAGTATTGGGCAGACAATCCTCTATGAGCGCATTCCTTATCATTGACTCTAAACGTCTATAGTTTGATTTCACTTAAGTTAGTGTCCGATCAAGGCTTCCTAACATATGCGCATGTTCCGATCAAAGTTCATGTGCTATTAATTCTTGAACTAGACTAAACAACTACGAATCCGATCAAGGTAGAAATTGCTTATCCTAGCGCGTTACTCCTAGTTGGCACCGTCAGGCTATTCAACTAGTTTAACATACAACAACAAGCAACAAGAGTAAGATTGCGGTTCAAGGCTTCCCCTACTCATGCAACTAGCTGCCAACAATGTGCACAGAATTAATATAAGCCAACAAGCTATGCATTAAGCGCAAGTCTCAAAGGAAATACTCATAGATTCATGCCCAACCAATACCAAGCGTTTAGCTAGACATGCTAGTAGTAAACATCATAGAAACAGTAAATAATATCTAAAGTGTCCAAGAAAACAATAGCAAACAGTGCGTGCAGGTTGCAGTCTTGGCTGGCGCAGTCGGCTAGTGCAGGTCCTCTCAACAAGCCCGTGTGTTTTTGAATCTGGCTCTCTCTCGTTGATATCTTGTGTCTCTGAAGCTCTGGTCTCTCTCATGATTGTTCTCAAACCCTAGACTTCCTCTTCTTTATATACTGCTCAAGAGGCCCAACCTTGGCAACTTCCAAATCTGGTGGTGTCAAGATTTGGAAATACCACTATCTGCGCATGGCGCACGCATACTGCTTAGCGCGATCGGTTACCGCACCGTGGTCAACTCTGCCAATTCTTCTGTTTGCGCCGTTAGCTCCGCAGGCTGTGTGATGCGCGTCCTAAACGCTGCCTGTTAGCGAGTATCCGACTTAGGCCCTCGTTTTGCCCTGAAATACAAAAACACTGGAAACCAGTAATCTTGTACATAAAATAATGCAAACAAGCATAGGGTTATGATCTAAATAATGCGTATAAATAGGCTCTATCAAACCCCCCACACTTGCCCCTTGTTCGTCCTCGAACAAGCACTCAAGCACGGATACCATTACCTCTCTGGAGTCTAGCGCACAGTCTTGCACTCTGGCGCGATCTGCACTACTGAACACCTTGCGCTGCCCTACCACCTGCGCGCATCTGCTTTCAACAGTTCTAATATAATGATTTCGCAATTCATTTCCTCTCAGCTAGGATGAAGATCATTCGGATGGCTGGGAGATAGCTCTTCATAGGCTCCAGGTTGTCAGCTCTCACTCCGAGGATGGGTATATGGTTAACAGCGCAAGCTTCTTCCGGTGCGTGATTCTTCTGCGCACTTCCTGGGAACTCAAGCCTTTTGATGATTTTCTTTGTGGACTTTGCGCACGCTGGTGCTTATTTGTGCGCATGCTGATTCTTTTTGTAGCGCATATCATCTGCTGGTATTTTTCTTTTGTACAGCTTTGTCTATGGTTCCTATCTTTCCCAGAACGGTTCCAGTCACGGCCTCCGAATAACAGCTATGGAACACCGCCCCGCTCTCCCTCCGTGGTCTATCTGCGCAGGTCAGCGCACGCGTTTACACCCGCGCCCGCCTTCCTTAGCTCGACTTCCAGAGGAAAGGTGGTCTGTTTTCCCACCTCGCCACGCTTTGGGTATTTTGCCTTCGGCATCTGCCTGACTGAGCACGCTCTCTTGTTCCGAAGGTCGCAAAGCACAGGCCTCCACTAGCGCTCTCGACCATATACCTCACCTCCGAAGCGCGAACGACTAACCGCCTCTCTAGAGCGTTTCTGTCAACTCCACATCCCCTGTATATCCCAACTAACAGGAGCAGAAAAACGAAAAAAATATACTAAAATAGTTGATAGCAGCGCATGCAATATGGATAGCGCAAAACAAGCTGACAGTATGCGCAACCCGCACACAAGCGCACTACTTCTACTGTTTTCTTCAATTAAACTAAGCTACACTATAAAGCTCAAAAATACGTGAAATGTAAATGTAACGCTCCCCCCACACTTAAACAGAGACGTGTCCCCACGACTCAAGCTCAAGCGCACGGAGAATGCGCACATGCATGCAAGCAAAACAAAGAACATAAAAATTAAGAACATATAGTCAAAGCAGCGCAATATAGCATAGGGACACAAAATATGTAGCACAAGAGTTCAGCACACATATAGCAACATAATATCGAATAATATCAGCATATAAAAGAAAAATAGACACCACCCGAAAGGAATAATGCGCCCCCCCCCCCCCCCCCACAGCTCTAGATGTCCTCTGAGCTGGACGCAGCCGCTGAACCATGCGCCTCCTCCTCTGAAGAATCCGTCACATATTCGGTGCTGGAGGAAGGTGGTACAACAGAAAGGGCGGCAGGCTGTGCCACGAAGTCGTCCTCTGAGACGGGGTCCCATAGCGAGTCTGAGCTGGTGCTAATGATGGGTTCGGCTACAGGGGACCTCGGAATAGACGGCTGGGCAGGGGATGGTGCAGGTGCTGGTACTTGTTCTGGTTCGGGGGTGGGCTCTGTTTCTGGGGCTGCTGGTGCTGGGGCTGGTTCTGAGGCTGGGGATAGAGAGGGCTCTGCTGGGTGCACTGGGGGCTGAGTAAGAGGGATGGCTGGCTGGCGCGGCTCGCTGGGGGAACCTGGAGGTGGCCGGTGCAGGCTGAGGAGAGGGGGAATCGCGTCTCTAAATCTCCACCCTGATGGTGGGCTCATGCTCAAGTCCGCCCCCTCTGGCGCTAAATACTCGAGCACGCGCATGACGTTGAACATCATGCGCTGCTCTGCTGATGCTTCCTCCGGCGCCTCCTCAGCCTCGGTCCTCTGGCGCTTTCTTTGTGCACGCGGGGGAGAATCCTCGATGGAAATGGTAACTGGCTCTCCCTGCGGTGCACGGGCCCTCCGGTGCGCTCCAGTCTGTGCGGGGGTCCTTGCGCGCCTGACTGGAGGCATGATAGAGCCTAGTTATACACATTATTTAGGTCATAACCCTATGCTTGTTTGCAATATTTCATGAGCAAGATTACTCGTTTCCAATGTTTTTGTATATCAGGTCAGAACGAGTCCTTGAGTCGGATACGCGCTAACAGGCAGCGTTCTAGGAGTGAAAGATCAGCCTGAGGAGCTAGCGGCGCAAACAGAAGAAGAAATGGCGAAAGACAGCAGAGGTGCGCTAACCATATGCGCTAGCCGATGCCGTGCGCCAGGCGCAAAGTCCCAGTGACCAGATTTGGAAGTTGCCAAAAGATGAACTTCCTGGGCACTATTTAAACAAAGAAAGTCTAGGGTTTCACAAGAACACGGAGAGGCAGCACCACGGCCTCAGAGGAGGCACTGCGCGGCAGAACTGGAAAACACACGGACCTGTCAAGGAGAGTTGCTCCAGCCGACTGCGCCAGCCAAGAGAAGACACTGCACGCACTATTTGCTACCGTTTTCTCTGATACAGTAGTTGTTATTTACTATTTTATGATGTTTACCACTAGCATGTCTAGCTAAACACTTAGTGTTGGTCGGGCATGAACCTATGATGTATTACCTTTGAGACTTGAGCTTAATGCATAGTTTATTTACTTGTATTAATTCTGTGCGTACTGAGACAGTTAGTTGCATGAGTAGGGGAAGCCTTGAACCGCAATCTTACTTGTGTTGCTTGCTTGTCACCTGTTAAACTAGTTGCATGCGTAGGGGAAGCCTTGAACCGCAAACTTACCGTGACAATTAGGAGTAACGAGTTAGGGTAGGCAGTTGCTACTGTGACAGGATTCGCAGCTGTTTAGTCTAGTTCTAGGATTAATAGCACATGAACTTTGAACGGAACATGCGCGTGTGTTAGGAAGCCTTTACCGGACACTAACCCAAGTAGGACACAAACTATAGACATTTAGAGTCGATGATAAGGAATGCATTCATAGAGGATTGTCTGCCCAACACTTCTCATAAACATAGTATCTCATCTATACTGCTTGCGCACGTCTAGTGCAATTTCCTGCGTTACGATATTCACTGCTACTCGCGCATCGCGCACAACCCCCAATCACTCACGCAACCCCCGTTTTCTTAAGTGTAGGTTACTGGCTAAGACTCACTGCTTGCTCCCTGTGGAGATCGACCCTTACTTAACCGCTGTACTAGTGGGAGAGGAAGGATTATATTTGACGCGCACGACGACGCGCGATCAAATTTTGGCGCCGTTGCCGGGGAGCAACACAGCTAAGTTTTAGCTAGCTTACATTTCTCATTTTAGTAACTAGTTATTTCATTTTGTTTTGTTTTCTCGTTGTTGTTTCTGACAGCGCACAATCACATCAGCCTGCGCAACCTTGAAACAGTTGCGCTGCGCAGATTCTAGTTACGCACTGACAGACGCAACAACTTCGTTGCCATTTAATTTCGTTTCTTGAGTTTGGATCAGGACATGGAGGATAACAGTGTGGTTGGAGATAACCTGGGAGACAGAACCCCAGAGGAAGCAAGGGCACATAACCGCGCAGCCCTATTCAGAGAGGAAGTGCAGCGTGAGGTCGACGCACGGATGGCCGCTGAACCATACATTGCGCCACCCGTTCGTCCAGTCGCGAGGCGCAGGACAGTGCGCGAAATGTCAGCCCCACTCACTGTTAACCAGCCATGGTGCATAGTGCTTCCGCCCAACGGACAGTTCGAACTGAGGAGCTCACTCATCCATCACATGCCCAAGTTTCACGGAATGAACAACGAAAATCCAGTCAAGCATGTGCGGGAGTTCCTAATCATTTGCGAGAACATGAAGACCTTGGGGGAGAACGAAGAAGCGCTGAAGATGAAGGCGTTCCCATTTTCATTGAGCGATGCAGCCAAACACTGGCTGATGAGCTTACCCGCAGGATCAATCCACACATGGGAGCAGCTGCAGAAGAAATTCTTAGACAAATTTTATCCAGCAGCGAAGATTGCGCTGCTCAGAAGGGAATTGGCCGCGCCAAGGCAAAGCGCAGGGGAGTCTCTGTCAGAATACTACGAGCGTTTCAGGGAGCTAGAAGCCAACTGCTACAATCACGGGCTTCCTCAGAATGTGCTAATAGAGAACTTTCTGAATGGACTGCTGCCCATGGAGCTGCGACTACTGAATGCATGCGCAGGAGGGGACATTTGCAACATGTACCCGGAGGATGCATGGCAGCTGATAGAAGATTCTGCTGGACAGGTAAGACATCAATTGACACTTGAAAGTAGTCGTAATCGTTCTGTGCATCAGGTAGAGGCAAGCGCTGAGATCCAAGAAATGAAGGCCATGCTACAGAAGCTGATGAGTGCGCAGAGCGCACAACCAGTTGCGCCAAAGGTATGTGAATTCTGCAGGTCCACTGAGCACAAGACAGACGAATGCCCAACTCTTTTTGAAGAAACTGGAGATGTAAATGCCCTTGGAGGATGGGACAACAGAGGACCGCAGAGGCAGAATCAGCCGCGCTTTGGGCTTGCTGCAAATGGATTCAGATGGAGAGAAGAGAACAATTTCCAAAGGCAGCCCACTGATCAGCGCGCGCCACAGCAGACGCAACAAGCTGCACCCTACAATCCACCGCATCGTCGCACAGACGCACCAGCGCAGAACAATCAGCAACCAAAGCGATCCTTGGAAGATATCATGGGGCAGCTAGCAGACACAGTGCGCAAGAATGACGAAAAGTATGACAAGAGGTTCGAATCCATAGAGAAGCATCTATCACAAATTGCAACCACGGTGTATGAGCTGAAAAAGAGCGATGGCAACCTGCCTTCGCAAGTGATTCAGAACCCTAAGGGAGGAGTTAATGCAGTAACACTGAGGACTGGGCGCACAGTGGGAACAGAGCAGACCGCGCAGGCGCCCGCGCAACCAGTTGCGCAAGTCCCAGATCCAGCAGCTCAGAGTGCGCAACCAGAGCCAGAGGCGCAATCAGAAGCGCCAACCACGAACCAGCAGGGCAAAGCGCCAGGTATGTCTCACTCGACAAACAAGGACAAAAATTGTACTAACATACCTGCTCCTTTCCCTGTGCAGGCACCACTGGCGAGAAAAGAAGCACTGGACAAGGAACTATATGAGCTGTTCAGCAAGGTGGAAATCAACATACCTCTCATAGAAGCTATTCGACAGATTCCCAGGTATGCGAAGTTTTTAAAAGAGCTGTGCACAAATAAAAGGAGGACAGGCGAATGCGCACAGGTAATGCTAAATGCGCAGGCCTCAGCAATCGTGCAACAAAAGGTACCACCTAAGTGCCGAGATCCAGGTACATTCACTATCCCTTGCACCTTAGGTAAAACCACGGTAAGCAATTGCATGATCGATTTAGGCGCATCAATCAATTTATTACCATATTCTCTCTATGCGACTTTGCGCCTTTGACCACTAAAACCTGCAGGTCTCACAATTCAGCTAGCAGATAGATCGTGCAAACAACCTGCAGGCATGATAGAAGATGTCCTAGTTCGAGTAGGAGAGCTGGTGTTCCCAGCGGACTTTTATGTGCTCGAAATGGAGGGTGAATCAAGCGCCAGCGGTGCGCAGATCCTCCTAGGCAGACCGTTTCTGATGACTGCGCGCACGAAGATAGACGTGTGGAGGGGCACGCTCTCCATGGAGGTAGATGGCGAAGAAATCCATTTCAACATCTTCGAAGGGATGCAGCACCCACATGAGGACGCTACTGTGCACGCAATGGACAGCTTTGACGATTTAGTCACAGAAGCGCAGTGTGCGAGCGCAACCATAGGACCAGAGCTACTGACACAGGCAGAGCTGGAGGAGCAAGAGGAGGAGCTAAGCAGTGCTGAACCAGCACCCACACAGGTACTTGATATAGTTCATATTTGCACCGCTAACAAAATCTTGCCCTCTATTGAACAGGCACCCAAGATCGAACTGAAGCAACTCCCGGAGCACCTCAAATACATTTTCTTGGGAGATGAGGACACCCTGCCAGTGATCATCAAGAAGGGATTGGAAAAAGAGCAGGAGGCGCGCTTACAACAGGTGCTGCGCAGGAACCAGCGCGCTATTGGATGGACTCTTGCTGATCTGCGCGGAGTGCGCCTAGACGTGTGCATGCACCGAATTCTGTTGGAAGATGGTGCCAAACCATCCAGGGAGGCTCAGCGCAGGTTAAACCTAAATATGATGGAGGTAGTGCAAAAGGAAGTCCTGAAGTTGCTTGACGCAGGGGTCATATACCCAATTTCAGACAGCAAATGGGTCAGCCCGGTTCACGTTGTGCCAAAGAAAGGAGGAATCACGGTGGAGGAGAATGCGCAGGGCGAGCTAGTTCTCAAGCGCATACAAACTGGCTGGCGCATGTGCATCGACTACAGGAAGCTGAACGCTGTAACGCGCAAGGACCACTTCCCGCTACCCTTCGTGGACCAGATGCTGGATCGCTTGGCAGGTAAGCCTTACTTTTGTTTTTTGGACGGATATTCAGGTTACAATCAGATACCCATAGCTGCGGAGGATCAAGAGAAGACCACGTTCACATGCCCCTTCGGAACATTTGCGTTTCGGCGTATGTCTTTTGGGCTGTGCAACGCGCCAGGTACGTTCCAACGCCTCGTCATGAGCATTTTCTCTGATATGATTGGTATATGCATAGAAGTGTTCATGGATGATTTCACTGTATATGGGAGTACCTTTGATGCATGCTTAACACATCTAGATAAAGTCTTAGCGCGCTGCATCTCTAAGAACTTAGTGCTAAATTACGAAAAATGTCATTTCATGGTAACGCACGGAGTCGTACTAGGTCATATCATTTCAGAGGAGGGTATTAAGGTAGACAAAGCTAAGATAGATATTATTTCTAATCTGCCTTATGCCACCAACGTGCGCGACGTGAAATCGTTCTTAGGGCATGCTGGGTTTTACAGGCGTTTTATTAAGGATTTCTCTAAAATTTGCATACCCCTGTCTAACCTGTTGCAAAAAGACGTGTGCTTCGATTTTACTGATGAGTGCAGGGCAGCGTTCGATAAGCTGAAAGAAGCGCTGACCAGTGCGCCAGTGATGCGCGCACCAGACTGGAACCTGCCATTCGAGCTGATGTGTGACGCAAGTGACTACGCAGTAGGAGCAGTCTTGGGGCAGCGCGAGGACAAGAAGCCGCATGCCATCTACTATGCATCGCGCACACTGGACTCCGCGCAGAAGAACTACACCACCATGGAGAAGGAGCTTCTGGCAATTGTATTTGCGCTGGAGAAGTTCCGAGCATATGTTCTAGGCGCCAGAGTCATCATCTACACGGACCACGCAGCTATCCGCTACCTCATGTCCAAAAAAGAGACCAAGCCGCGCCTGATGCGCTGGGTACTTCTGCTTCAGGAATTCGACTTAGAGATCAAAGATAAGAAGGGCACGGAAAATACCGTCGCTGATCACCTGAGCAGGATCGTAAAGGATGAGGAGCCAGGGCAGATCAAGGAGACATTCCCTGACGAGCATCTGATGGCGCTGACAGGTAAGGCACCATGGTATGCGCATATCGCAAATTACCTGGTCACAGGTGCGTTCCCTCCTCATTTCAATAAAACTCAGTGCATGCGATTGAAACATGAGTCCAAGCATTACCTTTGGGATGATCCTTACATGCTTAGAATAGGTCCAGATCGGATATTAAGACGTTGCGTGCCTGACCATGAGATTAACTGTGTGTTGATGTTTTGTCATGCGCACGCCTGTGGAGGACATTTCGGTCCCAAGCGCACGAGCAGGAAGATCTTGGACTGCGGATTCTACTGGCCGCACCTATTCAGAGATGCTTATGACCACTGCAGGAAGTGTGACAGGTGCCAGCGCACTGGAGGGATCTCCGCGCGCAACGAGATGCCGCAGACCCCGATTTTGGTAGATGAAGTGTTCGATGTTTGGGGAATCGACTTCATGGGTCCATTTCCCCCATCTGCCGGCTACGAGTACATACTGGTGGCCGTGGATTACGTATCCAAATGGGTCGAAGCTAAGGCCACGCGCAAGGATGATGGTAAGACTGTCGCTGATTTTCTCAGAACTAACATATTTTGCAGGTACGGAGTGCCTAAGGCAGTTATCAGCGACCAGGGGACGCACTTCTGCAACAGGGTTGTGGCGCAAGTTTTCAAGCACTATGGGGTGCGCCACAAGACGTCCACCGCTTACCATCCGCAGACAAATGGACAGGCCGAAGTTTCTAACAGAGAGATCAAGCGCATCTTGGAAAAGACTGTGAGGCCGTCGCGCAAGGATTGGAGCCAGCGCCTGGATGATGCGCTATGGGCATACCGCACTGCACACAAGACGCCCATTGGAACCTCACCATTCCGGCTGGTCTATGGGAAGGCATGCCACCTGCCAGTAGAGCTCGAGCACAAGGCATATTGGGCTTTACGTATTTGCAACTTGAACTTGGAGGAGGCAGGAAAAGAACGCGCATTTGAGCTGAGCGAACTAGAAGAACTGCGCCTGGACGCCTATGAGGGACTGCGCGATTACAAAGCGCGCACCAAAGCATTTCACGACAAGCATATCCTCCGGCGCACGTTTGAACCAGGAGATCAGGTATTATTGTTTTCATCCCGCCGGAAGCTCATGCCTGGGAAGTTGCGCAGCAAGTGGACGGGACCATACACCGTCACCAAGGTTTTCCCCTACGGCACAATTGAATTAGAAGACGGGCACCAGCATCGTTTTCAGGTTAACGGGCAGAGAGTCAAACGGTACTTGGGCGAACCTTGGGATGGCGCAGCACGCAACATTGACTTGGCCGAGCCAGAGATAGTGGACGCGCAAGCTGCTGCGCCAGACGCACCACCAGATGCTTCAGAGGGAGAACTAGCACCCATCGCCTATATCTCCTCTTCCTCTGCATCTACCCTCATTACGAATAATGTATCACATGCTGACCTTCCCTTGTATCCTTTGCGCAGGACCAATGAGATCGTAACACAAGCACTGGCGCAAGGACACTCAGGAGCAAGAGTGGGGGAGGCTGCAGACGCACTTCTTGGCACGTAACGAGGTACCGTCGAGCCAACGACGTTAAACAAAGGCACTTGTCGGGAGGTAACCCGACACATTTTATTTTGGCACATTTTATTCTGCTTGTTTTGTTTTGTTTTTTTTTTTTTTTGAGTGTTTTTAGCTAGTTTAGGGTTTGGTAGTTTTTTTTAGTCACACAAGTGCGCAGGACCATGCGCCTATCAATGCGCAGGTCAGTTGCGCTAGCCAGAGGGGGGTATATAAGGCTAGACTTAGAAAAATTCCCAGCACTTTTCACTCGACCGTTGCACACGAGCTCCCGCCTTCAGACCTCTGCCGTCGATCAGCGCCCAACCCACCGTCCGACTAGAGGGATTCAAGGACAACACGACCGCACAGCACCCAGGTAACCCCCCGATTCCGCTTTGAGCCGCTTCTGTTAGGGTTTGCGCGGAGGAGACAGTTTTCAGGGTTTTGAAATCGCACCAGGCTAGAATGCGCGGCTTAGAGTGCTGTTTTGTGCGTTGAGTAGGCGACCAGTGGGCGCTCGTTCGGTGCAAGTTTCAGAGGATTCTGGGCAGTTTCGATTTTAGGGTTTTGGGGAGCATTGACCGCGATTGACCGGAGCCCAGCGCAAGATGAGACCCGCCACAGACCAGGAGACCCCAGCGGCTTTCGCTAACAAGTATGCAGCGTTCATCAGCCTGGACATGTATGGGACACCGTACATCTGCCGAGATTTCCTGCGCGAGGTAGGATTAGAGGACCTCGTGGCGCAGAGGCTAGCGATTGCCGGCTGGGAGACGCTAATGGACCTCCGCAGCGCATCAGACCAGGAAGATACGTGTGAGTTCCTGGCGTCTCTGGAGGCAGGGGACAGGGAGATCAGATATAGACACAGGGGTGTCTGGTTCATGTCCTCGGAAAGGAGGCTGAGGCGCGCATTCGGGTGCGCCAAGGTGCGTGAGGAGGAGTTAGACACGCCCAATAACCAGGAGGCTTGGCGGGACATGGCAACAGGGCCAGCATTCGCCGCGGGGCGCAGCAGGGGCCGAGAGCTGCGCGACCCATGGCTGTTCTACTTATGGCGCATCGTGGCCTACACAGTCATTGGCCGTTTCAACGGCGCACCAAAGATTAGCCTCCTGGATATGGAGATTTTGAAGGGGCTTTATTATGGGCAGAAGGTGCTGTTCATCCTGAACATGGTGCATCATTGGAGCTGAGTCAGCATGAGGGGGCCGCTGACGTGTGGAGGCCTTATCACGCACTTGCTGCGGGCCTTACATGGAGAGCCCGAGGTGCCAGAACACACCTTGGTGCAGGCTATACCTCTGGACCGCGCCTACATGCTGCAAATCAGGGCGGTAGCTGTTCAGGACGATGGCACACTAGAGTGGTGCTACCGTCTGCAGCCAGCCAGACCACCGCGGGCCAGAGCAGAGAGCAGTGCGCAAGGCGCAGCAGCAGCCGCCGCAGCAGATGAAGAGATGGAGGAGGCCCTAGAACCAGAGGTGCCTCTAGTCAGGCGCCCAAGGACCCGGGCACAGACTGGAGCGCACCAGAGGGCCCGTGCACCACAGGGGGAGCCAGTGACCATTTCCATTGAGGATTCTCCCCCTCGTGCACGTGCCAACCGCCCAAGGACTGAGACTGAGGAGGCGCCCGAGGAAGCCACTGCCGAGCAGCGCATGTTGTTCAACGTCATGCGCGTGCTCGAATACTTAGCACCAGAGGGGGCGGATTTAAGTATGAGTCCACCATCCGGGTGGAAATTTGGAGACGCGATTCCCCCTCTCCTCAGCCTCCACCATCCTCCTCCTACCAAAACCCCAGCCCAGCCAGCCAGCCCTCCTGCTCAGCCCTCAGCAGCACCCTCTCCAGCACCAGCCCCAGCACCCCCGGCAGAGTCAGCACCTGCATCAGCCCCAGCGCCAGCAGCAGAACCCACCCCTGAACCCGAACCAGTACAACCACCAGCAGCTTCCCCTGCCCGGCCTTCTGTTCCGGAGTCCCCCATTAACTTTCCCAGCATAGACTCCGATTCCATATGGGAGTCACTTTCCGAGGATGACCTCGCAGCACAGCCTCCTCCCCTCACCATAGTACCACCAGCCTCCAGCACCGACTCCTTGACAGATTCTTCAGAGGAGGAGGCGCATGATTCAGAGGCTGATTCTAGCTCGGAGGACTTCTAAGGCCTTGGGCAGGCGCAGTGATTTTCTTTAGGGTGGTGTCTTTTATTTTGCTGCGTCTAGTTGACTATTATGTGTGCTGAATATTTGTGCCCTACATTCTGTGACTCCCTTGCTATATTTTGTGTGACTATTTGTGTTCCCTTTTCTGTTCTTTATTTTCGTTGCATTGCATGCATGTGCGCCGTCTCCATGCTCTTGAGCTTGAGTCGTGGGGACACGTCTCTGTTCAAGTGTGGGGGGGGGGGGGGGGCGTTACTCTTACATTTCATGTTTTGAGCATTTTTAGTATAGCTTAGTTTAAGTTGAAGAGAATTAGTAGCAGTAGTGCGCTAAGGTGCAGGATGCGCATGCGCTCCAGCTTGTGTTGCGCTATCCGTATTGCGTGCGCCGTTCTCTACTGTTTTAGCATAATTTTTTCGTTTTTTTCTGCTCCTGTTAGTTGGGATATACAGGGGATGTGGAGTTGATAGAAATGCTCCAGAGAGGCGGTTAGTCGCTTGTGCTTCGAAGGCGAGGTATATGGTCGAGTGCGCTAGTGGAGGCCGGTGCTTCGCAACCTTCGGAACAAAAGGGCGCGCTCAGTCACGCAGATGCCAAAGGCGAAATACCCAAAGCGTGGCGAGGTGGGAAAACAGACCACTTTCCCTCTGGAAGCCGAGCTAAGGAAAGCGGGCGCGGTTGTAAACGCGTGCGCCGACCGGCGCAGACGGACCAAGGAGGGAGAGCGGAACGAGTTCCATAGCTGCTATCCGAAGGCTGAGATTGGAACTGTTCTGGGAATGAAACAATTGGAAAGGAAGCTGTACAAAAGAAAAAAATACCAGCAGAAGCAGATGATTTGCGTTACAAAGAATCAGCATGCGCACTACTTAGTACCTGCGTGCGCAAGACCACAAGGATATCATCAAAGGCTCAGGTTCCCAGGAAGTGTGCGAACGAATCACGCACTGGAAGAAGCTCGCGCAAGAAACCATATACCTACCTTCGGAGCGGGAGCTGACAACCAGGAGCCTAAGAAGAGCTATCTCCCAGTCATCCAAAGATCTTCATCCCGGCTGAGAGGTAATGAAATTTCGGGATTATTATATTAGAACTATTGAGTGCAGTTGTGCGCAGGTGATAGAGCAGCACAAGTTGAGCAACTGTGCATTTTGCGCTAGAATGCAAGGCTGTGCGCTAGTCTCCAGAAAAGGTAATTGTATCCGCGTTTCAGTACTTGTTCGGGACGAACAAGGGGCAAGTGTGGGGGGTTTGATAGAGCCTAGTTATACACATTATTTAGGTCATAACCCTATGCTTGTTTGCAATATTTCATGAGCAAGATTACTCGTTTCCAATGTTTTTGTATATCAGGTCAGAACGAGTCCTTGAGTCGGATACGCGCTAACAGGCAGCGTTCTAGGAGTGAAAGATCAGCCTGAGGAGCTAGCGGCGCAAACAGAAGAAGAAATGGCGAAAGACAGCAGAGGTGCGCTAACCATATGCGCTAGCCGATGCCGTGCGCCAGGCGCAAAGTCCCAGTGACCAGATTTGGAAGTTGCCAAAAGATGAACTTCCTGGGCACTATTTAAACAAAGAAAGTCTAGGGTTTCACAAGAACACGGAGAGGCAGCACCACGGCCTCAGAGGAGGCACTGCGCGGCAGAACTGGAAAACACACGGACCTGTCAAGGAGAGTTGCGCCAGCCGACTGCGCCAGCCAAGAGAAGACACTGCACGCACTATTTGCTACCGTTTTCTCTGATACAGTAGTTGTTATTTACTATTTTATGATGTTTACCACTAGCATGTCTAGCTAAACACTTAGTGTTGGTCGGGCATGAACCTATGATGTATTACCTTTGAGACTTGAGCTTAATGCATAGTTTATTTACTTGTATTAATTCTGTGCGTACTGAGACAGTTAGTTGCATGAGTAGGGGAAGCCTTGAACCGCAATCTTACTTGTGTTGCTTGCTTGTCACCTGTTAAACTAGTTTCATGCGTAGGGGAAGCCTTGAACCGCAAACTTACCGTGACAATTAGGAGTAACGAGTTAGGGTAGGCAGTTGCTACTGTGACAGGATTCGCAGCTGTTTAGTCTAGTTCTAGGATTAATAGCACATGAACTTTGAACGGAACATGCGCGTGTGTTAGGAAGCCTTTACCGGACACTAACCCAAGTAGGACACAAACTATAGACATTTAGAGTCGATGATAAGGAATGCATTCATAGAGGATTGTCTGCCCAGCACTTCTCATAAACATAGTATCTCATCTATACTGCTTGCGCACGTCTAGTGCAATTTCCTGCGTTACGATATTCACTGCTACTCGCGCATCGCGCACAACCCCCAATCACTCACGCAACCCCCGTTTTCTTAAGTGTAGGTTACTGGCTAAGACTCACTGCTTGCTCCCTGTGGAGATCGACCCTTACTTAACCGCTGTACTAGTGGGAGAGGAAGGATTATATTTGACGCGCACGACGACGCGCGATCAAGGCACAACTGGCTCTGGGGCCTCGTCCTCCTCCATCTCCTGCGCAGCCTCTGCTGCTTGCGCGCTGCTCTCCGCTCGTGGCCGCTGCACTCTGGCCGGCTGCAGGTGGTAGCACCACTCCGATGTGCCATCCTCCCTCACGGCTACCGCCCTTATCTGCAGCATGTGGGCGCGGTCCAGAGGAACAACCGGCACCACTGTGTGCTCGGGCACCTCAGGCTCTCCATGCAACGCACGCAGCAGGGGCGTAATAATTCCTCCGCAAGTCAGCGGCCCCTTCGTGCTGACTCGGCTCCAGTGGTGTACCATGTTCAGGACAAAAAGCACCCTCTTCCCATAATAAAAACCCTTCAAAATCTCCATATCCAGCAAACTGATCTTCGGCCCGCCATGAAACGCCCAATGATCGCATAGGCGACCAAGCGCCACAAGTAGAACATCCACGGGTCACATAGCTCTCGTCCCCTGCTGCTCCCCGCGGCAAACACTGGCCCGGTCACCATCTCGCGCCACGCCTCCTGATTCGTGTGCGCGTCCATGTCAGCTTCTCGCACCTTAGCGCACCTCAGTGTGCGCTTCAGCCTCTTAGCCGAGGCAATGTACCACACCCCTCGGTGCCGGTACCTTATCTCCATCTCACCTGGTTCTAACGACGCCAGGAACTCGCAGGTGTCCTCCTTGTCTAATGCGCTGTTGAGTTCCAACAGCGCCTCCCAGCCTGCTAACGCCAGCCTCTCCACAACAAGGTCCTCCAGTCCGACCTCGCGCAGGAAGTCCCTGCTGATGTACGGAGTCCCGTACATTTCTAGCCTCAGAAATGCAGCATACTTGCTGGCGAAAACAGCTGGGGTTTCTTGATCCACTGCAGGCTGCATTGTGGCTGGGTCTCTCTGGTCAACTCGGGTCAACACTCTCTAAAGCTCAGAAAATCAAAACTCCTCCAAATGCCCTGAAACATTCACCAATTGGGCGCCTACTCCCCGCCTACAAAACCCTCTAACCAATACTCCAATCGGTGCACTCTAGCCTGGTGCGATTTCAAAACCCTAGAGCACTCCTCTACCTCACAAACCCTACTGGAATCTGCTTAAATCTGGGGGAAAGGTTTACCTGGGGAGAGTGCGGCTGTGTGCTCCTCAAATCTCTCTAAACTGAAGCTGGGTTGAGCGCCGGACAGTGGGCGGATGCTGAGGCGGGGGCTGCTTGCAACGGTCGAGTGTGAAAAGTAATGAAATTTTCTAAGTCCTGGCCCTTATATACCCTCTGACTGGCGCAGCTATCCTGCGCACTGCTGCTCGACTACTACAAGTCCTAAGCTAGCTAAAAGATACTAGAAACACTAAAAGAAAAAACATATAAAAGTAAAACGAGTCGGGTTACCTCCCGACAAGTGCCTTTGTTTAACGTCGTTGGCTCGACTGTACCTCGTTACTTGCGTGAAAGTATACCAGCGACCTCCCCCACACTTGCACCTGAGTGACCCTGCGCCTGTGCATGCGTTGTGTTCTTCTTGATCCTGCGCAAAGGGTCGGGCGGGTGGTCAGCATGGTTAATAGCATGTGATAAATTGTAAGTAACGTGGGTAGGTAAAGAGGGAGAAGAAATATGAGCAATAGTCCCCTGTTCTCCCTCTGGCGCGTCTGATGGTGACTCTGGCGCAGCAACCTGTGCATCTGCTATCTCAGGTTCTGCCAATTCAATTTCGCTCGCTGTGTCATCCCAAGGTTCTCCTAGATACCGTTTGACTCTCTGCCCATTGACCTGAAAACGATGCCGGTGCTCGTTTTCTAACTCGATTGTTCCATAGGGGAAAACCTTGGTAACCGTGTATGGTCCTGTTCATTTGCTGCGCAACTTCCCTGGCATGAGCTTTAGGCGCGAGGAGAACAACAGTACCCTGGTCTCCTAGCTCAAAAGTGCGTCTAAGAATATTCTTGTCGTGAAATGCCTTGGTGCGTCCTTTGTAATCGCGCAGTCCCTCATAGGCATCCAGGCGCAGCTCTTCTAATTCGCTCAGCTCAAACGCGCGCTCCTTGCCAGCCTCATCCAAGTTTAGGTTGCATATGCGCAGTGCCCAGTATGCTCTATGCTCCAATTCTACTGGCAGATGGCACGCCTTTCCATAGACCAACCGGAACGGTGAAGTCCCAAGTGGCGTCTTATGCGCGGTCCGGTATGCCCACAGCGCATCGTCTAGGCGCTGGCTCCAGTCCTTCCGCGATGGTCTTACGGTTTTTTCCAGGATGCGCTTGATCTCTCGGTTGGAAACCTTGGCCTGTCCATTCGTCTAAGGGTGGTAAGCGGTGGACGTCTTGTGGCGCACTCCATAGTGCTTGAAAACTTGCGCCACAACTCTGTTGCAGAAATGCGTCCCCTGGTCGCTGATGATTGCCTTAGGCACCCCGTACCTGCAAAAGATGTTAGTTTTTAGAAACTCAGCGACCGTCTTACCATCATCCTTCCGTGTGGCCTTAGCTTCGACCCATTTGGAGACATAATCCATTGCGACCAATATGTACTCGTATCCGGCAGATGGAGGGAATGGCCCCATGAAGTCAATACCCCAAATATCAAACACTTCATCCACTAGAATCGGTGTTTGCGGCATCTCGTTGCGCATTGATATGCTCTCTGTGCGCTGGCACCTGTCACAATTTCGGCAGTGATCATATGCATCTCTAAACAGGTGCGGCCAATAAAATCCGCAATCCAGGATCTTCCTGCTCGTGCGCTTGGGACCAAAGTGTCCTCCACATGCGTGCGCATGACAAAACATCAAAACAGAGCTAATTTCATGGTCAGGCACGCAGCACCTCAATATCTGATCTGGTCCTATTCTGAGCATATATGGATCATCCCAAATGTAATGCTTGGACTCATGCTTTAATCTCATGCACTGGGTTTTATTGAAATGAGGAGGGAACGTACCTGTGACCAGGTAATTCGCAAGGTGCGCATACCATGGTACCTTACCTGTCAGCGCCATCAGATGCTCGTCAGGGAATGTCTCCGTGATCTGCCCTGGTTCCTCCTCTTTCACGATCCGGCTTAGATGGTCAACAACTGTATTCTCCGTGCCCTTCTTATCCTTAATTTCCAAGTCAAATTCCTGAAGTAGGAGTACCCAGCACATCAGGCGCGGCTTAGTCTCCTTCTTGGACAGTAGGTAGCGGATGGCTGCGTGGTCTGTGTAGATGACGACTCTGGCGCCTAGAACATATGCGCGGAACTTCTCTAGCGCAAAAACGATTGCCAGAAGCTCCTTCTCCGTGGTGGTGTAGTTCCTCTGCGCAGAGTCCAGTGTGCGCGATGCATAATAAATGGCGTGCGGTTTCTTGTCCACGCGCTGTCCCAGGACTCTTCCTACTGCGTAATCACTTGCATCGCACATTAGTTCGAATGGTAGGCTCCAGTCTGGCGCGCGCAACACTGGCGCACTTGTCAGCGCCTCCTTCAGCTTATTAAACGCGGCCCTGCACTCATCAGTAAAGTCGAAGCACACATCCTTTTGCAAGAGGTTAGACAGGGGTATACAAATTTTAGAGAAGTCTTTTATGAAGCGCCTGTAAAACCCGGCATGCCCAAGGAATGACTTCACGTCGCGCACGTTAGTGGAATAAGGCAGATTAGAAATAAGATCTATCTTAGCTTTATCTACCTTGATCCCCTCCTCTGAGATGATATGTCCTAGTACTACACCATGCGATACCATGAAATGACATTTTTCATAATTGAGCACTAGGTTCTTAGAAATGCAGCGCGCTAAGACCTTATCAAGATGAGTTAAGCATGCATCAAAGGTACCTCCATACACAGTAAAATCATCCATGAACACTTCTATGCATATACCAATCATATCAGAAAAAATGCTCATGACTAGACGTTGGAACGTACCTGGTGCGTTACGCAGCCCAAATGACATGCGCCGAAACGCAAACGTACCGAACGGTCAGGTGAACGTGGTCTTCTCTTGATCTTCCGCAGCTATGGGTATCTGGTTGTACCCTGAATATCCGTCCAAGAAGCAAAAGTAGGGCTTCCCCGCTAATCGGTCTAGCATCTGGTCCATAAAGGGTAGCGGGAAATGGTCCTTGCGTGTGACTGCGTTAAGCTTCCTGTAGTCGATGCACATGCGCCATCCAGTTTGTATGCGCTTGGGAACTAGCTCGCCCTGCGCATTCTCTTCTACTGTGATTCCTCCTTTCTTTGGCACAACGTGCACTGGACTTACCCACTTACTGTCTGAGATCGGGTAAATGACTCCTGCGTCAAGCAACTTTAGGATCTCCTTTTGCACTACCTCCATCATATTCGGATTCAATCTGCGCTGAGCCTCCCTGGATGGTTTGGCACCATCTTCCAACAGAATCCTATGCATGCATACATCTTGGCTCACTCCGCGCAGGTCAGCAAGTGTCCATCCTATGGCACGCTAGTTCTTGCGCAGCACCTGCTGTAAGCGCGCTTCCTACTCCTCTTCTAATCCTTTCTTTATGATCACTGGCAGGGTGTCTTCATTTTCTAAGAAAATGTATTTGAGGTGCTCTGGAAGTTGATTCAGCTCGATCTTGGGTGCCTGTTCAATAGAGGGCAAGATTTTATTAGCAGTGCAGATATGAACTATATCGTGTACCTGTTTGGATTCTGGTTCAGCACTGCGCAGCTCGTCTTCCTGCTCCTCCAACTCTGCCTGTGCTAGTGGCTCTGGTCCTACCGTTGCGCTCGCACATTGCTCATCTGTGACTAAATCATCAGTGCTGTCCATTGCGTGCACTGTGGCGTCCTCATGTGAGTGCTGCATCCCTTTAAATATGTTGAAGTGGATTTCTTCGCCATCAACCTCCATCGAGAGTGTGCCCCTCCACACGTCTATCTTTGTGCGCGCGGTCATCAGAAAAGGTCTGCCCAGTAAGATCTGCGCACTGCTGGTGCTCGATTCACCCTCCATTTCTAGCACATAGAAATCTGCTAGGAACACCAGCTCTCCTACTCGCACAAGAACATCCTCTATCATGTCCGCAGGTTGTTTGCACGACCGATCTGCTAGCTGAATGGTGAGACCTGCAGGCTTTAGTGGTCCAAGGCGCAATGTCGCATATAGGGAATAGGGTAGCAAATTTATGGATGCGCCTAAATCAATCATGCAATTGCTCATTGTGGTCTTACCTAAAGTGCATGGGATAGTGAACGTACCTGGATCTCGGCACTTAGGTGGTACCTTATGTTGCACGATCGCTGAGGCCTGCGCATTTAGCATTACCTGTGCGCACTCGCCTTTCCTTCGCTTGTTTGTGCACAGCTCCTTCAAAAACTTGGCGTACCTAGGGATCTGCCGAACTGCTTCAATAAGGGGAATGTTTATTTTCACCTTACTGAATAATTCGTAGAGCTCTTTATCCAGTGCTTCCTTCCTAGCCGATGGTGCCTGCACAGGGAAAGGTGCAGGTATATTAGTACGATTCGTGCCCTTGTCTTTTAATTGTGTTATACCTGGCGCTTCGCCCTGCTGGCTTGTGGCTGGCACTTCTGGTTGCGCGTCTGGCTCCGGTTGCGCATTCTGCTCTGCTGGATTCGGGACTTGCGCAACTGGTTGCGCGGGCGCCTTCGCGGTCTGCTCTGTTCCTATCGTGCGCCCAGTCCTCAGTGTCACTGCATTGACTCCTCCCTTGGGGTTCTGAATCACTTGCGAAGGCAGGTTGCCATCGCTCTTTTTTAGCTCATACACCGTGGTAGCGATCTGTGATAGCTGCTTTTCAATGGACTCGAACCGCTTGTCATACTTCTCGTCATTTTTGCGCACTGTGTCTGCTAGCTGCCCCACGATATCTTCCAAAGATCGCCTCGGTTGCTGGTTGTTATGCGCGGGTGCGTCAGTGCGGCGATGCGGTGGATTGTAGGGCGCAGCTTGTTGCGTCTGCTGTGGCGCGCGCTGATCTGTGGACTGCCTCTGGAAATTGTTTTCCTCCTTCCATCTAAACCCATTTGCAACAAGTCCAAAGCGCGGCTGATTCTGCCTCTGTAGTCCTCTGTTATCCCATCCTCCAAGAGCATTGACATCTCCTGATTCCTCGAAAAGTATGGGACATTCATCGGTTTTGTGTTCGGTGGACCTGCAGAATTCGCATGTCTTTGGCGCAGCTGGTTGTGCGCCTTGCGCACTCATCAACTTCTGCAGCATGGCCTTCATTTCCTTGATCTCAGCGCTTGTTTCTACCTGATGCACAGAACGAGCACGACTATTTTCAAGTGTTAGCTGATGTCTTACCTGCCCAGCAGAGTCTTCTATCAGCTGCCACGCGTCTTCTGGGTACATATTGCAAATGTCGCCTCCTGCGCATGCGTTCAATAACCTCAGCTCCATGGGTAGCAATCCATTCTAACAATCCTGCTAAGGTAATGTCGACTTCAATGGTCTACCTACTCTTAACTACTAAGTTCTCGAATAGGTTAATGATTACTTGACTAACAATACCAATTTTAGTTCTACCGCTAGGCTTTGCTAATAGGGCAGTCAATCCAGTATCATGCAATAGATATTAATTCAGTTTCACCGCTAGGCTATGCTAACTTGATGATCAAAGCATGCAATTCATACGAAGAATAGTAATATACTAGATAAAATTATGAAACATATGATCTCAAATCAAACGTTGCAATGCGAAATCCCCAAACAGAATTAGGGTTTAGCTACTAATACAATCCATCTAAAAATAATAAAATAGCAGAGAATATGAAAATCGCCGATCACTTGCACTGTTCACCAATCGATCTTCGAGTCAATCTGAATTGTGTTTCTAACTTCTTATTGAATTGTTGTCCACAACTTGTTTATGTGTTGCCAATTGTGTGTTCATCGCTCTCAGGGTTCACTATTTAAATCGATGCAAACCCCAGACTACTGGATGTGGACCTCGGGATTCGGCATGTGTGACCATTACGACCCATATAACCCATACGACCAATACGACCTCAGCTCCTCTTGGCTCGCCCGTATCCAGTACGACCTATATGACTCGTACCACCAGTACGAGTGGTACCACCTCAGATGGCATTTTGGCTCTGTTGATGCTCTAGCGATCAAGTCTTTGCTTCTTTGCATTCCTGAGTGATCGAGCGAGGCCTAGAATGCTCCAAATATGCAATAAAACTCCAAAGCGATCTTCATACACTTGCGATACGAAATACTAAAAAGAAGTAATCTATCAAACGAAAAATGCAACTAAACAATGGGAATAAACAAATCTATAGTTCTAGTACGAATGATAGAACTTGTCCCATCGATTGTTATGACAACTCTTGAGAAAACGCGTTAGAAGTGTTTCGACTGTTTCGAGTAAAAGTAAATACTGAAACGTAAATACGAGACACAGAGATTTGGTAACCCACTTCGGGACAATGTGTCTGTAATGTGTGTGGGGGGGGGGGTGGGGGGGGGAGGGAGGGGTCCTCCTAACCCTAACAAGCAACAATCCACTAGTAACGATCAGACAACGAAGTATAAACTTGCAAGACTAAACCATATACCCTTCTACCACCGACTCGTCTGGATGCGCACTGAGCTCCCCTCAGTGTTGAGATCCCTCTCTATGGCTTGTAACAACAGCTTCGTTTTCCCGATTAGCTGCTCGTCCACTCAACATCCTCCTGGATCGCTGGCTTCCTTCCGGATAGCTGAACTGATCTATTTTGCAATAGGATTTGTGGAATGTATGTATTCACCAAATACTCTTGGTTCTTGTGCTTGAGTGATAACGTCGTTCCGATCTCCGATGAGTGCACTCAATCACTTAACCTCGACGTATCTTGTATATTTCTATAATGCAAGAGAGCTGCATAAACGTCTATGATCTTGAACTTCATTCCACCTTCAATTTATGGGCAACGACCATCTCCTTAATTATCTCAACCAATATTCAAAAGAATACATTTGAATATTTGTTGATCTTCATCTTGTTACCAAACCAAGAAATTGCGTTCCCAAAATATAGTTAAAGATATTCCCAGTAATCTCGGAGATATGCTCCATGCCCTAGATTCTCGAAATCTGCTAATTCTAGAGAATATACACCTTTGGCTTACAGCCAGCGCGAACTCCAACACTTGCTATAACACCTTGCGTTGCATCTCCTGAATTCAGAGTTACAGTTTTATCTTCTGGCTATTCTATGCATATTTCTAACTTACTTGAACAGCTCTTTGCACAAAAACATGCCATACAAAATCATGGGACTAAAAAACTCGATGGATCGTAGAAATAAGCTCCATCACCTGGCCTGTCACCTGAAGTTCAAACTGTATCAAATAGATGTCAAAAGTGCATTTCTGAAGAAGTTTATGTTGCCCAACCCAAAGGATTCGATGATCCTCATCATCCAAACCACGTCTATAAGCTAAAGAAGGCTCTCTATGGGTTAAAGCAAGCCCTCAAAGCCTGGTATGAAAGACTGACTATATTTCTGACCAATCACGGATATGATCGAGGAGGGGTGGACAAGTGACAGCGCGTCGTCGTGCGCCTCAAATTTGTATTTGTAACTCCTGTTAACACACTAGCAAGCGGTAAGCAGGGTCAAACCCAAAGAGAGCAAGTAAGACAGAGTTCTAATGAGAGTCACAGAAAAAGGAACAAACTGAGGATATCAATTCAGAGAAAATCAGTTCGGGGAATACAATGCAACTAGTTATCACCGATCGAAAACATGCATAAGCTAGTGAATTCTGCCTTAGTCCAACATTCCCGCTAAAGATATGTCGACAATCAAATTCTACCTATTCTTAACCGCTAGGCTTTCGAACAAGTTCAATAGTCACCCGACTTATACCACAATTGGTTCTACCGCTAGGTTTTCCCCAACAATGCAATCAAGTCAAGTATAACACAATTGATATCAATATAGCTCACCGCTAAGCTGCACTAAATTGATCATCAAAGCATTCGTTTCATTCATACAAGGGCAGCAAATCAATAGCTCAAACATCCATTCATTGATCTCAAACCATGGTTGCACTATAAATCCCCAAACTGAGTTGAGCTTAGTTACTCATAGAATACATCAAAACTAATGAAAATACTGAGTTACACTACTGGAATGAGACTAAAACACTAACTGAATAATTCGGAAATCCGGCCGTGAACAGTGTTCCGGCGTGAATAGTGAACAGTAACAGTAAAATGAACAGTAACAGTGAACAGTACGGCGTGAATAGTGAATTCCGGTGACTTCTCTCTCAAGCTCTTCAATCCTCTCCTCGACTGCCTTCAGTCCTCTTGCCTCCGTGCATAGTGTCGTGCGTGTCTTTTTTTTTTTCCTCTTTTGTCAAAGTTTAGGGTTAGGATTTTGGGGTTGATCCAGAATGAACCACGTCTGATTGAACCGGTCCTGATTTCTGATTGCACCAGCTGACTTTGACTTTGACTGCTGTTGACTTCTTGATCTTGGATGAATGCTTCAAATATGCGATAAATTCCAAAGCGATCTTGAACATTCCTGCGATACGAAAACACTACAAAAGAGTAATCGATTCACACAAAATGTAATAAAATTATGGGAATAAACAACTCAATGGAGCGTATAAATACGCTCCATCAAACTACCCCACACTTATTCTTGTTCGTCCCCGAACAACAACAAGATACGCAAGCACTCAAATCATTCCTATCATGCCATGATATAAACATTGAATTACTCGAGAAGTCGTCCCTAATCAGTCAATCAATACATGCTCACAATCATTCTCTAATAATGATCAACAAAAACTAGAATGATACATGTTACCTTTAAGCTTGAGATGGGATTTAATGGATGACTAGGAGTTAGTCCTTTTTAGACTCCTACCTCCACTCTTTGGTTCAATTTCATAGCCACGCGCATGCAACTGAATTTGCTTTCTTTGGCACGTGATGAATCCGAGTTATGAGAGGATCAACCTTTTCTTCTTTTCTTGTAGGACATATTTCTTGCTTTTGGACTTTGCTCTTTTTTTCGATTGCTTTTCTTTCACTTCTTGTAAATCTGATTTCTCTTTTACGAGCTTCCAATGTGAAATGTTTGCTTCTTGTCCTTTTTGAGCTTTGCTCTCCAATTTGAACCGTTCCAATCATAGCCTTCGAATGGCAGCGTAAGGAACGCGTCCCGCTTTTTCTCATCATTACCCTTTCAGCGCGAGGCAGGATAGGGGTTACCCAACCATTCCCGGTTACTCGGACTAGAGATAGGACGGTTTGTTTTCCCGTCCCACCACTGCATAACACTGCAATGATGGAGTCAATATCACCCCTTATAACTCGAAGTGCCAACCTCCACAAATACAGCGCGCTACGCAACTAGTCCTTTGAACCTCCGAATGAATGCCAAGTCCCTCTAGGACATTTCTATCAACTCCACATCCTGAAATATCTCAGCTCAAAAGAACATATAACATTAAAGCGCAAGCATCACAATATTTTGGAATTCTTGGAAAGCATAAATATCAAAACTTCAAAGAGAAGGCATCATCTCATAAAATTAGCATTTACATCGCAGTATTTGACTCATAAACTCGGCAACATCATCGCATGATATGTATCTCAGAAATCAGCAGCACAACTCAACAACTACATCCCAAAAAAAAAAAACTAACGTGCTCTAACTACTAGCTAATGCATGCTATAAAAAGGGAAACATGTTGAACAAAGCATACTAACTTCCCACCCCACACTTGAATGGAACCGTGTCCTCATGGTATAATCTAGGGTAAGAAAAGGAAGTTCATGCAAGATTCACACAAGAATTAAGCTACTAACATGGCTAAACTAGTGAAGATAAAAAAAAAAAAGTCAGAAAGAATTGCGTCCCAAGAAGACATTAAATTGCGCGCCCCAAGAAGACATTAAGTTACTAAAGTGTGAAGCTGGAGCGGAGCATAATGTTGCCTGGAGGCGCTTAACTCACTGAGATGGAAAACTCAAAAGATTGCTATTCAAACTACTAAGACTCTAATGACTTCTAACATGCATGACTCTCTTAAACATTAAATAGACTCACACTAAAACTCTAAAATTAAGCACCGGGTTGCCTCCCGTAAGCGCCTTTGTTTAACGTCTTTGGCTCGACGATACCTCCATTTAAGCTCATGCCGGTTCGGCCAAATGGAACTCATCATCTAGGATATCGGGTGGAATATCAGGTGGAATGGTAGGCTTCAAATGCTCCGGTAAAGGCTTGAATTGAATATTCGGAGGCTGCACAACAGATGGGGCGAGGATAGTTTTATTGCACAATTTAATGGCATTGATATCATACCTAGGGATGTCATGGATTAATTGCCCAGCAGCAATCTCCTTGGTGTTCAGCCCCTCTTAGCTCTGATATGTTGTGCCCACATTGTATGATTGTTGCATTTTCAATGTTGTTCAGGGCTTGTGTATCTGCAAAAGCAGGAAGGAATTGCATAGGCTTATGAATGTTAAATTTGATCACTTCCCCTTCTACCTCCATGGAGAGATCACCCGTATGTATATCAATTTTCATCTTCGTGGTTGCCATAAATGGTCTCCCTAGCTGAATTGGTGAAGACCCTCTCTCATCCTCCATCTTGACCACATAAAATCTGCAACAATGAAAGTGTTCCTACCTGCACTACCACATCCACAACAAGACCCTCTGGCTTTGTGCACGATCTATTAGCCATTTGAATTGTAAAATCAGTGGGTCTAAGAGGACCGATACGCAATGTTTCATATAAGGAATAAGGCAAGATATTAATCGAGGCACCCAAATCCAACATGCAATTATCCACTTGAACATCATTAATTATGCATGTAATTGTAAAGATACCTGGATCCTTACATTTCGGTGCTACCTTGGATGGAAGAATGGCCGAGATGTTGGGGTTGAGATTTACTTGCTCAAGACCTCCTTATCGAGTGGTGCACAAATCCTTAAAAAACTTGCCATACTTCGGGATGTGCTTGATTGCGTCGAGAAGTGGGATTGTGATTTCCATCTTGCTGAATAGCTCTAAAAACTCTTGATCCATTGTTGGGCTCTTCTTTGCTTTGGATATCTGCATAGGAAATGGAAGGGGAGAGTTAGTTTGACAAAATTCAGAAGTTGAGGCAGGAGATACCGCGCCGTATGAAGACATTATTGGCGCGCCAACTGAAGACATTAAGGGTCCGCGCGCCGTGCTAATGTTCTCTTGGGGCGCCGTATACTCTGTTTCGGTTTCTTGTCTCGCCTCTTCTGCAATTTGCTTCCCACTTATCAAAGTGACTGCACAGACATTTCCTTTTGGATTGGGAATTGTTTGTGAGGGAAGCTTTCCTTTGTCCTTGTCATTCTTCAATTCGGACACGGTAGCCGCCAGTTGGGAGATTTGCTTAGATAACTCAGATATGGTGCTATCGGTCTTGACTTGATTATTTTGCATAGTCATCGCCATCTCTTTAACAACTTCCTCTAATGACTTCCCTTGATTGACATTGCTCGGGCCAGCTTGGTTGGGATTGAAGTTGCGCCTTTGCTGAAATTGACCATTGATATTACCATTTCCATTGTATCTCTCTTGTTGGTGAAATGGTGGGCGGTAGGCTTGACCTTGTCCTTGGTTCTGATTCTGATTTTGTCCTTGATTAAATCCTCCTTCATTCCTCCAACTGAAACCGTTAGCTGCAAGTCCGAATTGCCTTGGCGCTTGCCTATTGTTGAACTGCTGGAATCCTCCCATAGCATTGACATCCGCGGCCTCTTCCTCATGTAAGCTAGGACATTCATCTGTTTTGTGGCTCGCAGTCCCACAAAGTCCACAAGCTTTAACTTCACTGACTTGGCCAACCATAAGCTTCTGCACCATTTGCTTAAGCTCCTTGATTTCAGTTGCCATTTGATTTGAATTGGAATCCATTTGGGAGACATTCCTTGCTCGGCTTGTATCATCTCTTCTTCCGGTATCATCTCTAAATCTGGCACTCTCAGCATTCTCATTGATAAGCTCTCGCACCTCAGCAGGTGTCAATTCAAAACCGTGCCCCCGGCTGCTGCATCCAAGAGCATCCTCTCCAATGGTCTCAATCCATCCAATAAGTATTCCACAAGAATTTCTTCTCTCATACTCAAATTACAACAGCTTTGTTCTAAGGCATTGAATCTCCCCAAATAATCATACATTGACTCACTTGGGCCTTGTTTAATGTTGGAAAGCTCTCTTCTTACTTGGGCAGCCCTAGCAGGAGGATAATATTTATCGAGAAACTTCCTTTGCATTTGCTCCCAAGTTCTAATGCTTCCTGAAGGCAAAGATAAAAACTAAGTTTTTGCAAGGTCAGTTAAACTGAAGGGAAATACTTTTAACTTAAACCTCTCTTCAGGGGCAGCATATGGTTTGAGAGTCCGACATATCCCGTTGAATTGTTGTAGATGCCTAGATGCTACTTCTCCTGGCAGCCCTCCAAATTTTGGGAGATGATGGACCACTGCTGTCTTCACTTCAAAGTCACCATGGTTCATTGTTGAATGTTGGGGCTGAAAGCTCTCTAAGTGTAGGTGGTCTCATCCTTCCACGTGCATATTGTTGAGGTTGAGGTTGAGGTGGCTGTCTATACTCATATTCATCTTGCTCATCCATTCTTTCAACTCTATGATATCGAGCTTGCCTTTGCCTTTGGTTGAAAACTCTCTCCGGCTCATCATAAAAGGGGGGGTATCACTGGGTTGTTGATTGGGTCAGGCTCATTGTTGCCTTGAACACTACCATGGGAACCTCCTACATTAGACATACTGAGAAAAAAAACAAGTGAAATGCAAAGGCAAACTACCGAACAACTCAAAAGCACAAAATGCAGAATTTAGATAACTAAACAATTCAAAAAGAAAATGTAAACGAACTCGGATGGCTAAAAAAGCACACAGCTCACACTAGAGAGTGTGAGTCCTGATCGGGTGCCCGTTCCGCTCAAAGAAAGGTGTCCTGATCTTCAATCGCACTCCGATGACACTATTCATACCCTTGCCCGGCAGCACTATTATCAGGGTTCAGAATTTTTTTTCAAATCTGCACAAAAGCAAGCAAAACACAGAAAAACAATAAAAACAAAGTTCAGAACTCTATACTCAATGTTGCTCTCCCCGGCAACGGCGCCAAAATTTGTATTTGTAACTCCTGTTAACACACTAGCAAGCGGTAAGCAGGGTCGAACCCAAAGAGAGCAAGTAAGACAGAGTTCTAATGAGAGTCACAGAAAAAGGAACAAACTGAGGATATCAATTCAGAGAAAATCAGTTCGGAGAATACAATGCAACTAGTTATCACCGATCGAATACATGCATAAGCTAGTGAATTCTGCCTTAGTCCAACATTCCCGCTAAAGATATGTCAATAATCAAATTCTACCTATTCTTAACCGCTAGGCTTTCGAACAAGTTCAATAGTCACCCGACTTATACCACAATTGGTTCTACCGCTAGGTTTTCCCCAACAATGCAATCAAGTCAAGTATAACACAATTGATATCAATCTAGCTCACCGCTAAGCTGCACTAAATTGATCATCAAAGCATTCGTTTCATTCATACAAGGGCAGCAAATCAATAGCTCAAACATCCATTCATTGATCTCAAAACATGGTTGCACTATAAATCCCCAAACTGAGTTGAGCTTAGTTACTCATAGAATACATCAAAACTAATGAAAATACTGAGTTACACTACTGGAATGAGACTAAAACACTAACTGAATAATTCGGAAATCCGGCCGTGAACAGTGTTCCGGCGTGAATAGTGAACAGTAACAGTAAAATGAACAGTAACAGTGAACAGTACGGCGTGAATAGTGAATTCCGACGACTTCTCTCTCAAGCTCTTCAATCCTCTCCTCGACTGCCGTCAGTCCTCTTGCCTCCGTGCATAGTGTCGTGCGTGTCTTTTTCTTTTTCCTCTTTTGTCAAAGGTTAGGGTTAGGATTTTGGGGTTGAACCAGAATGAACCACATTTGATTGAACCGGTCCTGATTTCTGATTGAACCAGCTGACTTTGACTTTGACTGCTGTTGACTTCTTGATCTTGGATGAATGCTTCAAATATGCGATAAATTCCAATGCGATCTTGAACATTCCTGCGATACGAAAACACTACAAAAGAGTAATCGATTCACATAAAATGTAATAAAATTATTGGAATAAACAACTCAATGGAGCGTATAAATACGCTCCATCAACAAGACACTCTTCGTACACATAACTAGGCCGGACTTCATTATAGCATAGATATATGTGGATGATATTGTATTTGGCTCTAGTTCATAGAGAATGGTGAAGCAGTTTGAAGAGCACATGCAAATGGAGTTCCAAATGAGTATGGTGGGAGAGTTAATCTACTTTCTCGGTCGACAAATCTCACAAAAGAAAGATGGTATCTTCATTTCTTAAAGTAAGTATGGAAAAAACCTGATAAAGAAGTTGACATGGACAAGGCCAGTCACAAATGTACCTATGCAGCAACTTATACAAAAGCAATCAAGGATGCAGTTGATCAAACATTGTACAAAAGCATGATTGGAAGCCTTCTTTATCTTACTGTCATTCAACCGGATATATCCTTCACAGTAGGAGTGTGCTCCAGGTATCAAGCCTGCCCAAAAGAGAGCCACCTATAGCTTGTGAAGAGAATTATCAGATATATAGGGGCACAACCAATTATGGACCGTGGTACACAAGGGACACAAGTGCAGAACTTGTAGGCAATTGTGATGCTGACTGGGCAGGTTGAGCAGAAGATAGGAAGAGTACATCTGGAGGATGTTTCTTTCTTGGAAACAACTTGATTTCCTAGTTCAGCAAATAGCAGAACATTATCTCCTTGTCTACTGCCAAAGTTGAGTATCCTGCTGCTAGAAGCTGTTGCGCTTAACTGATATGGGTGTAACAAATGCTGAGTGAACATGTGGTTCAACAGGGTACTATGACCAGTTATTGTGACAACATGAGTGCCATCAGCATTAGCAAGAATCCGGTGCAGCATTCAACATGAGTAGCATTCTATTACTACATAGTATTGAATGTTGACAGTGTAAGCTAGTCTGTGGGATCAGACTGAGCGAAGATTCAAACTAGGTTAGAAGTGAAGTTTGGTCTATGATCGCGTGTCGTCGTGCGCGTCAAATATAATTCCTTCCTCTTCCACTAGTACAGCGGTTAAGTAAGGGTCGATCTCCACAGGGAGCAAGTAGTTCAGTTCTAGCCAGTGACCTACACTTACGAAGATTGGGGGTGAGTGATTGGGTTGCGCAGTGCGCAAGTAAACAGTTGTAAAACGCAGGGAAATGCACCAGACGTGCGCAGGCAGTAGAGATTAAATACTATGACTATGAGAAGTATCGGCGCAGACAATCCTCTATGAGTGCATTCCTTATCATCGACTCTAAATGTCTATAGCTTGATTTTACTTAAGTTAGTGTCCGGTCAAGGCTTCCTAACATGTGCGCATGTTCCGATCAAAGTTCATGTGCTATTAATTCTTGCACTAGACCTAAACAACTACGGATCCGATCAAGGTAGTAATTGCCTATCCTAGCGCGTTACTCCTAGTTGGCACCGTCAGGATATTCAACTAGTTTAACAGACAACAACAAGCGACAAGAGTAAGATTGCGGTTCAAGGCTTCCCCTACTCATGCAACAAGCTGCCAGTAATGTGCACAGAATTAATATAAGCAAGCAAGCTATGCATTAAGCGCAAGTCTCAAAGGAAATACTCATAGATTCATGTCCAACCGATACTAAGCGTTTAGCTAGACATGCTAGTGATAAACATCATAGAATAGTAAAATAAGGTCTAATGTATCTGAGAAACAAGTAGCAAACAGTGCGTGCAGTATGTCTCTCGGCTGGCGCAGTCGGCTGGCGCAAGTCCTCTCAACAAGTCCGTGTGTTTTCCAGTTTGCCGCTCTCTCGCTCTCTCGTGGCCCTCTGATGTGGGGTGTTGCCTTTATGTGTGTCTCCTGATTGATTGATCCGTGTCCCTCAAACCCTAGACCTCCTCCCCTTTATATACTGCTCGAGAGGTCCATCCTTGGCAACTTCCAAATCTGGTCATGTCAGGATTAGGAAATACTGGACTCTGCGCCTGGCGCACGGCGTACTGCTTAGCGCATTGGTCGGCGCAACTCTGCTGTGTCTCGCCATTTCTTCTGTTTGCGCCGCTAGCTCCGCAGGCTGTGTGCTGTGCGTCCTAAACGCTGCCTGTTAGCGCGTATCCGGCTTAGGCCCTCGTTTTTCCCTGAAATACAAAAACACTGGAAACCAGTAATCTTGTACACAAAATAATGCAAACAAGCATAGGGTTATGATCTAAATAATGCGTATAAATAGGCTCTATCAGTCTAGCATAGGCTGAGAGCTAGTATCCTTGTACTTTAACCATGCATAGTGGAATCTTGTGGACTGGAGAGAAGTCCTCCCCAAACATAGGCAATGGCCGAACTGGGTAACTAAATTGTTTGAGTCTTTTTAGATGCACAAGCTATGATTACCCAGTTTGGAAATTGCCTACGTCTGGGGATTGCAGAACTCAGCCTACGCTGGTCCACCCTTTACTTCTAACCTAGCTCGAATCTATGCTCAGTCTGATCACACAAACTAGCTTCCACTGTCTACACAATCTAGTAAAGATAGTTACAAATCTGATCACACAGACTTAGCCTATACTAATACAATGTGTAATAGGAAGATGCTACACCAACTTACACAGTCAAGTTGCTGTAGCTTCTGTTTACGATTCTCCACGCACTCTGTGCTGAGCAGTCGGCCTCCACTCGCGCTCTCGACCATATACCTCTCCTCTGAAGCGCGAGCGACTAACCGCCTCTCTGGAGCGTTTCTGTCAACTCCACATCCCCTGTATATCCCAACTAACAGGAGCAGAAAAAACGAAAAAAATAAACTAAAAACAGTTGATAGCGCACGGCGCAATATGGATAGCGCAAACAAGCTGATCAGTGCGCGCAACCTGCACACAGCGCACTACTGCTACTGTTCTCTGCAATAAAACTAAGCTACACTAAAAAGCTCAAAAAAAACGTGAAATGTAAGTGTAACGCTCCCCCCCCCCCACACTTAAACAGAGACGTGTCCCCACGACTCAAGCTCAAGCACACGGAGGATGCGCACACGCATGCAAGCAAAAATAAAGAACATAAAACTCCTAAAAAACATAATAGTCAAAGCAGCGCAAATATAGCATAGGGGCACAAAAATATGTAGCACACGAGTTCAACACAAATATAGCAACATAATAGCAAATAAAGTTCAGCACATAAAGAAAAATAGACACCACCCGAAAGAAATAAGCGCTCCCCTTCGCAGCTCTAGAGGTCATCTGAGCTGGACGCAGCCGCTGAACTATGCGCCTCCTCCTCTGAAGAATCCGTCGTATATTCGAAGCTGGAGGAAGGCGGTACAACTGATAGGGCGACAGGCTGCGCCTCCCATAACGATTCTGAGCTGGTGCTAATGATGGGTTCGGTTATAGGGGACCTTGGAATGGACAGCTGGGCAGGGGAAGGTGCGGGTACTTGGTCTGGGTCGGGGGTGGGTTCTGCCGGTGCTGGTGCTGCTGGTGCTGGGGCTGATGGTGCTGGTACTGGGGAGGGTGCGGCTGGATATACTGGGGCTGAGTAGGAGGGCTAGCTGGCTGATGTGGCTCACTGGGGGAACCTGGAGGTGGTCGGTGCAGGCTGAGGAGAGGGGGAATCGCGTCTCCAAATCTCCACCCGGATGGTGGACTCATACTCAAATCCGCCCCCTCTGGCGCTAAGTATTCGAGCACACGCATGACGTTGAACATCATGCGCTGCTCGGCTGATGCTTCCTCGGGCGCCTCCTCAGCCTCAGTCCTTGGGCGCTTTCCGCGTGCACGAGGGGGAGAATCCTCGATCGAAATTGTAACTGGCTCCTCCTGCGGTGCACGAGCCCTCCTTTGCGCTCCAGTCTGCGCACGGGTCCTTGCGCGCCTGACCAGAGGCACAACTGGTTCTGGGGCTTCGTCTTCTTCCATCTCATGGGCGGCTGCTGCGCCCTGCGCACTGCTTTCTGCTCTGGGCCGCGGTGCTCTGGCCGGCTGCAGGCGGTAGCACCATTCCAATGTGCCATCTTCCTTCACAGCTACCGCCCGTATCTGTAGCATGTGGGCACGGTCAAGAGGGACAGCCGGCACCATAGTGTGCTCCGGCACCTCAGGCTCTCCATGTAGCGCCCACAGCAGGTGCGTAATAATTCCACCGCACGTCAGCGGTCCCCTTGTGCTAACCCGGCCCCAATGGACTACCATGTTTGAAACAAATAGCACCCTCCTTCCATAGTACAGCCCCTTCAAAATGTCCAAGTCCAGGAGGTTGACCTTCGGCGCGCCATTAAATCGGCCAATGACTGCATAGGCGACCAAGCGCCACAAGTAGAACATCCACGGGTCACGCAGCTCGCGTCCTCTGCTGCGCCCCGCGGCAAAAGCTGTCCCGGTCGCCATCTCGCGCCAGGCCTCCTGGTTGGAGTGCGTGTTTGTGTCCCCCTCGCGCACCTTACCGCATCCGAGTGCGCGCTTCATCCTTCCAGGTGAGGCGATGAACCATACGCCCCGATGCCTATATCTGATCTCCTGGTCGCCCATCTCTATCGACGCCAGGAACTCGCATGTGTCCTCTCTGTCTGATGCGCTGTTGAGTTCCAACAGCGCCTCCCAGCCTGCTAGCGCCAGGCGCTCTACAACGAGGTCCTCCAGTCCGACCTCGCGCAGGAATTCTCGGCTAATGTACGGGGTCCCGTACATTTCCAGGCTCATAAACGCCGCATACTTGTAGGCAAAGTCGGCAGGGGTCTCTTGGTCCTCGGCGGGCCTCATACTGCGCTCGGTTCTCTGGTCAACGCCGGTCAACACTTCTCAAAACCCAGAAAAATCCAAACTGCTCCGAATGCGCTGAAACTCTCACCAACTGAGCACCTACTGCTCGCCTACACAACCCACTAAATAGCAATCCAGTCGGTGCACTCTAGCTTGGTGCGATTTCAAAACCCTAATGCACTCCTCCACTGTACAAACCCTAATAAAATCCGCTCAGATCGGGGGGAGAGGTTACCTGAGGGTATTGCGACTGAGTGCTCTGCAAATCTCTCTAACTGGAAGCTCGGAACGGCCGGTGGAAACGGCAGGCGGAAGCAGCTGGCAACGGTCGAATGAGAAAAAATGCTGAAAATTCTAAGTCCTGCCCTTAAATACCCCTTTGGCTGGCGCAGAGGTCCTGCGCACTGCTGCTCGACTAAAAATGACAAGTCCTAAACTAACTAAAGAAAACACTAGAAAAACTAAAAGAAAAACATGTAAAGGAAAAACGAGTCGGGTTACCTCCCGAAAAGTGCCTTTGTTTAACGTCGTTGGCTCGACTGTACCTCGTTACGCGCCAAAATGTGTGTCAGCGATCCCCCCCCCCCCATACTTGCTCCTGAGTGATCCTGCGCTTGTGCAGGCGCTGTGTTCTCCTTGATCCTGCGCAAAGAATAAAAAGGGAAGTCAGCATGGATAATATGTGAGAAATCTGCAGTAACAAGGGTGGATGAAGAGGAAGACGAAATGTGAGCAATAGTCTCCAGTTCTCCCTCTGGTGCATCCGGTGGTGCCTCTGGCGCGTCAGCTGGCGCGTCTGTTATTTCTGGTTCTGCCAACTCAATGTCGCGCGTTGCACCATCCCAAGGTTCCCCGAGATACCGTTTGACTCTCTGCCCATTCACCTGAAAACGATGCCGGTGCTCGTTCTCTAACTCGATTGTTCCGTAGGGGAAAACCTTGGTGACTGTGTACGGTCCTGTCCATTTGCTGCGCAGCTTTCCAGGCATGAGCTTCAGGCGTGATGAGAACAATAATACCTGATCTCCTGGCGTGAAAGAGCGTCTGAGGATATGCTTGTCATGAAACGCTTTTGTCCGCTCCTTGTAATCGCGCAGTCTCTCATAGGCATCCAGGCGCAGCTCTTCTAATTCGCTGAGCTCAAATGCGCGCTCCTTTCCGGCCTCGTCTAGGTTCAGGTTGCAAATGCGTAAGGCCCAATATGCTTTGTGCTCTAGCTCCAGTGGCAGGTGGCATGCTTTTCCGTAGACCAACCGGAATGGTGAAGTCCCGATGGGTGTCTTATGCGCGGTGCGGTATGCCCACAGCGCATCGTCCAGGCGCTGGCTCCAATCTTTGCGTGAAGGTCTGACAGTCTTTTCTAGGATGCGCTTGATCTCTCTGTTGGAAACCTAGGCCTGTCCATTTGTCTGTGGATGATAGGCAGTGGACGTCTTGTGGCGCACTCCATAATGCTTGAAAACTTGCGCCACAATCCTGTTGCAAAAGTGTGTTTCCTGGTCGCTGATGACTGCCTTAGGCACCCCGTACCTGCAAAAGATATTAGTTTTCAGAAACTCAGCAACCGTCTTACCATCATCCTTCCGCGTGGCCTTAGCTTCGACCCATTTGGAGACATAGTCCACTGCCACTAATATGTACTCGTATCCGGCAGATGGAGGAAATGGCCCCATGAAGTCAATGCCCCATACATCAAATACTTCGTCCACTAGAATCGGCGTCTACGGCATCTCATTGCGCGCTGATATGCCTCCTGTGCGCTGGCACCTATCACAATTCCTGCAGTGATCATATGCGTCTCGGAACAGGTGCGGCCAATAAAATCCGCAATCCAGGACCTTTCTGCTTGTGCGCTTGGGACCAAAGTGTCCTCCACATGCGTGCGCATGACAAAACAGCAAGACAGAGTTAATTTCATGGTCAGGCAAGCAGCGCCTCAATATCTGATCAGGTCCTATTCTAAGCATATATGGATCATCCCAAATATAATGTTTGGACTCATGTTTTAATCTCATGCACTGGGTTTTATTGAAATGCGGAGGAAACGTACCTGTGACCAGGTAATTCGCAATGTGCGCATACCATGGTACCTTACCTGTCAGCGCCATCAGATGCTCGTCAGGGAATGTCTCCGTGATCTGCCTTGGCTCCTCCTCTTTCACGATCCTGCTCAGGTGGTCAGCAACTGTATTCTCCGTGCCCTTCTTGTCTTTGATCTCCAAGTCGAATTCCTGAAGTAGGAGCACCCAGCGCATCAGGCGCGGCTTAGTCTCCTTGTTGGACATTAGGTAGCATGATCTGTGTATACGATGACCCTGGCGCCTAGAACATATGCACGGAACTTCTCAAGCGCAAACACAATTGCCAGAAGCTCCTTCTCCGTGGTGGTGTAGTTCCTCTGCGCAGCGTCCAGTGTGCGCGATGCATAGTAAATGGCGTGCGGCTTCTTGTCCACTCGCTGCCCCAAGACTGCACCTACTGCATAATCACTTGCGTCGCACATTAATTCAAATGGCAGGTTCCAGTCTGGTGCGCGCATCACTGACGCACTGGTCAGCGCTTCCTTCAGCTTATCAAATGCGGCCCTGCACTCATCAGTAAAGTCGAAGCACACATCCTTTTGCAAGAGGTTAGACAGGGGTATGCAAATTTTTGAGAAGTCTTTTATAAAACGCCTGTAAAACCCGGCATGTCCTAAGAAAGACTTCACATCGCGCACGTTAGTGGCATAAGGTAGATTAGAAATAAGGTCTATCTTAGCTTTATCTACCTTGATCCCCTCCTCTGAGATGATATGTCCTAGTACTACACCATGCGTTACCATCAAAAGACATTTTTCATAATTAAGCACTAGGTTCTTAGATATGCAGCGCGCTAAGACTTTATCTAGATGAGTCAAGCATGTATCAAAGGTACCTCCATATACAGTAAAATCATCCATGAACACTTCGATGCATATACCAATCATATCAGAGAAAATGCTCATGACTAAGCGTTGGAACGTACCTGGCGCATTGCACAGCCCAAATGACATGCGCCGAAACGCAAACGTACCGAACGGGCAAGTGAACGTGGTCTTCTCCTGATCCTCCGCAGCTATGGGTATCTGATTATACCCTGAATATCCGTCCAAGAAACAAAAATAAGGCTTACCTGCTAATCTGTCCAGCATCTGGTCCATGAAGGGTAGCGGGAAATGGTCCTTGCGCGTAACTGCGTTAAGCTTCCTGTAGTCGATGCACATGCGCCATCCAGTCTGTATGCGCTTGGGAACAAGCTCGCCCTGCGCATTTTCTTCCACTGTGATTCCTCCCTTCTTAGGCACAACGTGCACTGGACTGACCCATTTGCTGTCCGAGATGGGGTAGATGACTCCTGCGTCAAGCAACTTTAAAATCTCCTTCTGCACTACCTACATCATATTCGGATTCAATCTGCGTTGAGCCTCCCTGGATGGTTTGGCACCATCTTCCAACAGAATTCTATGCATGCATACGTCTGGGCTCACTCCGCGCAGGTCAGCAAGTGTCCATCCTATAGCGCGCTAGTTCTTGCGCAGCACCTGCTGTAAACGCACTTCCTGCTCCTCTTCTAATCCTTTCTTGATGATCACTGGCAGGGTGTCCTCACTTCCCAGGAAAATGTATTTGAGGTGTTCTGGGAGTTGCTTCAGCTCGACCTTGGGTGACTGTGTGGACTCTGGTTCAGCACTGCTCGGCTCGTCTTCCTGCTCTTCCAACTCTGCTTGTGCCAGGGGCTCTGGTCCTACTGTTGCGCTTGCGCATTGCGCATCTGTGACTAAATCATCCAAGTTGTCCATTGCGTGCACTGTGGCGTCATCATGTGGGTGCTGCATTCCTTTGAATATGTTGAAATGGATTTCTTCGCCATCCACTTCCATGGAGAGCGTGCCCCTCCACACGTCTATCTTTGTGCGCGCGGTCATAAGGAAAGGTCTGCCTAGTAGGATTTGCGCACTGCTGGTGCTCGATTCGCCCTCCATTTCTAGCACATAAAAATCTGCTGGGAACACCAGCTCTCCTACTCGCACAAGAACATCCTCTATCATGCCTGCAGGTTGTTTGCACGATCGATCCGCTAGCTGAATGGTGAGACCTGCAGGCTTTAGTGGTCCAAGGCGCAATGTCGCATATAGAGAATAAGGTAACAAATTTATGGATACGCCTAAATCAATCATGCAGTTGCTTACCGTGGTTTTACCTAGAGTGCATGGGATAGTGAATGTACCTGGGTCTCGGCACTTAGGTGGTACCTTATGTTGCACGATCGCTGATGCGCATTTAACATTACCTGTGCTCATTCACCTTTTCGTAGCTTGTTTGTCCACAGCTCCTTCAAAAACTTGGCGTACCTTGGGATCTGCCGAACTGCTTCAATAAGGGGAATGTTGATTTCCACCTTACCGAATAACTCGTATAGCTCTTTGTCCTGCGCTTCCTTCCTAGCCAAGGGTGCCTGCACAGGGAAAGGTGCAGGTATATTAGTACGATTCGTGCCCTTGTCTTTTAATTCTGTTATACCTGGCGCTTCGCCCTGCTGGCTTGTGGCTGGCACTTCAGGTTGCGCGTTCTGCTCTGGTTGCGCATTCTGCTCTGTCGATTCTGGGACTTGCGCAGCTGGTGGCGCGGGCGCCTTCGCGGTCTGCTCTGTTCCTATTATGCGCCCAGTCCTCAGTGTTACTGCATTGACTCCTCCTTTGGGGTTCTGAATCACTTGCGAGGGCAGGTTGCCATCGCTCTTTTTCAGCTCATATACCGTGGTTGCGATCTGTGATAGCTGCTTTTCAATGGACTCGAACCTCTTGTCATATTTCTCGTCATTTTTGCGCACTGTGTCTGCTAGCTGCCCCACGATATCTTCCAAGGATCGCCTCGGTTGCTGGTTGTTATGTGCTGGTGCGTCAGTGCGGCGATGCGGTGGATTGTAAGGCGCAGCTTGTTGGGTCTGCTGTGGCGCGCGCTGATCTGTGGACTGCCTCTGGAAATTGTTCTCCTCCTTCCATCTGAATCCATTTGCTGCCAGTCCAAAGCGCGGCTGATTCTGCCTTGGTGGCCCTCTGTTGTCCCATCCTCCGAGAGCATTGACATCTCCAGATTCCTCAAATAGCGTGGGACATTCATCAGTCTTGTGCTCGGTGGACCTGCAAAATTCACATACCTTTGGCGCAACTGGTTGTGCGCTCTGCGCACTCATCAACTTCTGCAGCATGGCCTTCATTTCCTTGATCTCAGCGCTTGTTTCTATCTGATGCACAGAACGAGTACGACTATTTTCAAGTGTTAGCTGATGTCGTACCTGACCAGCAGAGTCTTCTATCAGCTGCCACGCGTCCTCTGGGTACATGTTGCAAATGTCGCCTCCTGCGCATGCGTTCAATAACCTCAGCTCCATGGGCAGCAATCCATTTAGGAAGTTCTCTATCAGCACATTCTGGGGCAGGCCATGATTGTAGCAGTTGGCCTCTAGCTCCCTGAAACGCTCGTAATATTCTGACAGTGACTCCCCTGCGCTCTGCCTTGGCGCGGCCAGCTCTCTTCTGAGTAGCGCGATCTTTGCTGCGGGATAGAATTTGTCCAGGAATTTCTTCTGCAGCTGCTCCCATGTGTGAATGGATCCTGCGGGTGAGTTCATCAACCAATGTCTGGCTGTATCACACAGTGAAAATGGGAATGCCTTCATTTTCAGCGCTTCATCGCTTTCTCCTTCGGTCTTCATGTTCTCGCAAATGACTAGGAATTCTCGCACATGCTTGACTGGATTTTCATTGTGCATCCCGTGAAACTTGGGCATGTGATGAATGAGCGAGATCCTTAGCTCAAAATGACCGCCTGGTGGAAGCACGATGCACCATGGCTGGTTAACAGTGATAGGGGCTGACATCTCGCGCACTGTTCTGCGTCGCGCGGCCTATTGCACGGGTGGCGCATGATACACTTCAGCGGCCCTCCTTGCTTCAACCTCGCGCTGCACTTCCTCTCTGAACAGGGCTGCACGGTTATGTGCTCTTGCTTCCTCTGGGGTTCTGTCCCCCAAGTTGTCTCCTACGACACTGTTATCCTCCATGACCTGTTCTGAATCTTAAAGAAAAATGAAGTTAAGAGATAACTACTGCTGCTGCGTCTGTCAGTGCGCAACTAGAATCTGCGCAGCGCAACTGTTTCAAGGTCGCACAGGCTAATGGTGATTGCGCGCTGTCAAAAACAACAACGAAAACAAAACAAACTGAAATAACTAGTTACTAAAAGGGAAAAACGTAAACTAACTAGAACTTAGCTGTGTTGCTCCCCGGCAAAGGCGCCAAAATTTGATCGCGCGTCGTCGTGCGCATCAAATATAATTCCTTCCTCTTCCACTAATACAGCGGTTAAGTAAGGGTCGATCTCCACAGGGAGCAAGTAGTTCAGTTCTAGCCAGTGACCTACACTTACGAAGATTGGGGGGTGAGTGATTGGGTTGCGCAGTGCGCAAGTAAACAGTTGTAAAACGCAGGGAAATGCACCAGACGTGCGCAGGCAGTAGAGATTAAATACTATGACTATGAGAAGTATCGGCGCAGACAATCCTCTATGAGTGCATTCCTTATCATCGACTATAAATGTCTATAGCTTGATTTTACTTAAGTTAGTGTCCGGTCAAGGCTTCCTAACATGTGCGCATGTTCCGATCAAAGTTCATGTGCTATTAATTCTTGCACTAGACCTAAACAACTACGGATCCGATCAAGGTAGTAATTGCCTATCCTAGCGCGTTACTCCTAGTTGGCACCGTCAGGATATTCAACTAGTTTAACAGAAAACAACAAGCGACAAGAGTAAGATTGCGGTTCAAGGCTTCCCCTACTCATGCAACAAGCTGCCAGTAATGTGCACAGAATTAATATAAGCAAGCAAGCTATGCATTAAGCGCAAGTCTCAAAGGAAATACTCATAGATTCATGTCCAACCGATACTAAGCGTTTAGCTAGACATGCTAGTGATAAACATCATAGAATAGTAAAATAAGGTCTAATGTATCTGAGAAACAAGTAGCAAACAGTGCGTGCAGTATGTCTCTCGGCTGGCGCAGTCGGCTGGCGCAAGTCCTCTCAACAAGTCCGTGTGTTTTCCAGTTTGCCGCTCTCTCGCTCTCTCGTGGCCCTCTGATGTGGGGTGTTGCCTTTATGTGTGTCTCCTGATTGATTGATCCGTGTCCCTCAAACCCTAGACCTCCTCCCCTTTATATACTGCTCGAGAGGTCCATCCTTGGCAACTTCCAAATCTGGTCATGTCAGGATTAGGAAATACTGGACTCTGCGCCTGGCGCACGGCGTACTGCTTAGCGCATTGGTCGGCGCAACTCTGCTGTGTCTCGCCATTTCTTCTGTTTGCGCCGCTAGCTCCGCAGGCTGTGTGCTGTGCGTCCTAAACGCTGCCTGTTAGCGCGTATCCGGCTTAGGCCCTCGTTTTTCCCTGAAATACAAAAACACTGGAAACCAGTAATCTTGTACACAAAATAATGCAAACAAGCATAGGGTTATGATCTAAATAATGCGTATAAATAGGCTCTATCAGTCTAGCATAGGCTGAGAGCTAGTATCCTTGTACTTTAACCATGCATAGTGGAATCTTGTGGACTGGAGAGAAGTCCTCCCCAAACATAGGCAATGGCCGAACTGGGTAACTAAATTGTTTGAGTCTTTTTAGATGCACAAGCTATGATTACCCAGTTTGGAAATTGCCTACGTCTGGGGATTGCAGAACTCAGCCTACGCTGGTCCACCCTTTACTTCTAACCTAGCTCGAATCTATGCTCAGTCTGATCACACAAACTAGCTTCCACTGTCTACACAATCTAGTAAAGATAGTTACAGATCTGATCACACAGACTTAGCCTATACTAATACAATGTGTAATAGGAAGATGCTACACCAACTTACACAGTCAAGTTGCTGTAGCTTCTGTTTACGATTCTCCACGCACTCTGTGCTGAGCAGTCGGACTTCCATGAGTGCTTCAAATTCTGGCGATGCTTCCCCTCGATGAATGACCTTCTATCAATAACTGGGAACTCAAATTTGATCTCTGACAGTCCGCGATCGCTCCTCTCCACGGCTATGCTCCAAAGCAAGTGCTTTCAACAAGACAACACTCTATTTGAAGTTATTAGATCAAGCGTAGATCAGACACCTCTGGTCGTGACCTTCTCTCAGCTCACCCACAACTCCGGGCTCTAGCTTTTAGCTTCCCACTCTTTGCTTATGCTGAAATTCTGTTGCGTTGCTGATGCGGAGTTATAGCTTCTGCTTAAGCGCTCTCTGTATCTTTCTGTGGAATTACTCTACTGACAGAATAAGAAAGACACAGTATTTGTTCACCCAGTTCAGCAACCTGCCTACGTCTGGGGAGGATGCTCTAATCCTCAAGTTTCCACTATCTCAGCTCGAAGTACAAGGACTCACACCTCTACTTCTTGCCTAGCCAAAATTTAGCACTCAGTCTAATCTTCTAGACTAGCTAGCAATCTGAACTCACAGATTCTTTTCTTGCAGCCTACACACTCTCAGTAATAAATAGCTGCAGTATTGCCTCTCACACTTAATCTATTCTATTGCAATGTGTAACTCACGAAATGCTTAAGCACACTCTTCACCAGTGTTGCTGTCTCTTCAGTCAACGACACTCCAAGCTCTCCTGCCAAGTAGTCGGTCACTCTGAGTTCTTCAAATTCAACCTCAGCTCCCCCTTAATCAATGAGTCACTCAGTCATTATTGGGTAGCCTCGATCACTGCTCCACAGTCCGCGACAATGCCTGTCCGCGGCTGATCACCGAGCTCCTGACCGTTCCTTCGACAAGCAGCGCTCTAGTTGAACTCCGAACCAGTCCAAAATCAAACTCCATGAGTTCTGATTCCCTTAACACCACACGCCTCTTCAACTCAGTATATAGAATCTTGCTACCGTAAGTTGATCTCTTTGTGTGCTTGGGTTGCTCTTTGTCTGATTGTGTTCTCTCTTGCTGTGCTGCTGCCCCACCTATCTTTTAAAGCTATCCAACACGCCAAAAACACCAAGGATCATTATCAAAATCTTATCCAAGATTCTAGCAAGTTTGTTGAAGATTCTGTTGCCAAATTTGAACTCTTGGATCTTTATCTTCTTAGTCCACGTGCTGGCATTTGCTGAGCTCTTGATACATCTCTTAGCTTCCTCGATGCTAGCCGTACCACACCGGACCCTTACTGTTCAACGCCAGGATTCTGCTCTAGCTCTAGATCATCACGGAGTGCTGAAGCAGACTCTTTCTTTTCAAGGTTGTTTCTTGCCCATTCTTTAAAGAGTGTCTCAGCTTTAGATCTTCAGGGATTGCTGAAGCAAACTTCTGGCTCTTTGTTTTGTTGGTTTGTCAATCTTCATTTTTATGCTCCAGCCACCAATCTTCAGCGAGTACTTCAGTAGTCTCTTGAGCAGTTTTGTCAAAGATGCCATATTCTCATATGCGTCTTTTTCTTTTGTTGTGTGTTGATGTGCTGCCCTCCCATATATAGCTGCAACAATCAAACAAACATAGGAATCCTAATTCCTATAGGATTCCCAAATCTTTCAAGTCAACTTTAGCACATTGGATCTTCTCATATATTTTTGCAAGTTTGTTGAGAATTGATTTCCTAAAATCAATTTGGAATCTTATCTTCTTCTGAGCACTTGTTGAGGGCTTCTGATCTACTGTGACTGTTTGGGCAATTTCTTGAAGAGTTGCAACGCCGGCAGCAGTCCTCCGGACTCTCCTCGTGTTGCACCATGTTGAATGGCTACTTTGCTCTAGCTCTGAGTTTTCATGGTATGCCATAGCATCTTCTAGAAGTTGACTGCTGACTTCAGACAATATGCTCCAGCTTCTGTCGTGACATGATGCTATAACATCTCTTTGCGGTTGTTTTGTCAATTCCACAACATGCTTCAGCTTCTGACTTTGTAGTATGTTGTAGCATCTTCTTACGATTGTTTTGCCAATGATGCCATTACCTTAATAATCTCCCCCTTGGCATTTTTGACAAAAACTTCAGCTATACTACTGTTGATACTCCTTACTTTCTCCCCCTTTTTGTCACAAGCGGCAGGGGGGCGGGGGCTTAATAAGTTGATTCTGGAACCACACACAGTCCCAAGGCGGATCTCATTTTCTACATGTTGTAGAGCTATTCTCTTCTGCTCCACTAAATATCTGATGAAGCGATGCCTTATATCAATATGTTTGGTTCGAGAGTGTTGAACAGGGTTCTTGGAGATATTGATGGCACTCATGTTTTCACAATAGAGTGTTATGGCATCCTGTGCAGCACCATACTCGCCCAACATCTTCTTCATACATATCAACTGAGCACAGCAGCTTCCAGCTGCAATGTACTCCGCTTCTGCATTGGATAGGGATATGCTGTTTTGTTTCTTGCTGAACCAAGAAACAAAGTTGTTGATAAGAAAGAAGCAGCCTCCTGACGTGCTCTTCCTGTCTTCTCAACAGCCTGCCCAGTCCGCATCGCAATATCCCACGAGATCTGCACTGGTGTTATTGGTGTACCATAGGCCAGAGTTTGATCAACCTCAGCTCTTGCTTCATCCTTACCCACTTTTGTGTAGGTAGCTGCAGGTGTTCGTTTGTGGCTTGCTTTGTCCACGTCAAACTTTTTTACCAGATTCTTCCTATACTTCCTTTGAGAGATAAATATTCCATCTTGCTTCTAAGTGACCAAGACCGAGGAAATAAGATATTTCTCCAACCATGCTCATCTTGAATTCATTTTGCATGTGAGGCACAAACTGCTTCGCCATCTATGAGAGCTCGACCCAAAGACAATATCATTCACACATATTTGAGCTTTGACAAAATCTGACTTGGTTCTTTTAACAAAGAGTGTCTTGTCTACTCCCCCTCGGTCATAGCCATGATCCATTAGGAAGATCGTTAGTCTCTCATACCACGCTCTTGGAGCTTGCTTTAACCCATACAGGGCCTTCTTTAATTTGTATACGTGATCAAGATGTTGAGGGTCCTCAAACCCTTTGGGCTGAGCAACATACACTTCCTCGGATAGAATCCAATTCAAGAAGGTGCTTTTAACATCCATTTGGAATAGCTTGAACTTCAGATGGCAGGCAAGAGCTAGGAGTAAACTGATGGCTTCCAGTCTAGCTACTGGAGAGAAGGTTTCATCAAAGTAGACACCTTCAATCTAATTGTAGCATTGTGCCACCAATCTAGCCTTGTTTCATGTGATATTTCCCTTTTCATCAGAATTGTTCTTATAAATCAACTTGGTTCCGATAATATTCACACCTGCGGGTCGAGTAACCAAGTCCCAAACATCGTTTCTTTCAAACTCACTCAGCTCCTCTTGCATTGTAGCTATCTAGAACTCATCCCAGAGCTTCTTTGATGTTCTTTGGTTTAATGCTGGACAGTAAGCATGAGTTGCTAATCATATCACATAGGTGGATGTGATAGGTACCTCGAGTTCGTCTCCCTTCGATGACATCGCTGATGAGATTGGTCAGAGGATGGTTTATTTGGAGGGAGACGCCCTGATCTAGGGATAGTGACAACACGTTGTTGGGTGTTGCAAACTTAAATTTATATAGACCTACTATACTAGCAAGTGGTAAGTAGGGTCGTACCCAAGAGAGCAATTAGTCTAGAATCCTACTCTTAACTAACATGGAGTTATTCTCACGAAGTGTTTAGATTTTATCAAATCTAGAAAAATTAGTTTACGGAATGCTCTCCAACTAGTAATAATCGATCAAGTATGCATCAATTAGTGAAAGACTACTCTCGAGTTCCACCTACTCTTAATCACTAGGTTCTCGAATAGATTTAACAACTAGACTAACAACACCAAACTAGTTCTACCACTACGCTTCACTACCATGGCAAAGCAATCCAGTATCATGCAATGGACATCAATCTAGTTTCACCGCTAGGCTCTGCTAAACTGTCAATCAAAACTTGTGTTTCGAACGAAGATCACAAATTCATTAAACCAAATCATAAATCCATAGATCTCAACTTGAGCGTTGCAATGCAAATTCCTAAACTAAGCAGGTGTAGTAACTACTATAATCCATCAAGTTTAATGAAAATACTGAGTTTAGAGAATAAGAAATCTATAACAAAGGTTGTAGGCGCTGAGAGGCAAGTTCCGTCGGGGCCCTTCTAATGATCCTTCGTTTGTTGTCACTCCGGTGATCAATTGATGGAGAGAAGCTGTCCTCCCTCTAAGCGAATCTTCTTCTTTGTAAATCTTCTCCTATGCGCGCCTCGCTGCCTTCTCCTATGCGTGCCTTCTTGCCCACTACTCCTTGATTTGCGCTCTTTCATTCGAAGCCCCCTTTTATTCCCAGCAACTCTTTCATTCGCCGCCCTTTTTGTTCGCAGCTGCCCATTTATCTCACGCTCTAAACTGAAATATTCAGTTTTCTAGGGTTTCCAATTGAATCAAATTGAGCCAAGCACCTAATTGAACCAAGCAACTCTTTGGTCAATCAAAACCACATGAGTATTTCCCTTCTCTCTTGCTCTCGCGGCATAGTCTTTGCTCCTTTCATTCTCGAATGATTGAGTGAGGCCTAGAATGCTCCAATTGCGCAATAAAACTCCAAGCGATCCGGATACATCTTGAAATTGGCACTGCGTTGCTGTTGACGAGATACCACAGGATGCTTGAACATTGTCGAAATTGCGGTAGTATAAATACCAGTCCAATCACGGTGTTCAAACAATATTTATATCCGAGTGACCTCGAGTCCAACCCAAGAGAAAAGCCTAGATTAGTCTAAAGCTAGCTAGTAATGCCTAATGCAAGTCTACTAAATAAGGGGGGGGGGGGGGGGGGGGGGGGGTTTCCTCTAGGTGAGGTATCTCTAGTGAATACTAAAGACAAGATGAAATATGGTCTAAGAGAAAATAATAGAGAAAGCGTAGTCGGAATCCCACTTCACCCCTAGGTCATGCGATTAGCAATACAAAACTTGTCTAAATCATGAGTAAATTCGAGTGATGGTTCTACGCTAAGGTATCACACATTCTAAATTGAACTCTCGCTCCTTCTCTAGAATGGGAATAATACCTAAATAATACGGTCCTCAAACTCTCGCTCTATTGAACCGCGTAGAACTAAAGTCTTCCAATCTCAACCTCTCGGTCTATTGATAGTTAACTAAAGTCGCTCAAAATTAAGCCTAGTGGAATGCGTATGTCACTCTCGCACACAAACGCAACCTAAAATAATCATGCTTGATCTTCTAAACAACCTAGGTTCAACTCTCATTCCATCCCTAGGTGTTCTACCAATTCGTACTCATTCATGCGTTTCGTCAAACATTTGGTGTGCACAAAATTGATATGAAGAGAAAGCATGAGAATTTTCGACCAAACTTCATTCATATAGATAAAAAGACAAGTCTTGCATTACAATCTAACCTAAAGGATCCATAAAAATCCCAACTACTAAACAACTACTCACTCATGTGTCACTCATGGTGAGTTTGAAATAAAACATAATGAAATTGTATAACAAGGGCAAGTAAAGAAGTAGAGTAGTAGAGAAGTAGGGAATGAGTAAAAGGTTGATGTAGAATCTCCAATTGTTGTGTCTTCTTCAAATCCATTGGCAATTCTTCAAGTTTTCGAATTAGGGTTTTGTCCCAAGGAGGAACCCTAGGCGCCAGAGGCACCCCAAGGCTCTCTTTAATTTTTTCCATCTATTTTCTATTTATACTTACCCGCCGTGCCCGAATCAAAAGTGATTCGAGCAAGGCTTAATGAGTTGATTCGGACAGGGTGTCCGAATTACTTCTGCAGCGTTAGCAACTCACTTTGTTGACCCTATAAACCATCGATTCACGTCTTAACGCAAACCATGAAGTTGTAGATCTTTGAATTAGCTTTCCAACAAGCTACAGAACATCTCAATCGGATACGAATCGCGCGCTCAGCAAGCCTTCAAAGAGGAATAGGTCAGACTGCCCAGATTTGATCTACAGGCGAATTCTCCCCGAATCAAGTGATTCGGGCAGCCCCATAATTTTGATTCGCCCGAATCATTTACTCAGTGCTTGAATGAAGCTGGCCGAATCACTTTTCCTTGGCCGAATCACCTTTGATTCGGCCAAGCCTTGAATTCCTCTTGGGCGAATCACTTCTGCAGCGTTAGAACATGGCCTGTTTTGACCTCTTAAACCTTCGAATCACGTCTTCATGTAAACTAGTAAGTTGTATATCGTTGAATTATCTTTCCAACAAGCTATGGCACGCCTCAATCGAATAAGAATCGCGCGCTCGGCAAGCCTTCGATGATGAACAGGTCATTCTGCCAAGATTTGATCTTCAGGCGAACTCTCCCCGAATCAAGTGATTCGGGCAGGCCTTGAGTTGATTCGGCCGAATCAATACCTCAGTGCTGTTTCATGGCTGGTCGAATCACTTTTTCCTTGCCGAATCACTTTTAATTCTGTCAAACCTTCAATTGATTCGGTCAAACCCTTGTAGAGCCAAACTGATCCGGGCGAATCGCTTTTGCCGTGCTAGAATCTCGCCTTTTTGACCCTCTAAACATTAGAATTACGTCTTTATGTACACTACAAAGTTGTAGCCCTTTGAAGTAGCTTTCCAACAAGCTATATCAAGCCTCGATCGGATAAGCATCACGTGATCGGAAAGCATTTGAAGAGGAACAGGTCATTCTGCCAAGGGTGGCCGACTCACTTTTGCCTTTTGCTCAATTTTGCTCGTTTTTACTCTCGATCGATCGAAATTCAACCAGATTTTCTTCGGGTCACTTCATATTATGTAATACCCATTTTAAACCTGAAATAGACAAAGAAAGCATCAAACGACTTTATAAAATAACGGAACAAACAAGAAGTAAAGGGAAAATACGAACAAATGTAAGGTCATTTATCCGCTTATCAATGCTTCAGCAACTTCTTCCGCTAAGTTGCTGATCCTTTGGTTCGGCCAAATCTGAAGAACACAAATAGATTTGTTGACTCAGTTCGGCAATAGCCTAGTCTTGGGAGGACAATTCTCGATTCTCAAGATTCCACTCTTCCTGGTTAAAGTACAAAGGATCCCGTGTTCAGCCTACGCTAGAACAACCTCTACTTCTAACATAGCTGGAATCTGCGCTCAATCTGATCTCACAGATTAGCTAAACAATTAATCTACTTTCAATAATAGATAGCTAGCAGTTCTACAACTCTCAGCCTATTCTATTACAAAGTGTACCCAGACGTTGTTGCATCAACTTCTTCCGCTAAGTTGTTGACGCTTCTCTTGACGACTTCTTCAAGCACCTTCTGCTGACTCAATCGGACACTCTACGCTACTTCCGTCACTATCCAGGAGCATGCTCAAATGGTATGAGCAAGGCAAACTCCGCAACTGTCAACTCTTCGGTCTGTCAACGAGGTTGTGCTCCAGTCGACTCCCTCAAATCAATGTAGGATTAGACTACTTCAGTTCTGATCACTTTTCAACTTTCACACAACCAATGCTCCAACACTCTCTACATTCGCGAACTCAGTTCTCTACTATGTGTGTGTGTGTGTGATTCGTTTCAATCATTGTTGCTTCAGTCTCTACCTGCATATATAGCTTCAACACCCCAGCAACTTAGAAACTTTTGTCTAAAACGATAATGGCATGAACCGAATCCTCCCTTGGATTCCTAGAAGTTTGTTGAGATTTAGTTTCTTAAATAAGAATTTTGAAACAAATCTTTTTTGCCTTCAACCGAGCTATGTCGAAGATCTCTGATCAACTAGGACTCACTCTTATCGTTGCTATGCCGGCAGCAGTCACGCGGACATCCTCCGAGCTCCTCCAAATTGATCAGCTACAAAGACACTCTCTTGATGCTTTAGCCGTGAATCTGTAGGGGATGCTATAGCCTCTTCTGGTTCTTGTCTTGATCCCTTCTGATCATATGAATCAGTTTCAATTGACACAGGATAATTAGCTTCTTCTGGCTCTTTTATTTTATCAGTCTTCATTTGTATGTACCAGCTCCTAGCACCACAAGATGCAGTAGCATCTTCTTCCGCTAGGCTTCTTCATCTCAGCTTCGTCAGAGATGCCATATCCGTAACAATCTCCCTCTTGACATTTTTGATAAAACTTCAGCCCTTGCAGCCTTCACTCTTGACTGACAAAACTTGTCATATCATAAACAATAGTCTTAACAGCATCTTGGCAGCAGACACTTCTTTTTCTTCTTCTCCCCCTTTTTGTCACAAATGACAAGAGGCCCAAAGAGTTGCATCAGCAACCTACTCTGGCACCATACACAGACCTAAGTGCTAGAGGTTGTTGTAGCAACTTTAGTTTCTTTCCACTTGAACCTTTGGTTCTTATTCCGGTCCCTCGGATTGACTTCTCTCCAATTTCGTTGTACCCGAGTCTGGCAGTATCTTCTCAGTATGGTCATAATCCATCATCCCAATATTTCATCTCAATTATGTCTGTGTAACAGCATGAGCTTTGTGATGGAATTCTTTGCCGCTTCTGACATTTGTCTTCCGATCTGTCTTTCTCCACCAACCTTTGTCACTTCTCGTTCGTGCTCTGGACTTTCTAGGTTTTTTATCAGCTCATCCACGAGCACTACTGTCTTTATCTTAGGCAATCTGTGCACATCAGTAGTTCCCTTGCCGAGCACTCTTCCTCTTTGTCCATTCCCGAAGGTCACGTTCTGTTCTCTGTAGGGTAGAATGTTAGTCAAATATGTTCTGGTTCCCACTCTGTGTCTCCGATGACATGCATGGTACTGTCTCTGTGGCTTCTAGTATTTGTTAGATTAGAACACTCCCGTTGAATGTGCCCTTGCTGATCACAGAAATAACATCTGGCTTGTTCTGTGAAGTTTTACCTGGGAGCGGAATAAGTTGCTGTAGCAACCTCTTGTTCTTTCGCCTGGATCTTTTTTTCCGAATATGTTTTTCTTGCTTGGTTGGAGTCTCCTTCCTCTATAACTCAGGATCATCACTTTCTGCATCCATAGCTTTGACAAAGGTTGTTACTCCAGTGCCACCTCTGCCGAGTATCAAAGCTTGGTGGTTCCACCCCCATACCTTTGGTAGGTGAGAAGGTCAACGAGGCTACAGGATCCATTGTTAAGAATCTTCGCTGTTCTTCTGTGTTGAATCAACTATTCCATCACAGTAGCATATTCTTTCTCATGTTGTTTGGCTTGATTCGCCATGGAGGTGACGGTTTGGCTTAGACAATTTTTCTCGGCTTTCAGTGCATCCACAGTTTCTTGCTAGTCCTCTTCTAGCCTAGACACCTTTGCATTCAGATTCTTATTAACTTCAATCACTTCCAGCCACTTCTTGTGAATTAGGATGAAGTTTTCAGCAAGGCATTCCTCCGTGAGCTCTTCATCAACGCTGCTCTCTGAATCTGAAGGATTTTGCGATGTGTCTTCCTTGACTTTGTTGTTGTGGTCCGTTACTGACTAGCGCCAAATTGTTTCTGAGTACGTCCTCAAGCTCACCGTCCTCTGAGTCTTCATCACTTCTCTTGGCAGCGTAGAACTTATTGTTCTTCTTCTTCTGGTTATTTGGACATTCGGATTGCCTGTGGCTAAATCCTTCACATTCTCAGCATTGGATCCCCTTCTGCTTGTCCTTCCTCTCTTCTCTACTTTGATCAGCATTCTTCTTTCTTTTCTGGTAGTTGTCTCCTCTCCTGGTTTGATTTCTCCTCCTTGATTGTTGACTTGCATATGAAGGTTTTTGATCCAATATCTTCATGAACTTACCAAAGTTCTTGGCAATCAGGGATAGTTTATGTACTAAGTCTTCTGGAGCAGCCTCCTTCTCATTTGTTTCAGCCTTGAATCCTAGGTTGTTCTTAGGGGATGGTGTAGCATCCTCTTTCACTTCCATCTCAGAATGTTTCAGCGACCCTATCAATGCCTCCTTCACTTGATATCTTATGCTTCTTCTATGGCTGTGGCCTTCATCTCAAACTTTGATGTCAGGGATTAGAGAGCTTTCACAGCTTGGCATTGAACTCACTGATGGTTTCTCCCTTCAGCATCTTCAAGCTTTCAAATCTTGAGGTGATCACCTGAGTTCTCAAGCTCTTCACCTTGTCTATTCCCTCATGAGCTGTCTCAAGGGTATCCTAAGCCTTTTTCGCGACGTCGCAGTTTGAGATCAGTCTGAAAGTGTTCGCATCAACTGTGGCAAATATTGCATTGAAAGCGTTGGAGTTTCCGGATGCTGTAGCAACTTCTATAGCAGTCCATCTCTCTTCGGATTTCTTTTATGCTACTACTTTATCATCTATCACCAATGGATGCGCCCATTTCGAGATCACAACTCTCCATGCCTTCTCATCCATGGCTTCAAGAACGCTTTCATTCGAGCTTTCCAATAGCCATAGTTGCCTTCCTCCAGCAGTGGTGGTTTGCTAGTGCTCTGATCTTCTTTCATCTTGGCCGTGACGATCAGCAGTGCCTTACCGGACCTCACTCAGTGTGTCAAGTGACCGGCTTTGATACCAATTAAAATTGGCACTACGTTGTTGGTGACGAGATACCACAGGATGCTTTAGCAACTTCTTCCGCTAAGTTGCTAACGCGTTGGTTCAGCCAAATCTGAAGAAGACAAACAGATTTATTCACCCAGTTCGGCAACAACCTACGTCTGGGTAGGACAGCTCTCGGTCCTCAAGATTCCATTATTCCTGGTTAAAGTACTTCTTAGCCCACACTAGAACAACCTCTACTTCTAACCTAGCTGGAATCTACGCTCAATCTGATCTCACAGATTAGCTAAATAGGTAAAATCTATTTTTAATAATAGATAGCAAGCATTCTACAACTCTCAGCCTATCCTATTACAAAGTGTACCAAGATGTTGCTACAGTAACTTTTTGCACTAAGTTGCTGACGCTTCTGTCAATGACTTCTTCAATCCCTCCTAACTTAGTGGAACACTTTGCGCTACTCCCCCTCGATCAATGACCTTCTGTCACTATCCAAGAGCACGCTTAGACGGTGATGGGGCATATTTATAAGACTCGTTAAACTGTTTAAACCCAGCTATTTCGACATGTTTTTATATGAACAGTTACTTTTTAGTGTTGTTTGCATTTCAGGAGTTTCAGATACATGAAAAGACACTTGCGACTCAAAATGGTGTTTTTAGAGAGCCGAATACGAGAATCGACGTTGAAGGAATTGAGTGTGCAACTCAATGAGTTCGGCACCCGAAGAAGACTTTAGAGTCGTGCGCCAGTAGCTTAATGTCTTCAGTTGGCGCGGGACTTAATGTCTTCACTTGTTCACCGTTGCGTGCTCAGGTGTGTGTTGCATAGCCTTGAATAGATCAAATTTTATCGTCTTGTCTTCCACCTCCATGGTCAGCACCCCAGAGTCGCAATCAACCTTCATCTTTGACGTTTTCAAGAAGGGGCGACCAAGTAAAATCAGTGTATGATCAGCCGGATCATTACCCATCCATTCTGAGCACGTAGAAGTCAGCTGAAAAGATCAAGTCACCAACCTGCACTAAAACATCTTCTATAATACCTTCAGGTCGCTTACAAGATCTATCTGCCAATTGAATCGTTAGTCCATGCAGCTTCAAAGGTCCAATACATAATCTCAAGTACAAAGAATAAGGCAAAATAGATGAACTGAGATCAAGCATGCAGTTTTCGATTGTAATGTTGCCAATAATACAAGGGATGGTAAACATACCTGGGTCTCCACATTTAGGAGGTATTTTTTGCTGAATAACTGCAGAGACGTTACCGTGAAACATTACCTGCTCAGATTGAGTTGAACGTCGGTAGTTGGTACACAGCTCCTTGAGAAATTTAGCGTAGCGTGGAATCTGCTTAATTGCCTCGAGTAAAGGGATATTGATTTCAACCCTTTTGAAGAGATCCCACACTTCCTTGTCGATCAATTGCTTCCTAGGAGCCTTAACCTGCAATGGAAAGGGCAAAGGGCGGTTAGTACAGTGAAATTCCGAATTCAAGTAATAGAGTACTGAGCCAGTAGTGGACTTTAATTTTGCGTGCTGGGAGTTAATGTTCTCGTCTGGCGCGCTCTTGTTGTTAGCTTTGGGCATGGTCGTTGTGTTGACCGTGTCTCCTTCATATATTGCTTGCGCTCCAAGAGAAGACGTTACCGCGTCGCGGCTCTGGATAATGTTCTCATCCAGTGCTGAACTCACTATTTCTGTTCCCTTGTTTCCCTCTTCTAGACCTTTGAGCACCTTCCCTCGCCTCAAAGTCATAGCACTAACATTTCCCTTCGGGTTGGGTACCGTTTGAGATGGTAATTTGCCGGGCCATTCTTCAACTCATTAACGACAGTGATCAACTGTGACATTTGCTTTGATAATTCAGCAATAGCACCATCTGTCTTTGCTTGGAATTGTTGAAGATTCACTACCAAATCATTAACGGTGAGCGGGTTGTTCTGACCTGGCTGATTATAGTTCTTCCTTTGTTGATACCGATCATCATTGTTGTAACCCTCTTGTTGCTGACGAAATGGTGGTCGATAATACTGGGTCTGCTGTTGAGGCGCGGCTTGCTCCCTAGGAAATCCACCGTCATTCTTCTAACTATAACCATTCGCAGCTAATCTAAATTTCCTCTGTGGTTTGTTGTTGAAATTCTGGTATCCTCCTAGAGCGTTGACCTCTCCTGAATTTTCTTCGAACAAGGATGGACACGAATCAGTCTTGTGTCTAACAGAACCACAGAATTCCCAAGGCTTTACTACATTAGCTTGTCCCACCATCATTTTCTGTATCATGTCCTTCAGCTCTTTAATTTCTGCAACCATCTGATCGTCGGACGAATCGGCCTGTGATACATTTCTTGTTCTGCTCGTATCCTCTCACTTACCGGTTTCCTCTCTGAACCTTGCACTCTCAGCAGTTTCTCTAATCAGTTCTCGAACCTCTCCGGGAGTAAAATTCATAATTGTGCCGCCAGCTGCAGCATCCAACATCATCCTCTCTAAGGGTTTGAGTCCATCCAGCAAATACTCCACTATCATCCCTTTAGGCACCCCAAGCTTGCGGCAACTCTGTTCCAATGAATTAAAGCCCTCCAAATAGTCGTACATTGACTCACCGAGTCCTTGTTTGATCTCAGAGAGCTCTCTGCGCAATTGTGTTACCTTTGCTGGCGGTAGTATTTGTCTAAAAACTTTCTTTGTATTTCATCCCACGTTCGGATACTACTTGAGGGAAGAGACAAAAACTACTATTTTGCTAGGTCAGTTAAACTCAAAGGAAATACTCTTAGATTAAACCTGTCCTCCGAAGCTGTGTTTGGTCTCAATGTTTGGCAGATTCCGGTATCACCTATGCTTGCTAAGGGCAAGTCCATTGGCTCATGATAACAAACTCGTTCTCAAGTGTAAGACTATGCGATGTAACTCATAAGAGAAGAGTTTTGACGTTTATGATTTTAAAACCTACTCATACGAATCAATAATGCTTACGAATCAATAATTACGAGGGTCATACCTTAGGATTTTCCTAAAAGCGAGATGTAAATGCCTCGCTCGCACGCACGAAGTGAGTTTTTAAGGATTTTTTTTATACTAATGCTTTCAGGGAGAACTTACCTTCCTAACCCTCGGCAAATGTAAAACTTTTCATACATAATACTTTTTTTTCTCTCTTTTCTTTCAGCTTTTTGCTTGCAAACATTTTATTCAACCTCACACTGAAAACTTGACAATGTGCCTAAGTGATAATAATGGAGCACAACATGCGAGCTAGGCAAGTACAAAGGCTAAATAAGAACACTAAAGTCACCTAAAAGCGCACAAAGACACACATGAGGTTTCAAATGAAATAATTTTGTGCGATCGCTAATCTTTACTTCATAATTCATGCACGGAAAGAACATAAAAATCATTCGAACTAAGCTAGTCAAGGCATCTAATCATGTGAATAAAGTCATCGCAAAGAATGCCAATCATCTTAAAGATATGATTCATGAAATCATTGCTCACTCAATCTCAAATGATACTAATTAATCGCTTAGCAAACAATACATCGTGTGAACAATAATTAAAACTAGGATGAAAACGAAGTTTCGCAAGTATCATGCACATGAAATGGACAAAGCATGGAACTATAATGATTAGAATGTAAAGCATGCACACTACCCACCCCACACATAAAAGGTAAGCTTAGTCTCTAAGCAAATTAAGGATGAAAAGAGAAAGGTATTAGAAACTTCTCCCATGTGAAGGTAGACGGCGCTCTATGTCTAATGATTTGTAGGCAACGCTTCCTTGATTGTGACAAAAACTGAAACTCATCAAGATAGATTAGTGCAATACTCGCAAAACATTAAATTTAAACTAGCAATCATGTATGAACAATGTGAAATGTTTATGCTAGAATAAGAGTGAATGAAAGCAAGTGCGCTAGGTTTTATACATGAGTTTATTCAATTAAGTACGATTATGATATAATGTCACAAAAAGGGTTTAAAGAGTGGAGTGAGTCAGAATGATTGCTAGTGCGCTAGGTTGCTACCTCGACTCATAATCCCTAACAACGCGGAAACGACATGGATACCCTTCACTTAAAATCCTACATAAAGGTATACTCACTCAAGGGGCAATCCAATCAAATCATCAACAAACTGCTCTTAATTCATGGAAATTGAACAAGAATAAATGTAATACGCATGCAATCTACACATTAAACTCAAGGCGCGAAGATGCTTACTAGCCTAGTTTAACATCTTGGCTAAGACATAGCCGATTCTCCCATTTTAATAGAACCACACTTGAGAAGTCCTATGCTAGGATCCCTTCTCAAGCGGCGTAAAAGAAAAGCTTAGGATTAGTTGGAGTCATCAAGCTTGAAGTCCTCTTGCTCCAAGCTCTGTTCGGCTCCGTGATACACCTTGATTCGATGGCCATTAACTTTGAAGGTTTCCCCATCTTTATTCATGAGCTCTACATGGCCATCATCATAAACTTTATCAATTTTAAAAGGTCCCGACCACCTTGATTTGAGCTTTTCCAGGAAGATCCTCAATTGCGAGTTGAAGAGAAGTACATTATCCCCTTTTGAAATGTACGCGCTAAAATCTTCTTATCATGCCATCTCTTCGTCTTCTCCTTACAAATCTTTGAACTCTCATAAGAGTCGAGTCTAATCTCATCTAGCTCGTGGAGTTGGAGGACTCTCTTCTCCCCCGCCGTCTTCAAGTCAAAATTCAACTTCTTGATTGCCCACATGGCCTTGTACTCCATTTCGACGGGGAGATGACATGGCTTTCCATAGATTAAGCGATATGGTGAAATGCCAATCGGGGTCTTGAAAGCGGTGCGATATGCCCATAAAGCTTCTTCGAGCTTTGACGAGCAATCCTTCCTTGAGTTCCCCACCATCTTTTTGAGGATCGCTTTTATCTCTCTATTAGATACCTCAACTTGTCCACTAGTTTGAGGGTGATAAAGCGTCGCAATTTTGTGATAAACTCCATACTTTTAAAGCATCGCTTTGAAATGAGTTCCATTATCACTAATCACGGTCCTCAGGGCTCCAAATCTCGGAAAGATGACCTTCTTGAATATCTTCATCACAACTTTGGCATCACAAGAAGGTGAGGCAATGGCTTCCACCCATTTCATGGGACCATTCACAAGAAGATGGGAATGGTCCCATGAAGTCGATCCCCCATACGTTGAATATCTCAACCTCTAGAATATCCTTTTGAGGCATTTTGATGAGCGGACAAATGACCTTATATTTGTCCATATTTTCCCCTTACTTCTTGTTTGTTCCGCTATTTTATAAAGTCATTTGATGTTTTCTTTGCCCATTTCAGGTTAGAAATGTATACTACATGATATGAAGTGGTGCGAAGAAAATCTGGATGAATTCTAGTTGATCAAGAGCAAAATCAAGCAAAAGGCTAGTTTGATTCGTCCATGACTGACCTATTCAGCTTCGAAGGCTCATTGAGCACACGTTTCTTATCCGATTAAGGCGTGCCATGTCTTGTTGGAAAGCTAACTCAAAGGGGTACAAATTCATAGTTTACATCAAGACATAATTCGAAGGTTTAAGGGGTCAAAACAGACGAGATTCCAGCGCTGCAGATTTGGGTCTCCCAAAGAGGAATTCAGGATAGGCCGAATCACTATTGATTCGGCCAAAGAAACGTGATTCGGGCAAGCATGATACTTCACTACAGCACTGAACAGATGATTCGCACGAATCAACTCAAGGCTTGCCCGAATCAAAGTTGATTCGGGGAGAATTTGCCTGTAGATCAAATCTGGGCAGACTGACCTGTTTATCTTCGAAGGCTTGCCGAGCGCGCGATTCTTATCCGATTGGGACGTTCTATAGCTTGTTGGAAAGGTAATTCAAAGATCTACAACTTCCTAGTTTACGTCAAGACGTAAATCAAAGGTTTAAAGTGTCAAAAAAGCTAGTTGCTAACTGCAGAAGTGATTCGGCCGAATCACTCTCAGCTGCACGAATCGACCTGATCCGGGGAAAGTCTTGAAGGTTTGACCGAATCACTTGAGGGGTTGACCGAATCAAAAGTGATTCGGCCAGGATAAGTGATTCGCCCAAACTCAAAACAACACTGAGAAAAAGATTCGAGCGAATCACATGGGCATTGACCGAATCAAGTGATTCGGTCACTTCGGGCACTTATTGGAAATCTTCACAAAGTATAAATAGAAGGAGATAGAAGTGAAGAAAGAAGAGCTTGCTTTTTCTCTCAACCCTAGAAAGGAGCTTCCACATTTTCTCAACCCTAGGCGACTGGAGCTCGGAGAAGACCAAGCTTGGGTGAAGACCCAAGCTTGGATTGAAGATTCTACATCAACCTCTCTTAAACCCTTTACCCTTTATATTTACATTCATGCTTCCTTTAGTTGTCATGTTTTTGTGCACACTCATTATGAGTGAGTAGTTGTTCTTGTGGTTGGGGATTAAATGGATCCCCTAGGATTGGATATGATGTAGAACTCTAATTTATTGCATTGAATGAAGTTTGGTTTGATTATATTGTGCCCTAGCTATGTATTCATTGTATGCACACCAAGTGTTTGACGAAATGCTTAAGTGAGTATGCTTGGTTAAAACCCCTAAGGAAGGAGCGAGAGTTGAACTTAGGATGTCTCATAGCTATTGTATGATCATAGATGGAGTGTTTGTGCGTGAGAGCGACATGCACTCTTGACATTAGGCTAAGTTTTAAGCGGATTTGAGTAACCGGCCAATAGACCGAGAGGGTGCGGTTATGGGACTCAAGTTCTACACGGTTCAATAGAGCGAGAGTTTGAGAACCATGTCCTTTGTGTATCCTCTCCACTCTAGGGAAGGAGCGAGAGTTGAACCTAGAGTGGACGATGCATTAGCCTTGCTTTTATCAACCAAATGTAGTTCATGCATGTGTTAGTGAGTTATTTCATTTTCCTCATATCTTAGGAGAGAAGTTGAATCCCTAGTCACTCTTTTGTTTCATCAACCAAAAACCAAAAATATCATTTATCTTTAGTGCTTGCTAGAGATACCTCTATAGGAGGACATATCCCCCCCCCCCCAAAATCCGTAGACTTTCAATAATAGCATTAATTAGTTGTAAATTAGTCTAAGCTTTTCTCTTGGGTTCGACCCGAGGTCACTCGGTTATAAATATTGTTTGATATTTGCGTGACTAGAATAGCACTTCATTTTGCTTGCCTAAAACGCCAACGTCACATTTCATCTCTCTTTGAAATATTTCTGGTTCTTTGACACGCGTCACAAGACTTCACTAACTCATACGCATCCTTGAACAAACTCGGCCAATAAAATCCACATTGAAGAACCTTTGCGGCCGTTTTGGAGCTTGAGCCGTGCCCGCCATGAAGAGAAGAGTGACATCCTTCTAGAATACCTTGTTGGTCGCATTCCGCGACACATGATCTATAAAGTCCATCCGCGCAAAGCCTATATAGATAAGGCTCGTCCCAAAAGTATCGGTTGATATCATGAAGGAATTTCTTCCCTTGATTGTAATTTGCTCCCTCCGGTAGAATTCCAGAAGCTAGGAAATTCACAAAGTCTGCATATCATGGAGCTTGCGCGGTCTCGATACTCATCAAGTATTCCCCAATGAATGTGTCATTTACGGGAATCGTCATTGAATCCTCTCCCTTGGTTAATTCGAGCCTTGATAAGTGATCTGCCACTAATTCTCTACTCCTTTCTTGTCCTTAATCTCTATATCAAATTCTTGTAATTGGAGTACCCAACGGATAAGCCTAGGCTTTGCTTCCTTCTTAGACACCAAATACTTGATGGCGGCATGATCCGTGTAGAAGAAAGCTAGCATTTCCTTCTCTGTTGTTGAGTAATTTCCTTAGGTAGATAACATAATAGATTACGTGAAGTCGTTTATCGATTCTTTGACCCAAGACAGCCCCAATGACGCTATCACTTGCATCGCACATCATTTCGAACGGTAAGTCCCAATTTGGTGGTTGAATAATAGGTGCGGTAACGCCTCAAGACAAGGCTCATCAAAAATAAATTCCACCTCATTGCATAGAAGATTTGGGAGGGGCTTCGCGATCTTTGAGAAATCTTTGATGAACCTCCGATAAAATCCCGTGTGTCTGAGAAAACTTCTAATTCCTTTAACATCCCTTGGAGGCGGCAACTTTTCAATCACGTCGATCTTTGCTCTATCGACCTCGATCCCTCTTTTCGACACAAGATGTCCCAAAACTATGCCTTCTTTCACCATGAAATGGTATTTCTCCCAATTAAGGACTAAGTCCATCTCAATACACCTAGACAAAACACGTGACAGATTTGTAAGAATCATCAAAAGAATATCCATGCACCGAAAAATCATCCATAAACACTTCCATGGAATTCTCAAGAAACTCGGAAAATATGGACATCATGCATCTTTGAAAAGTACCCGGCGTATTACAAAGACCAAAAGGCATTCTCCTATATGCAAAAGTACCATAGGGGCGAGTAAATGTAGTATTTTCTTGGTCATCGGGGTGGATGGGAATTTGGAAAACACTATAACCATCTAGAAAGCAAAAGTACTCATGTCTCGCTAATCTTTCTAACATTTGATCAATAAAAGGAATTGGGAAATGATCTTTCTTAGTAGCTTTGTTTAATTTCCTATAATCTATGCACATCCTCTACCCCGTGACCGTGCACATAGGGATTAATTCATTTTTGTCATTCTCCACAACGGTGAGCCCACCTTTCTTAGGCACCACATGAATTGGGCTCACCCATCCGGAGTCGGGGATTGAGTAAATTATTCTCGCATATCCTAATTTAGTTACTTCCTTTAACACAACCTCACCTAGCTTAGGATTTAATCGCTAAGAAATTCGCGGCTAGGTTTGACATTCTCCTCAAGTCTAATCCTATGCATGCAAACCTTGGGGTTAATCCCTTTCAAATCATTAATGGAATGCCCAATAGCACCCTTATACAATTGCAACACATGCATAAGCTTAGAGGTTTCACATTTATCAAGAGATGCCTCGGTGATAATCTGGTAATGAGTTGTTTGGTTCGAGAAATTCATACCTTAGATTCGGTGGAAGGGGTTTCAACCCCTCATCAAATTCCTTACCTTTTTGTGCATCTTCTTCGATGGTGTCCTCATCGAGAGTGTTATCGTCCTCAAGATTCATCAACGAGGCGAAAGATGGACTACCACTATCTTGGGCGAGTAACTCATACTCAAAACTTGTCAACTCATCATAAGCATCATATATTTCAAACAAATGACAATCCATAGAACTACTAGGAGCATTTTAAACATTTTTCAAGTAAAATTTAATGTTGTCGGTTCCTAGGTTAAGTTCTATAACTCCCTCTCCGCAATTAATAACGGCTTTAACCGTATTCAAGAAAGGCCTTCCTAGTATAATAGGGATTTCACGATCCTCATCCATTTCAAGCACATAAATGTCAACGGGAACATAAAATGTTCCTACTCTAATTGGAACATCCTCTAAAATACCCTCAGGTAACCTAGATGATCTATCCGCCAATCTAAGGTTTATGGATGTAGGAGTGAGTTCACCCATATTAAGTTTTTGAAACAAGAAATTGGCATAAAAGAAATACTAGCTCCCAAATCACATAAAGCGCTATATATGCAAAAAAAAAAAACCAGTAGAAATAGGGATAGAGAATGAACCATGATCATTTAGCTTCCTAGGCATGTTATGTTGAATAATAGCGCTACAATTAGCATCCAAAGCTACGTGATCAATTTCATGCATTTCTCTCTTATGCGATATAATATCTTTAAGAAATTTTGCATCAGTTGGCATTTGAGTTAGTACCTCCGTGAAGGGGAGAGTCACTTGGAGTTTACTCGAGATATCCGCAAAGCGCTTGAAATGTGCGTCCTCCTCCTTCTTCTTTAATCTTTGCGGAAATGGAATGGGAGGCACATATGGAGCGGGCTCTTGAGCTTTTTCTTTTCCTCTCTTCTCAACCTTCTCTTGAGATGAAGACCCTTCTTTCTCAACCTCAACGATTGTGTTGGCAACTTTGGTCTTCGCTTGGGGTTCTTCTAAGACTCTTCCGCTCTTTAGGGTGATGGCATTTATAGTTTCGGAAGAGTTTTACATCCGGTTGAGAAGGCAATTTCCTTGGTATCTTGAGGAAGAACTCGCCTGTTGAGCAATTTGGGTCTCAAGCATTTTGTTATGCGCTTGCAATTGGTCGAGTTTTTATCCTTTTGTTGTTGAGCTTGAGTTGCGGCCAATTGCGCGACAATGAATAATAGGATGGTTCCTCTTGGCTAGGCCTCTCCTCGTTTTTTTGGTAAGAAGTTTGCCCTTGTTTCCTTGGTGGGAATCCCGGAGGCTTTGGCTTTGGCTCTGGCTCATTGTTAATAGGCGCTCTCCTTGGAAAGTTTGGGTCTTCAAGGACCCTTACATGTTGAGGAGGGTTCCTTGGTTGGTAGGGAGGATTCTTTGGTTGATACCCACTTGATTGAGATGGCCTATAATCTCTCTCTTGGTTCCCCACAAGATAGCTAACATCTTCAAATTCATCCGCATGCTTGGAGGTGCAAGAATCTTTGTCATGCGACGGGTTAGCGCATATGCTACAAGCTTGCGGATGTTCTCTTCTTTTGTTCAAATTCATGCTCCCAATCGATTATGCCAAAGAATTTACTGTCTTTGCTACGGAGTTGAAATCTTCCTTTGTCACGGCCTTGGAGGTTTCTTCCTTGCCTTTTTTCTTCCCATTGGTGTGAATTCCGTGCAATCTTTTCGATGATCTTGAAACCATCGGTAGCCGTTAAGTCCATCATCGCTCCATTACTCGCATGGTCCATATGGTTCCTTGCATCTTGGTCCATCTCATTGTATAAGCTTTCCAAAAATTGCCACTTGTAGAATCCATGATGAGGGCAATCTCTTTCAAGCGCTCATAAGCCTCATAGAAGGTTTCATCGTCATGTTGAGTAAATTGATTGATTCTATCACAAATCTTCTTTGTCTTTGTGGGAGGGAAGTATTGGATCAAGAAGGCTTGCGCTAGTCCCTCCCAAGTGTTGAACGTATCCGGTTCATGACTCATCAACCAATCCATAGACTTTCCGGAAAGGAAAAACCTTCATATATACCCACTCTTGTTGAATGCCCGGCATCTTGTATGTACGGCATAGCTCCGTGAATTGGGCCAAATGTGCATTTGGGTTTCCATACCCATCAAATTGATGCGCGGCCACCATATGGAAGAGGGCGGACTTGATCTCAAATTCTTGATCCTCACCCTCCAGCAAGCAAATAGGAGAACCATAATGTCCAATGGTTGGAGAGATGTATGCCCCAACCGGTCTTTCTTCTTCCTCTTGCGGAAGAGGGGCATTTCATTGCCTTCTAGGAATTTGTGGATCCATATTTCCCGGTTGTTCGGCTCGTGTGATAGGCGAAGGAGTATTCAAATGAGAAGTATGAAGCTCGTGTGAAGCGGAGTGATGAGAAGGTTGCCTTGTAGTTGAGGTAGAAGCTTGTTCTTGTACTCTCTTGCTCTTTGCTCAAGTCATCATTCAAACACCTATGAAGCAATCAAAGAGAGCTTTCTTAAGTGTGAATTTAAATAAAGGCAAGCAATAAAAGGATGCATGCAAGCAATCACGACAACTAAATAAAAGAAAAATATAAAGTGAAGTAAGCAAACTAAAAGTAATACTAGTTAGCAATCTAGTCTAAAAGCTAATCCCCGGCAACGCGCCATTTTTACGTTGGTGTTTTAGGCAAGCAAAATGAAGTGCTATTCTAGTCACGTAATTATCAAACAATATTTATAACCGAGTGAACTCGGATCGATCCCAAGAGAAAAGCCTAGACTAATTGATAACTAATTAATGCTACTATTGAAAGTCTACAGTTTAAGGGGGTTTTGTCCTCCTATAAGGTATCTCTAGTAAGTACTAAAGACAAATGATAGTTGGGTTTGCTTAATGAATAAAAGGTGACTAGGGATTCAACTTCTCCCCTAAGATATACGGAAAATGAAATAACTCACTAATACATGCATGAACTACGTTTGGTTGATAAAAACAAGGCTAATGCATCGTCCGCTCTAGGTTCAACTCTCGCTTCTTCCTTAGAGTTGAGAGGATACACAAAGGACACGGTTCTCAAACTCTCGCTCTATTGAACCGAGTCAAATTTCTTCGTTGTTGACTCGCGTTGACCGAGTTAGATTGTGACTCGGGATGCCTCAGAGTTGACTCGGCCGAGTCAAATTTCCAGAGAGTTCCAATCTGGCCGAGTTAGGAAGTGACTCGGGCTATGGACAAATTGACTCAGGCAGAACTGACTTGGGCGAGTGAAATAGTTGACTCGGGCGAGTCAACCTTCCAGAGAGTTCTAAGTTAGCCGAGTGAGTCAGTGACTTTGTCTTGGACAAATTGACTCGGGCAGAACTGACTCGGCGAGTCAACTTTCCAGAGAGTTCCAATCTGGCCGAGTGCTTTGATCCGGGCGAGTCGAAGTCCAGGCCGAGTCACATTGACTCGGGCGAGTCACATTGTGACTCAGGCAAATCTTCATTACCATGCTTCTTTTGGGCTTTCACCTGCTATCAACTGGATTCTGTCAGAAACTCTCCTAAGCTGCTGCATGACTCCAACTACTCGATATAAACCTGAAACGCACGCAAAAAGCATCAAAAGACTCATATAACATCACGGAATGAACAAGAACTAAAAAGATAATGCTCGCAAATACTACGTACTTTGCGCGCACATCTGCTGTCTTGGAAAAGTCTCTAACAAATCTGCGATAAAATCCTGTATGTCCTAGAAAAGACTTGATACCACATTGGTCAGTAGAATAAGACAATCCACGAATTAAATCAATTTTTTGTTTATCTACCTGGATGCCTTCCTTAGAAACAATATGACGTATGAGAACGCCATGTGTGACCATGAAATGACACTTCTCATAATTTAGCACGAAATGCATCTCAAAACAACGTGTGATTACTCTATCTAAATTATGCAAGCATTCATCAAAAGTATTTCCATAAACAGTGAAGTCGTCCATGAACACTTCTACATAATCACTTATCAAATCAGAAAATATGCTCATGAAAACATGTTGAAAAGTACCCGGTGCATTACACAACCCGAAAGACATGCGCTTAAATGCAAACGTACCGAAGGGGCGTGTGAATGTCATCTTTTCTTGGTCCTCAGCTGCAATAGGGATCTGATTGTACCCAGAAAATCCATCAAGAAAGAAAAAATAAGGCTTACCTGCAAGCCTGTCCAGCATTTGGTCGATGAATGTGGGAAATGATCCTTGCGTGTGGCTGCATTCGGCTTGCTATAATTGATACACATACGCCAGCCATTCTGCACTCTTTTCGGTACCGGCTCCCCCTTATCATTCATCTCCACTATAATTTCGATTTTATTGGGCACCACATGCACAGGGCTCACCCATTCACTATCAGATATTTAATATATCACACCCATTCACCGACATCTAGTAGGCTTGAATTGTATCTTAGGAGTCTGCACAACCGATGGAACAAGTGTAGCCTTACTGCATAAATTAATTGCATTTACCTCATACCTGGGGGTGAGTGGTGCATCCTCTCGTAGCATTTGAACAATTTCACTAGTGTCATGGATGAACCACTCAGCATATTCCTTGGTGTGCACTGCCTCTCTAAACTAAGTCTAATATATCCTCCCCACACAGTATATCCAACTCGAGTGTCGGATTATCAATGAGGTCCAAAGCATGTAACCTTGCAATGTCTGGTGGGTATTGCATAGACTTATAGATATTAAATCTAAATACTTCCCCATCTACCTCCATGGAGAGATCACCGGTGTATGTACCAATCTTTGTCTTCGCGGTCACCATAAAGGGTCTCCCTAGCAGGATTGGTGAAGTGTCTATCGTTCCCTCGTCCTCCATTTTCATCACATAGAAATCAGTAAGGAAAACAAGCTTCCCTACATGCACTAACACATCAACAACAATACCCACTGGCTTAGTACATGATCTATTCGCTAGTTGAATGGTCAAATTAGTGGGTCTTAGAGGATCAATATGCAATCTTCGATATAAGGAGTAATGTAACTCATTAGTTGATGCACGTAAATCCAACATACAATTATCCACTTTTACTTTACCAATTAAGCAGGAAATTGTAAGTGTACTTGGATCCATACATTTTTGTGCTACCTTACACTGAAGAATGGTCGAGATGTTCTTTCTCAAATTCACTTGCTCGTGTTTCAGTCCTTCTCTTCGATTAATGCACAACTCTTTAAGGAATTTAGCATATCTTGGGATTTGTTTTATCGCGTCAAGAGTGGGATTGTGATTTCGACTTTGCTAAACAACTCCAGTAACTCTTGATCCACTACTAGATTCCTCTTAGGTCTCGATACCTGCGTAAGAAATGGAAGTAGGGGATTAGAACTCACTTTTCCATAGTGTTGAGGTATGGCATCCCTTGACAAAACTACACAAGAGTCTGCTTCAGCAATCCCTAAAGATTTGAAGCTGAAGCACAATCTGAGAATGGGCGAGATACAACAACCAAGCATGAGGATCTGCTACAGCACTCTGTGGATCACAAGAGCTGAGGTAAATTGGACAAAACGCAAAAGACAGATTCTGCTTCAGCAACCCGTGTTGATCCGAAGCTAGAGCAGAATGGTCAAGTGTCATGAAGATGCACGGAGTGACTTAGGCGAGGTGCTACATGAGTCGCAGAAGTTCAGGGTATACCACAAACGTCTTCAAGAGGCCTGCAGATGCCATTACACAGTTGGAGGAAAAGCTCTAAAAGATAATGAAATTTGCAGCGCCTCTGAGTAATTGTAAAAGATAATGAAATTCGCAGTCGGATCTTATGCAGCAAGGTAAAAAAATGAAGAGTGATTTGTTCACCTAATTCGGCCAACTGCCTACGTCTGGGGAGGACTATACTCCAGTCCTCAGTCCACTAGTCTACAAGGTGCTTCGTAAAACAAAGATTCGACACACGGCCAACCTATGCTACCCAACCTCAACTAGTAGATCTCACACAATCAGAACACCCTCTGATTTGTGTCACACACCGACACACTCGAATTAATCAGAATAGCTACTCCTCTGATCCCATAGACTCAGCCTATTATAATTAAAACAATGTCTCCGTAGGTTGCTATACCACACGCTTGTGCAGATTCTGTCCGTGTCGCTTGCTCCAAGGCTTCCGTTGAGCTATTCAAACTCTGTGAGTAATCCTCACTCCGGGATGCTCCCCCTCACTCAGTGACCACCTGTCACTAGCGAGAACCGGCCTTATGCAGATTGTCCGAATTCCTCCACTCCACAACTCTCATGCTGCCTTCCTTGATCAGCCAACAAGCAAGTCTTGCTCTGAATTGGTCTTCTCCGATCAAGCTCTGATCAGACTCTACAAGTCTTCGAACAACCTCTGCTTTAACCACTAAGCTCTGCTCTTTGGTGGTGATCCAATCTCTTTGCTCGGTACTCTAAATATCTCTCAGTGTTTGCTCGATATCTTAGTGCTTGGATTCTCTCTTGGATCGATGGATTGCAACTCTGCTCAGACTTCTTTTAAATATGAACTGAGTGCTCCATCAATATCAAATTTATGAAGTTCCTAAAAGATCTCAACAAGATCATATCATCTACTTTGTGTGAGATTTGATCAAATCTCCAAGCTCTGGCACGGAATCTTCACGGGGGGTATTCTAAGAATATTTGGAAGCCTCCCGTTGAACAACGACTTCATATCTGGACAAATTTCTCTTTGAGCAAATACTGTTGCTATACTACTACAGCTCCCTGCTGTAGTAACTGCTTGATCACTGAACTTGTACACTCTGGCAGGTTTTGTCAATTGAATGCCATTTGCATTATCAATCTACCCATTGGCATTTTTGACAAAATATGATGTCCACTGATGCCTTGAGCTGGTCCTTCCGTGGTGGCAGACTTCAAAAGAAATTTTTCCATGGCCTGCCCGTATATTCAGCTTTTCGTTTGGGCACTCCCGACCATTTTTCTGCAGTAGCTAACTTATTTTAAGCTACTTAAATCCCTGTCTTAAAGAGAAAGATTTTTCTACTTAAGAACCAATATTTTTCTGGGACAAATATAACCACATTTGGTCTTAAGGTTAGCTTAGCCACGCAGGGCTGCAAGAGACAGAAATAAGTAATAGTAATAGCTCCCTATTACATCAGCTTCAGTTCATAAAGCATATTTCATCTCATTCATCAGTGGCCTTTTGATGCAGCGCGTGTGGGCGAAGGGGCGATGAAACTTGAACTTGCAACCCTAGGCATGAATTACAAGTTGTATAGAGAGAACTCCAAAATTTTATTAATTCCAGAAAACTGTTTTCCCTACTTCCCTTTTTATATAGTAAACAGAACCTACAAATTAGGAAACATAAAATCTAAACAACCAAATCTAAATTCAAAAATAAGGAAACTTATCTAAATTCAAAAATAAGGAAACCAAAACCCTAGAAAAATAAAGAAACTGAAACCCTAAAACATAATAATTCAAAAATAATTAGGAAACGAAATCAGATGGCCCAAAAGCTTGCGTGAGATTCATCAGTGGCCCCATTCTGCTTAAAAAACTAGTTTCCTAAATGAAACAAACGTAATCTAATCTATATAGCATGAAGGGATCGGGAAATGAAGCGCACTGCGAATACGGATTATCAAGAAAAGAACTCAGAACGCAACGACAATCAGAGCAGCGATCATCATCAGAATTGGCAGAAGATGAGCTTAAGAGAAGTTGATCGCAAAGTGCTTCGATTAAAGGTTCAACAGACTATGTTACCGTGTTGGTGTTCTCGGGAAGAGAACTTCTAATTTGTGGGAGGCAGATTGATGTGGTCAAGAGAGGGATCTCAGTCTGAGGGAGCCAGACGCACTCACGGGGATTCCATTACATAGCGGTAACTAAGGGAGTTGTGTTACTTAAGACCTATTGTATTTGATCATTTGAATAGTGAAGTGCTTTCCACTTGGGGTTCAGAGAAACCCCCCCTGAGTAGGCTCGTGAAGCTGAACAGGGTAAACATATCTTGTGTCAGTTACAGTTTATCGTACCATTTATGCTGTGACTAACAACTATCGAAACTCCCTGTTTAAGAATTGTGAAACAGCTAACAAAGTGGTCTGGAACAGTCTTAATGGGACAAGCGAATTTCAATTGGTATCAGAGCGGGAAACTCGCTGTACAGAGTGTGATTCGGGGGATGTAACCATGTTGTTCAAAAATGAGTACGAAAGAAGGACAAAACATCTCTCGGCGTCCGCTCCTAGACAGTTCAAACTATCCCTATTGGAAGACTCGCATGAGGGCGTTCATCAACTTTATCGATGATCGAGCATGGAATCTCCAAATATGATGCACGATTAATCATGAATACAGATGGTGTGGCCTACTCTAAGCCAGAAAATCAATGGATGGAAAATGAGGACCGAACTGCTGCAACAAACGCCAAGGCATTCAATGCAATCTTCAATGCTGTTGAACCAGACATCTTCAGATTTATCTCAACCTGTGAAGCAGCAAAAGATGCATGGGACATACTCGAAACAACCTTCAAAGGAACTGACAAGGTGAAACAGTCTCGAATGTAGATGATCACCACCTGATTTGAAAATCTGAAGATTAAAGAGGAAGAATCAATAATTGAATTCAATGGAAAATTGATGGACATTGCCAATGAAGATCATGCGCTTGGAGAGCCAATCAGTAATGAAAAACTTGTCAGAAATGTCTTGCGATCGCTTCCATAAAAGTATGTAATGAAAGTAATAGCCATTGAGGAAGCTCAGGATATAAAGGCAATGAGACTTGACATTCTGACGGGATCTCTTCGGACATTTGAAAAGAAATTGAATACTGAAATACCTAAAAAGAAATCTCGAGGAGTTGCACGCAAAAGAAAAACATCAGAATTGAAATTCTACTGCGTTGCTGATGCGCAGTTATAGCTTCTGCTTAAGAACTCTCTGTATCTTTCTGCGGAATTACTTTCAGTCAGAATAAAAAAAAACACAGTGTTTGTTCACCAAGTTTGAAAACTTTCCTACGTCTGGGGAGGATGCTCTGATCCTCAAGATTCCACTATCTCAGTTTGAATTACAAAGACTCACACCTCTACTTCTCACCTAGCCGAAATCTAACGCTCAGTCTAATCTCCTAGACTAGCTAGCAATCTGAATTCACAGATTCTCTTTGTGCAACCTACACACTCTCAGCAATAAATAGCTGCAGCTCTGACTCTCAAACTTAGCCTATTCTATTATAATACGTGGCTCACGGAATGCTTCAGCACACTCTTCACCAGAGTTGCTATATCTTCAATCACTAACTCTTCTAGCTCTCTCGCCAATAAGTCGGACACCTTGAGTTCTGCAAACTCTGTCTCTGCTCCCCCTCAATCAATGACACACTCCGTCACTAATAGGTAGCCTCGAATAATGCTCCTCAGCCCGCGACGCTGCCTGTCCGCGGCTGATCACCGAGCTCAGACTATTCCTTCAACGAGCAGCGCTCCAGTTTAACTTTTATCAGTTCTAAATCAAACTCCACGAGTTCTAATTTCTTCTACACACCACTCCGGTCTTCAACTCAAAGGATATACTCTGCTACCGTAGTTGATCTCTGTGTGTGCTCTTGAGTTGCTCTCTCTGATCGTCTGTTTTCTGTGTTGCATCCCCGCCTTCCTTTTCAAGCTCTTCACCATGCCAAAAATGCCAAGGATCATTATCAGAATCTTCTCCTAGATTCTAGCAAGTTTGTTGAAGATTCCGTTGCCAAATTTGAACTCTTGGATCTTTATCTTCTTAGTTCACGTGCTGGCAATTACTGCTCTTGATGACATCTGCATACCTCTCTGAGCGTCCCCGATGCCAGCCGGAGCCTCACCGTGCAATACCAGAATTCTACTCTAGCTTTGAATCATCACGAAATGATGAAGCACACTCTGTCTCTTCAAAATTGTCTCTTGCCCAGTCTTCAACTAGTTTCTCAACTTCAAATCTTTAGGGATTGCTAAAGCAGACTCTGGCTCTTTGTTATTGTTGTTTTGTCAGTCTTCAGATTTTACTCCAGCCATCGATCTCCAGGGAGCAGTTTTGTCAAGGATGTCATATCCTCAACAAGAATCAACCGAAGATGAGGAAGAAATGTTTAAGCAGATGGTCTTACTAGCAAGAAACCGGCAAATTTATCAGAAATCTAAACCAGCATAGAAAAACAAATCTGGAACAGACAACAGAAATCGTTAAGATGGAAAATTCAGAAGAATAAGAACTACTGAAAATCAAAATGAGCTAAAGGGAGAGAAAGGTAAAGGGATTTTAATGCAGTGAATGTGAGAGCTTTGGACACATCCAAGGAGATTGCGCCAATACCCTCAAGAAACAGAAAAGGGCTGTTGTGGCTGGATGGGGTGATACTAAGTCAGAGGAGTCTGAAAGAGAAGAGGAAAAATCAAACTACTTGACACTCACCACTATCGCAGAAACTCTAGAGACCGAACCTCAGAACCCTGAAACAGATATTTACAGTGAAAGGGATAGTGATACAGAAATCACCGAAGAAACAATAGCAGAGAAATACAAAGATCTGTACGAACAATGGGGAGAGGCAGTGATGTCAATCTCTAGATTGAGCAAGCAAGTTGTGAGCCTGAAAGCTAAAAAATATGAATTGACAGAATTAGTTAAACGGAAGTAGATAGAACTTGAAAAGGAGAAACTTGAACACTCAGGGCTGTGTCAAACTATTGAGAGTAAGAAAGTATGTCAGCATGATGAATAATGGGACAAAGAAACTTGACACCATCTTAGCTGCTCAACATACGAATCATGGGAGCCCTGGGTTAGGTGATGAGACGTATTTATACGACTCGTTGAACCGTTTAAGCTCAACAATTTTGGCATCTTTGTAGGTTAACAATTAGTTTTTAGTGTTGTTTTCATTTCAGGTGTTCGGAATACATTAAAAGAGACTTACGCTTAAAACGGCATTTTTAGAGTGTCGATGCGGGAATTGACGTAAAAGGAAGTTACGTGTGCGTTTTAGTACACCCGGCATCGGAAGAAGACGTTAGTGTGGGGCGCCGGAGCTTAATGTCTCTTCCCGGCACACTGGTTAATGTCTACATGAGGCGCGGCTAGCACATGATGACGTCAACATTGGGCTCATGGCCCGAGATCAGATTTTAAAGCCTAATCTCAGTTAGGGTTTCGAGGGGAGGCTGAAGGAAAAAAAGCTCAGAGAATTGACAAAGGGAGAGAGAACATAGATGGCCATTTAAGAGATTGTAGACGAGAGAAGAAAGCAGCATCGCGGGATAGTTTTTTAGTATTCTTCGTAACTATTTACTTTCATTGTTATTCAATGAATTGTAGTAGCTAAATCTTAATTCAGTTTGGGGATTTGTGTTGCAACGTACGGTTTGAGATATGTATGTTCATAATTCAATTCAGTGAACTCTTGTTCTTCGTATGAATTGCATGCTTTGATTATCAAGTTAGCCTAGCTTAGCGGTGAAACTGAATTGATACTTATTGTGTGATACTTGATTGGAGTGTCATATTAGAGAAGCTAGCGGTAGAACTGATTTGGTATTCTTAGTCGAGTGATCGTTGAACCTATTCGAGAACTTAGCGGTTAAGAGTCGGTAGAATATTAAAATCGACATTACTCTAGTAGGATTGAGACTAGAACAGTAGTTTTACTACTTGATGTATGTTTCAATCAATGATTACCAGTTGTAATGCATATCTCTGAATTGATTCTTCTTTAAATTGAACAACAACATTCTTCCTAAACCCCCCCCCCCCCCCCCCCAATTTTAGTGTGACAATTGTTAGTAGAACTCTAGACTAATTGTTCTCCTTTGGGTTTGACCCTGCTTACCAGTAGCTAGTAAGTAGGAAATATAAATTTAATTTTGGCAGACACAACGACGTGCCGTCATTAGGCTATGAGCATTAGAAGGCTTATGGTAAGCGTGTTTGTACAAGCTAAGAACCTTAATTATGTTCACAGTGCTCATCCCAGTGACAGGTCTGAAATGTTATGGACAAAAGACAAGCGTATTTGTTATTTCTGCAACATTCAAGGTCACATCCATAAAAAGTGTCCTACGTTCCTTGCAAAGTACCGTCTACGAAGACCCGTGCCTCTCACAAGAATCTACAAACCTTTGAACAACAATTGTGACGTTGCATAGAGTTCTTCTCACCATGAGAAGGAACGGTGGTACTTTGATAGTGGCTGTTCAGCCCACATGACCGGAAAAACTAGCTATTTAACTAATATACAGAACCTGTATGGGAGATTTGTCACATTTGGAGATGGAGCAAAAGGAAAGGTCATTGGTCAAGGTACGTTATCAGTTCATGGGATGCCTCTAATCCAAAAGGGGTTACTTGTGGAAGGCCTTCAAGCGAATATGTTAAGCATAAGCTAAGTCCGTGATGGAAACCTGAATGTCAAATTTACTAAGGATGCATGGCAAATCATCAACGATGAAGGGAAGTGTGTTATGAGAGGAAATCGTTCATCAAATAACTGCTATCTACTGAGTTCTAATACAGAGTCTATTAAAGCTCAGTGTTTTCTGTCTAAGCAGGATGAACTGACTCTATGGCACAAACGGCTGGGACACTTGAATCTCAAAAAGGCCCTGCACGGACTGAAATAGGTGCCCAGAGCATGGTATGAACGTCTCACGATATTTCTTGTTCAACATGGCTATGTGCGAGGGGGAGTAGACAGGATTTTATTTATGAAGCACATCCAATAGGAATTTATCATTGCACAAATTTATGTGGACGACATAGTATTTGGATTTAGATCACAAAATTAGTGGATCAGTTTGTTGAACAGATGCAGAGTGAATTTCAGATGAGTATGGTCGGTGAGATGATCTACTTTCTTGGTCTGCAAGTATCTCAGAAATTAGATGGAATATTTGTGACACAGAGCAAGTATGCCAGGAACTTGGTGAAGAAGTTCGGATTGGAAAATGCCAGTCATAAGCACACTCCTGCCGCTACACATGTGAAAATCACAAAAGATGAATCTGGAGTCAGTGTGGAACAGAACCAGTACAAGAGCATGATCGGCAGCCAATTCTATCTCACTGCTAGTCAACCCAACATTTGTTAAGTTGTTAGAGTATGTGCTAGGTACCAAGCTAACCTCAAAGAAAGTCACTTGGCAAGTGTGAAACAGATACTAGAAGAGTATGGTCTAAAGCAGGTGGAGATGACTCTATTCTGTGACAGTTTGAGTGCAATCAACATTTCGAAAAATCCCATCAAGCTCATCATTCGTGAGTTGGTTGAACAAAAGATCATCACTCCGAAACATGTATCCACCGATGAGCAGCTAGCAGATATTTTCACTAAAACCTTGAACAATGCTCAGTTTGAAACACTTAGACTCGCCTTAGGTCTATGTGTTATCAACACTTAGTCAGATTCAGAAAGGGTTGATCAGTTCTGGAACAATGCGAAAGGAACTGTTAAACTGGTTAAGCATCTGGAGGCAGAGATTCTAATGTCTGTCTCTCATGTTGGGTGAAACAGAGTCTGAGGCAGAGCATGTTTGGTAGGTCCTGGATGACGAGGCAGACATGTTTCGCATGTTTGCTATTTAGGATGCTACACAGGTTGTTGTAGCAACGCCTTGGGCACTCTACTTGTTCACTCTGGAATACTCTGCACCAGCTGCTGTCTTCACATGCTTGCTGTAGCAGACTCTTGTGCACCTTGTAGGAGTTTGTCATTGATGCCACATACCTTAACAATCTCCCCCTTGGCATTTTTGACAAAAACCAAAGACCCTTTTGATATTAGGCAATCCTCATATCGTCTTCAGACTCCTTCTCTAGTAGCTTCCTCAGCTTCTTCAGGATTCATCTCAATTCAAGGTCTCTGCTGATCTGAAGCTATTCCTAGCTTGTCTTCTTGCTTCTTCGCAAGTGGTGTCTTCAGACAGCTTCTACCAACTTCTTGCTCTTAGTTGTTTCGTCAGTCTTTTGAAGAAGCTCCAGCTTCAATTTTCGAGGGATGTTGTAGCAACTTCTTGCGCTGGTTTTGTCAAGGATGCCATTACGTTAACAGTCTCCCCCTTGGCATTTTTGACAAAAACTGAGCATCTTCTGCAAGGGCTTCTCTTCTCCCTTTGGAGTCGACTGGCAAAACCTGCCACATAAGACAAACAACAGAACACATCTTCTCCTTCTTTTTGTCACAAATGATGGGGGGGGGGGCCTCAAGCAAAACTCAACGAATAGGCCAACGCCTCTTCTCCATCCATGGAAGAAGGGGAACTCTTTATGTCTAACATGTGTCTCTTCTGATGATTTTGGGGGACTATCTGGTGGCTGCTTCTCCACCCATACTTGTACTGGTTTTTGAACCCACTGCTTCCGAGCTCTGTTGTGTCCAGTAACTCTTTCTTTCCTTCCGGCATTGTTTCGATGTCTCAGTCGATCTGCACATGTGTCTTTTGCAATCCTCATTCTCCAGTTCGTTGTCCCTCTAACGTATCTGATGTTTTCGTGCACAACTGGATAGTGATAGTCCTTCATCGGCTTTGATGAGCTGAAGGTCACCTGAGTGCCACGCCTAATCCTTGGCTTCATCTGGCGTTGTTCGTTTGTGGGTGATCTCTGAGGTCTCCAATACTTATTTAGGATCGGGCATCTCCTCCGAATGTGTACCTTTTGATCACAAAAATAGCATCTATGGCCATCGCTTCTGGGGTTCTTCTTAGCTACAGATTGTTGACACAGAGGTTGCTGTAGCATCCTCTTGTTCATCCTTCTAGGCACCTTCTTATGAACTGGTTTCTAGGACAGGACCAATTTCTCCACGCCATTCCTAGCATCTTTTGGCTCCGTAGCTTTGACGAATTCAGTTCTTTCAACACATTCTTCTCCAGTGTATCCAAGACTTGAGCAGCCTCCTCCATATCTTTGGCATGCTAGAATATCTTCAAGAGTGCTTGAGCCACTGTTAAGCATCTTTGCTGTTTTCTTGCAGAGGTTGAGCTCTTCCTTTTCTGTAGCAAACTTCTCTTCTTGCTGGGCAGCCTGATCTGTAAGAGAAGTGATAGTCTTCAGCAGCTCCTCTCGTTCTTCTTCGACTCCCGATACCTTGGCAGTCAATCCTTTGTTGATCTCGATGACTTGCAGCCACTCTTCACGCAACAGGGCAAAGTTTCTTGCAATGAACTCATCAATGATTTCCTCATCATCACTACTGCCTGACTCCTCAACACCATGAATAATTTTTGGCTTTGTTGTAACAGTGTTCTTCATATTAGTTGCAGTTATCAGAGCAACATTGCTCGTCAGAGTCTTCTTCACTGAATAAGTCTCTCCAGTTTGCAGTAGGAATCTTATTCCTTTCATGAGCCGTCTGGAGGATCTCCCACGCTTGCTTGGCAATTTCACAGTCGGAGATCAGCTTGAAATTATTTGCGTCAACAGCGGCAAATATCGCGTTCAAGGCTTTGGAGTTACTGGTTGCTACAACTTCTTCTTCAGCTGTCCATGTCTCCTCTGGTTTCTCCCGTGTAACTCCTTTGTTGTCGATGGTCAATGGGTGTGACCACCCAGACACTACTGCTCTCCAAGTCTTCCCATCCATCGCCTTTAGGAAAGCCTTCATTCTTGCCTTCCAACAACTATAATTTCCTTCTTCCAGTAGGGGCAGCCGGCTTCTGCTTTTCTCTCTTTCATCTTCGCTTGATGAACTTAGCAAAACGCTCGGGATCTTCACTCTGTGTGTCGAGTTCCCGCTCTGATAACAATTGAAATTCGCAACACCTCTGAGTTGCAGATTGTGTACAAGCAGTTGCTATAGCACACTCTTGTACCGACGGATCTTTTGCAGCAAAAATAATGAACAGCGATTTGTTCACCAAGTTCGGCCAAGTGCCTACCTCTGGGAAAGACTGAACCTCAATCCTTCAATTCACTAATCTCAAAGTCTGTTGTACAACACGGTTCGACTCCTTGCAACCTTAGCTAGTCGATCATACACAATCAGAACACGCTCTGACTTGTGTTTCACAAACACCTACTTACTTGAATTAATTTAGAATAGCTCGACCTCTGATCCCACAGACTCAGCCTATTCTAATTAGTACAACGTGACCGTAGGTTTGCTATTGCACCTGCCGTAGCAACTAGCTGGTGCAGGTTCAGCCCGCGTCGCTCCAAAGCTTTTCGCCGAGCCGATTGAACTCTTCCACGAGCACTGCACACTTTGGAATGCTCCCCCTCACTCAGTGATCGTCTGTAACTAGCGAGACCTGGCCTTTTGCAGATTGTCCGAGTTCCTCCACTCGACAATTCCCCTGCGACCTGTGTTAATCAACCAACAAGCCCGTCCAGCTCTGAATTGGTTTATATGATCAAGCTCTGATCGGACTCTGTAAGTCCCCTATCAACCTTTTCCCTAACCACTCAGCTATGCGCTCACGCTCTGCTCTCGGTGGTGATCTAATCTCTCCGCTCTAGCACTCTAAATATATCTCTCAGGCTAGTTGCTACAGTAGGTGCTATAGCAAACCTACGGTCATGTTGTACTAATTAGAATAGGCTGAGTTTGTGGGATCATAAGTCGAGCTATTCTGAATTAATTCAAGTAAGTAGGTGTGTGTGAAACACAAGTCAGAGCGTGTTCTGATTGTGTGTGATCGACTAGCTAAGGTTGAGTAGCATAGGTTGCGTGGAGTCGAACCGTGTTGTACAACAGACTTTGAGACTAGTGAATTGAAAGACTGAGATTTAGTCTTTCCCAGAGGTAAGCACTTGGCCAAACTGGATGAACAAATCGTTGTTCATTGTTTTGTCTTCCTGCAAAAGATCCGTCGGTACAAGAGTGTGCTATAGCAACTGCTTGTGCACAATCTGCAACTCAGAGGCACTGCAAATTTCAAAAAGAACTCATAACGCAGGGGTAATCAGAGTAGCGATCATCATCGGAGTTGGTAGAAGTTGAGCTTTAGAGAAGTTGATCGCAAGGTGCTCCAATTAAAGGTTGAACAGACTATGTTACAGTGCTGGTATTCTCGAGAAGAGAACTTCTGATTTGTGATAGGCAGATCGAGGTGGACAAGAGAGGGATCTCACACTGAGGGAGTCGGACGCACTCACGGCGATTCTATTACATAGCGGTAACCAAGGGAGTTGTGTTACTTAAGACCTATTGTATTTGATCATTCGAATAGTGAAGTGTTTTCCACTTGGGGTTCAGAGAACCCCCTGAGTAGGCTCGTGGAGCTGAACAGGGTAAACATATCTTGTGTCATTTACAGTTTATTGTACCATTTATGCTTTGACTAACAACTATCTAAACTCCCTGTTTAAGCATTGTGAAACAGCTAACAAAGTGGTCGTGAACAGTGGTAGTGAGACAGTCGAATTTCAGAATGGTTAGCGAAAAATGAATGATGACGAAGGATGGAGAATACCTGATGAAGGTGATTTAGATGTGATGGCCAGTCGGGACTGTAGATCAATATCTCGTCAAAAAGGACCAAAACAAAGCGTCGTAACAGGGGTTTGAAAATCTGGTTCACCTCCGATGGAAAGGTTGAGGGAGCAGTGCATAGACCGAACAGCAACACCATGACTTCTTAGTGGCCATCATGAGTTTGAACCTTCGTATGTGGATTGGCAAGGTTGAGGAAACGTTGTTTTGTGGACATCCGCAATGTGCCTTCGTATTTGATAGTAATCGGAACGGAGGTCCAGTTTTGAAAATATCGGAGCACCGCTCAGTTCATCGACTGTGGGGATTGGATCGATCCTGAATGGTGACTGCTCGGTAATCCACACAAAATCGCCATGATTCGTCTTTCTTCTTAACAAGAAGAACCAGAGAAGAAAATGGTTGGAGCTATGGCGGATAATACTTCAGAAAGCATTTTACGGACCAGACGCTCAGTTTCTGATTTCAGGAAATGGTGATATCGATACGGGCGCATGTTGACTGGTTAAGTTTCTGAGATAAGTGGAATGCAGTGATCGGCATTCCATGGAGGTGGTAGCTCGTTCGGAAGGCTAAAAATGGCTGCAAACTTTTCTAAAAAGGACTGTAGGTCTGTTTTCATGGTGGAAGGGGCATTGTCGTAAATCATGGGCAATGAACTTGTTGGTAGAGGTAGCTGGGATGTGTCACGGAGTGGGGAAAAGCGGGAAGTAAGCTGAAATAGAGATGCTTCTAAGTTGGTGGAAATTGTGCGCTAAAGCTGCCCAATCTCAGTTGGGCCATGGTAGCAAGTTGAAGTCCATGTAGGGTTATTGGACGTTGTCGAAATTGTGGTAGTAAAAATACTAGTTCAATCATGGTACACAAACAATATTTATAATCCGAGTGACATTGGGTCGAACCCAAGAGAAAAGCCTAGATTAGTCTAAAGCTAGCTAGTAAGGCCTAATGCAAGTCTACTAAATAAGAACTGGGGTTTTTCCACTAGGCAAGGTATCTCTAGTAAACACTAAAGACAAGATTGAATTTGGTTTGAAAGAAGGTAATTAAAGAAAACGTAGTCCGAATGCTACTTCACCCCTAAGTCATGCGATTAGCAACACAAAACAACAATATATGCATAAGGTAATTTGATTGATAATTCTAGGCTAAAGTATCCGCATTCTAAATTCAACTCTCGCTCCTCTCGAATGAGAATGATACCTGAGTGACACAATTCTAAAACTCTCGCTCTATTGAACCGTGTAGAACAAAAGTCTCCGAATCTCAACATCTCGGTATATTGATAGTTAACTAAAGTCCGCTCTATGCTTAGCCTAATAGAATACGAATGTCACTCTCGCGCACAAAAGCTATCTAAAATTAACATGCTTGATCTTCTAAACAACCTAAGTTCAATTCTCATTCCATCCTTAGGTGTTTCATTAATTCATACTCATTTATGCGTTTCGTCAAACATTTGGTGTGCATAAAATTAACATGAAGATAAAGCATGAAAATTCTCAATCAAACTTTACTCATATTGATAAAGAAACATGTTTTGCGTTACAATCAAACATAAGGGATCCATAAGGATCCCTACTACTAAACGACTACTCACTCATGGTAAGTTTGAACCAAAACATAAAGAAATTGAATAACAAGGAAAAGTAAAGTAGTAGAGAAGTAGGGTTTAGAGTAGAAATTGAGTAGGAAGATGTTGTAGAATCTTCAATTGTTGGTGTCTTCTCTGAATCCTCGACCATTCTCCAAGTCTTCGATTTAAGGTTTAGTTTTTCTGGAAGAGGGCCCTAGGCGCCGGAGGCACAATCTAATTTTTCTCAGCTTCTTCTATTTATACTATTGAAATTACCAATTCACCCGCCGTGCCCGAATCAAAAGTGATTCGGGGAAGCTTTAATTAGTTGACTAGGGCAGAGTGTCCGAATCAAAGTCTCAATGTGTTTCGGGGCTGGGCGAGTCACTTCTACTAGGCCGAATCACTTTTGATTCGGTCAAGCCTTGGTCAATCAGTTAAATTCCTTCTCGAATCAAGCTGATCCGGGTAGCACACTTCTTCTTGGCCGAATCACTTTTGATTCGGTCAAGCCTTCTTTTGATCCAGTCAAGCTTTGGTCAATATTCTTCTCGAGTCAGGTTGATCCGGTGCCGAGAGGATGATTGCGTGGGAGAGTCACTTTTGCAGCTTGCTCCAATCTCTTTCGTTTGTGTTCTCGATCGACTAAAATTCATCTATATTTTCTTCGGGCCACTTTATATCATGTCATATATATTTTTCACCCGAAATGAATAAATAAAACATCAAACGATTTTATAAAATACCGAAACAAATAAGTAAAGGGAAATTAGGGACAAAGAGGACACGACCGATTGATACCAGTCACTGAACTCCCAAGACAATATCAGCTCCATAAAATGGGGTGTAAGTGAAGATCTACTGCGCAACGATACTCGGCAACAGAGAGGGGGATCGATGTGCACAACCCATCACAGTGAAGTGCTTCTCCGTTACTTACAATGACACTGAGGTAGGGTGATGGGCGGATGGTGAGCTGGAGGGATTTGGCTATCCGAGTTTGCATAGAGTTATGGGTCGATCCGCCATCCACGAGAATGGTTACCTCTCGGCCGGCGACGCTGGCATGGAGACGGAGAGTTGTGGTGGCTTGATGGCCCTCTAGGGCATGAAACGAAATATTGGGGGCATGTCACATGGCGGGGGTGGGTCTAGTTGAGGAGGGATGAGGGAGGGCTCTGGATGGCTTGATGGTGGCTTCAACTCATCCTGTAGGACCTGAGGTTCCATATCTGGGGGTGTGGTTAGTGGTTCGGCTATGAGGCAAAGAAATTTGGGGCGACAACAATGAGCTGAGGTGAATCGCTCGTCGAAGTTAAAGCAGAATTCCTTATCTCGATGGGCTGTCATCTCATCGGCCGTTAAGCACATGATGGGTAGACGAGATGGGGAGGGTGTTGCCTGGGGTGACAGGGGTTGGGGTCGGGTGGGGTTGTGACGTTGAGGAATGGAGCGTCCATGGTATAGCTTATCTTCGATCAGGTGGGCGAGTCCGATGGAGTCTGGAAGGTTGACTGGTCGAAGGAAAAGGATTTCTCTACTGATGTCCGGGCGGAGACCAGAGATAAAACAGTTACATAGATTATGCGTGGTGAGCCCTGGTGTGTGGGTCGAGAGAGATTCAAATTCAGTGGTTAATGCATTGACCGTTGGGAGCTGCCGCAATTTGTAAGGAGATGCTTCATAATTGAAATAAGGAGATTGTCCGAAGCGCAGCTCTAGAGCACGGACGAAGAGGTCCCAAGATGTAATCTGGCGGGTGGTGTGCATCCATTGAAACCATTGGAGTGCGGAGCCAGTCAGGTAAAAGGTGGCTATGTAGATTTTTTGATCTGGTGGTATATGATGAAACTCAAAGAAATGCTCTATCTAGAAGAGCTAACTCGTGACATTAGCGTCGGTGAAAAAAGGTATGTCTAGTTTAGGGAGGCAGTTGGTATTTTGATATGGGTGTTGGGTTGGGAATGGGTGGGGTGAGGTTTGTCTAGCCGGGGACAAGGTGGGAGTAGGTAGTAATGGTTGTTTCTCAGCCCTAGCCATCATTAGGTGGGTCGTGAAGGGTTCTTTTGATGGCGTTAATGTCTGTCGACTGGCGCTGAACGTCGTCTGCAAGCTGTTGGACAATGGCATTTGTTGTTTTAGATTCACGAGTCAGGCCGACAATGGCTTCCGAGTGGGAGTGTGTATTCCGCATGGCAATGAAAGCACCAATGATAAAGCTTGGCTACTCAGGGGTGGAATAGGGTGAAGGGAAAGGAAGTGTAGGTAGGAGAAGGGGAGAAGAAAACAGGGGAGCGAGAGGTTTGTTGATAATGATGCCTGGATAATTCCTGTGCTGGATTTGCTATTTATATCTTTTGTTGTAACAGATTATGACTCACGAAATATGCCCTGAATTGAACTGCATTTGTACTACTCTCAATCCGTCAGGATAAAATCTTTTACTTTGTCGGGGAGGTGGGAGCCCCTAGTGCTCCTCCTGGGCTACTCAGGTCCCTCGACCTCAGCTAGCAGGCATTCTTGTGGCTGGAGGCCTGTAATACTCATCCCAGGAGTTCTTCAGCTGCATCTCTAGATCAACCACATGCTTAGCGAGTAGGTCGGCTTTTTTGTTTACATCCCCGATAACTTGCCAGTTCCACTCTTCGAGATGATTCCGTAGGCAAACCAGCTTTAAAGTAAAATTGAGAAGCATGAATCTAGTGCCTCCAAGCATTCTACACGACATGCATAAAATCGCTATGGGTAACCCACATGCTAAGAAACCTGAAGCTTTTAAAAAGGTTCAAAGGTAAAATTTATCACTTTAGTCTATCAGCACACATGAAGTATCTTATGGATGTACCTTACGGGAAAAACTCAATTGAGCATCGTATATATATATATATATGAAAAATTATTATAATACACGCCATATCGACGAGTACTATGTTGTAGCTCCAAAGAAGGTCATTGACTACATAAAGTAGGGTATGACTTTCTAAGAACCTACAACAAATGGAACACTACATCACTGAAGGTTTATGAATGGGCAAGGAAAAGATGACTTTTGTTGCCTATACAATTGGAGCACACCGATTTCAGTTTGTTTCATTCATAATAAATTGTACTGAGATGCACGCATGTTTCAGAAGTTTCTCTTACCAAATTGATCCAGCATGGTTAAATATGAAATATAAAGGTACCGCCTGCCATTACTTCTATAGCTGCTACACTGAAAAATTCCACCAGGTGTCACGTCATACTGATGCAAAGGATGAAACTACCATGGAACTCCGATTCCCTTAAGGCGACGAGCCAGCTCAAAATCCTTCTTCATAAGAGTCACACGCCTTGCATGTATAGCACACAGCATTCCATCTTCAAATAAATGAACTAGAAAATCTTCTGATGCCTCTTGCAGTGCCACTAACGCTTCAGGAGTCCATCTACTCACTTCTGGGGAGTACTGATGAGTAATTTCTCTCACAGTTCTAATGAAAGGAGCAGCCGGGATCAAAAGCTTAGTACTTTTCTGGAAGTGCCGAATCTCACGAAGAGCCTTAGTACCTGGTCTCCATCGGCGCTTCTTCTTTTCACTTGATTGTTGACTTCGTGCTGTACCAGCTTCTCCACCATCCCCAGGAGACTGAGTTCTTCGACGCGAATCTGGTGTGCTTCCTCCTCTGGGAACAGATTTACGAGATCTTCCCCAACCTCTTGTAGCTGGAACTTTGGTTCTCGCCATCAGAAATCACAGATTAAAAGGACTACTGTCAAATGAAACATCTCTTTCAATTAGCCAGACCAGGATAACATCTCAGCTCCTTATTTATCAGTAAGTTAAGGAAAACTAAATATCCTGGACTGTATCGTACATCTTGAAAAGAATATACAATTCCAAGCCTAACAGACATTTTCACAAACAATTGGTGTGCGCGCAAACAAATCAGGGCAGAGACGTATTAAAAACCCAACATAAAGTAAATTCAATCATACAAAATGAAGCTAAAGAACATCTAAATACGCACAGGAAACAACACTCCATATCATCTTTCCTCTCAACCAAAACTAGTGAGCAAGGGTTCTGCTCTAGTAAGAGAGGCATAACCGACAAGTTGGGTTACATTAAGTTAACTGCTGAGAAGAGAAACAAACAAGTGATTACTAACTTCGCTTCTGATCCAAAATGCATACACAAAAATGGTTTTAGGGTTTGGTACTAACCGCCGCGGCCGCCGAATGCAAGATTAGCAGAGACCGGGGGAGGGATGAGAGGACAGAAAGCACTGACCTGATTTTGAGAGCCGAAGGCGAGTTAAATTAGAAAGCTTTAGCTGCTATGCGTTCGAATTTATGGATGGATACCTGTGTTGGGCATCTATGCTCCAAGAGAAACCAGCGACCAAAATTTTGAGTTTAAACTTCACAACACACCACTGTTTGTTTTTTGATACTCTAAAAATATTCACAATATTTTATAAACAACCCACCAAAAATATTAATAGATTCGTACTTAAATAAATGGTAGAGAACCAAATGAAATCAACCTAATGGTCTCTTCCTAAACTCTAAAAATCCATCTCTCTTCTCTCTAGTACTTCACATATTCATTCAATTTAGGATCTGTTCTTTTGATCTTAAATCAATTAATTAAATACTTAATTTAAGTGATTTTAATTTAATTTAACTTAACTTAAGAACTTAAATTATTATTCATCACTACAACCCACCACCATCATCACCACAATAACCCACCACCACCACATTAACCGACCACCACCATCATCACCACAACCTACCACCACAACTCATCACAACTACCACCACCACAACCCACCACCACATAACCCACCACCACAACCCACCCCAACCCATCACCACAACCACCACAACCCATCACCACCACCATCACAACCCACCACCACCATCACAACAACTCACCACCACCACCACAACCCATCACCACCACCACCATCACAACCCACCACCACAACCCACTACCACCATCACAACAACCCCCCAACACCACTACCATCACAACAACAACCCACCACCACCATCATCACCACAACCCAACACTACCGCCATCACAACAACAACCCACCACCACCACCACCACCACCACAACCCACCATCGCCGCCACCACAACAACCCACCACCACCACAATAACCCACCACCACTGCCACCACCACCACAACTCACCACCACCCACCACAACCTCTTAATGAATAGTGGCGGTGATCATGAATGGTGGTGGTGATGAATAGTGATGGTGAAATGGTGATGAATAGTGGTGGTTATGAATAGTGGCGGTGGTGAATAGTGGTGATGATGAATAGTTGCGGTGATGAATAGTGGTAATGATGGTGATGAATAGTGGTGGTGGTAATGAAAGACGTTAATACAAAAGAATATGGCCTAATTAATACAAGTTTGGCTAAAGGAATTGATCACCGTTTTAAGTATGTCACTTCAATGTCAAGTATTTCACTTAAACAAATTAAACTTTATTTAAACAAAGTTATTTTAATTTAAGCACAGTACTTAATTAACGTATATAAACTTAAATGAAGTATAGAACTTACATATTTAATTTAAGTACTTTGTTACTACAAATTAAACTTTATTTAAATGATAAACATTAAACAAGTTATTTTAATTTAAGCACAGTACTTAATTAACATATATAAATTAAATAAAGTATAAAGTTTACATATTTAATTTATAAATTAAATAAAGTATAAAGCTTACATATTTAATTTAAGTACTTTGTTACTTAAAGGTTATAACTTTTTTTGTGGGCATTTGAGGATGATAATAATGGTAATGTCAGGGTTAAGTTCAAACTGCAAGCATTACTATCACAGAAACCTTTCTTCAAAATATAGTAAATGTCTCTGTTTTGTGTTCCTAAGTGATCAAGAATTCATGATATCCATTTCATTCACATGCATAAATTATGAAATGGCGCAAAGGATGACTGTTTTTAAATATTGATGCACATCAAAAGAATTAAATGAATCAAGCGACTGAACCTATAACATTTATAAATTTACTATCCAATTATGACTATGAAGTGTGTTTGATCGTGGTTAGTGTTCCGTAGCAAGTAACAAAAGGGTTTTGTTTCTTGCCAGGTAATAAAGCAGCAGAAAGTAAATTATGCAGAAAATAACGGACTTGCTCAGCAATTTATAGTGGAAACTTCGGTACCTTAAAAGATACCTGAGAGAAAAACCACTACCTTCTAGCAATCTAGAAGGATTTCGAAATACTCTTATATTTAGGTGTTTGATCTGTTACACTTGATGTTATATACCACAAGCAACCAGACACTCCAGTTCACTGTTTGCTGGAGTATTCTCCAAGAGGCAACCGCACCACAAGTAGAACTTCTCTTTTGACACAGACTACAGAGCCGTCTTCAGTTCCCTCCGGAGTGGCGAGCTTCTCCTTTGTCAACTTCTTGGCGGTGTAGTCTTTCGAGCCTTAGTTGTTACGCTGATGGGTGTCAAGGACCTTTTCCAATTCGCTGCCTAGGTCAAAAGCTCTGCCTTCTCTTTTATCTTGTTCTCCTTAGAAAACCCCTAGATTTGCTCAACCGCAAATCCCTAATTTGTTGGGCAACAAATCTCAGATCCACCTTCCAAATTCGGAATTGAATCTCTAAGATTATCAAGAATTATCCCATAATAATCTTGACAATCTCGGATCTTCTCAATCTTGATCCTTATTTTGCTCCGAGAATCTAGATAGAGATCGTAATCTCAAAGATTCTATCAGCTCCTACTTTCGTGTTGCAATGTCCGTTCCAGGGGTCGTTCCCTGCACACTCAAGTAGCATTATTAGTTGGGTGTTTGTCTCATAAAAAATATGGAGTGGACATACTCCAACAATTTCCTCCTTTTTGATGATGACAAACACCCTCAACAATAAATAAATAATCATACTCAACATTTATTTTAACTAGTGTTCTCCTCTGTGTTCCCTTTCAGCACTATACAGTTCCCCCTCAGAAAAACATTGATATCAGCAAAAATGATTTCCCCCTCAGGTCATGACCTGTCTCTATAACCTTCCCCATTTTGGCATCATCAAAACGCCCGGTCATGAGAAAGCAAGCATGAATAATAGACTAGCGGACGTAAGACAAATAAACTAAAATAGCCTGAGACCAAATCTGAAACAGGTAGAACAGTAATCAGTTCACAAAGCACCAACAGAGAGCTCACCCCCAAGTTCACGATAGAGAAAAATAAAAACAAAATAAGCCAAAGAGAATTGGGATATGTAGCTGGGAATAAGGAGGATAATCAACTGGATAACCGTTCAAAGGTCAGTTGGTTCATCAGGGACCGGAGGAGCGAGGGAGGGCTGTTGGATGATGGTGCTGGTCCTAGTGTTCCCCTGCTCGGTTTCCATGGTCTCACTCTCTTCTAATTCTTGAATATGCTTTTCTTCAGTTGGTTGAGTACGAATCCACTCGACCCCTTCCTACCTAATGAATTTCATCTTCCTCAGGTTGCTTTTATATTACAGGTTACCTCGTCCGTGTGTTCCCTATTCCTCTTTTTTTTTCTTTTTTTTTCTTTGTTTTTCCCATACAGTAGTTGATATGTAAGGTGTTTCTTGATCACGCTGGGGTAGGGGAGTGCATGGCCATCACTCTGACAGGTACGTTCCATATGTTACATAATAATCTTTGGCAGGTTTTTTGACTCTTCCCTTTTAGCTTTTGGAGGAGGACACAGTTCAGGATAAAATGGTGTTCTGCTTTTGTTCCCTTCGGAGAGGCTTGCTATTTTCCTTTTTCTTAAATATCCACCCAAAACTCCCGCTCTATTTCTACAAGTAGTCAGCTATCTGTTTTCCTTTGCTCTCGTAGATTACAAGATGTATTCTTTCCTTGATTTCCTCGACTTTGTTCCTTTTGTTCCAACCAGCCCTTTAGGATTATCCCATGATTTTTCAAAAGCTGATATGGTGCGGTGAGATTACCCGAGTGGTACGAGGTGAGCACCATATTAAACAAAACAAAATAGAAGGAGACAGATATGTTTTCAAGATCAACTTAGAGTTACCTCATGAGGAACGATATCCAGAGATTTACCAAATGGGTCATAGGATCGTCTACTTATGAGTTGGCTAGGGTGGTCGTTGATTCCTTTCATCATTTGGGTTTGTAATGTGGGTGCAAAGCATCAGGAAGGATCTTTTTGGCCAAAAAAATAATTCTCTCTATCATGATTGGTAACAATACTCATAAGGTAATTTGTTAGTGATCACACCTCATCCTAGTTAGATTAGACCCTAGACATTTTCGAGAAATAGCATACGTCCACAAAATCTATGATATCAAGCTACTTATACTCATGTTAGCAAATTTCAACCATTTCGTAGGGAGATCATGAGATGTCACATATTCAATCCAAAGAAATCATACCTAGCTCAAGTCGCACCGTTTCAAAGGGTTCCCTGTTGAGTGCCTTGGTGAATATGTCAGCGATTTGTTCCTTACTCCCCTTTTTTTTTGAGTGCCTTAGTGAATATGTTATCACACAATATGGGAACAGAAGCAAATGAAATATCATAGTCACTTAGTTGTTGTTTGAGCCATAGGAGTTGGGTTCTCCTCTACTTCTGGTGTCTGTTCCGTCTGATGTAACACATGTCGTTATTCTTCTGGATTTTCCTCCTGTGTTCCCCCTAAATTGTGTGAAGGGTGGTCTTAGTTCTGGCTACAAAGAAGTTGTGGCTTATGCCCTTGTTCCTGCATAAGAGAAGAACTTGTGAGTTTTCGAATTCTGTTCCGCGATCAGTACGGATACTTCGTAAGGAACAATCTAACTGTCTTTCCACGGCTTTCATCCAGGTTACAAATTTTTTGAAAACTTCACCTTTGTCATTAGAAGTATGATCCAGGTGTACCTTGAGTAATCATCAACAATCACAAGTATATATCTATTTCCCCCTCGACTTTGTACTTGCATAGGTCCGCACATGTTCATATGGATGAGTTCTAAAGGTCGAGAAGTGCTTACCTCGTTTTAGCTTTGAATGATAATTTTACCTGATTTTATACATTCACAGCAAACATTAGTTGCGTTATTTTCTACCTTAGGCAGCCCACTCACCAGCTCTTGATGGTGAAGTTTGGCAATGAGAGGGAAGCTGGCATGTCCAAACCGCTTGTGCCAGAGGGTGGAGTCATCATTCATTGTGGCGAGGCAAAGTTCCTCCTCAGGAACAAAGGAGGGATCCAACTTGGAGACTCTGTTCTCGCACTTTCTCTTCAAGCGAGTCTTCCCTGTACTTATATCCTTAACATAACAATCGTTAGAAGCAAAGGTGACACTGTTCCTACCATTTTGACAAAGCTAACCCAAAGACTTCTTCTTTGCTTTGTTTCCGAAGGTGATGGATCCTTCAGAGTGTTGTCAGAGAGAAGCAAACCATTCTTGTATCCTGTCATGTGACCTGAGCAGGCACTGTTGATATACTAGGAACAGTTTCTCCCTCCAACCTGCACAAGAGAAGGTTAGTTCTTACGAACCCAAATAAGGTTGGGTTGGTTAGTACTGTGATTTGTGTAAAATTTTTTCTTTTTGATACGGATCCCTGAGTTTCCGATTGTGGGGCATGCCTGGCCTTCACCTTTTCATCTAGGGTCCTTCGGAGGGAACACTCTCTTCTGTAGTGTCCTGCTTGACCGCAGTGCCAGCATATCCTGTAACATTTGAGATCCACATATTTGCTTTTTCCTGCCCATATGGGTTTGTTTGCTATTCTCAAGTGGAAGTCTATGTGGGAGGGTTTCTTGTTGTTAGTCTGTTTGAGCCACATGGCATATGCCTTTCCTCCGTTCCATGGAACTGTACTATCGTTAAATGAAATGTTCCCCTTTTGTTCAGTGATGTTCTGTTCCCTCTTGGTCCGGTTCTTTATCTGATCTGGTAGTTCTAGCTTCCTGCAGCTTTTTGGTGACATTTCATCACTTGTTTCTGAGTATCCCAATCCAGGTCTTGACATAAAAAGTGCAGTAAAGTCTTTTCTCACCTCTTCGATCTTGGTGCTAGTGTGTTCCTTGAGCCAGGCCTGTTTCTTGTCTTCATCACTTTCTTGGAGTATCTCAATTTTCTTCCTCAGCTTGCTATTTTCCGATTCCAAGCAAGCAACCTCCTCTTTCAGGGATTAAATCTTTCTCTTCAGCTCATCTTCTTTGTGATTGTACGACTGTCTTTCTTCTTCCAGTTTCATGGCTTTGGTAGATCAGAGTTCACTGTTTTCTGTGAGACCTGTGATGAACTCTTCCTGTTCTTCTATAGTTTCACTAAGGTCGACGTTCTTTTATGCTAGGTTTTTTACGGTAGACATCAATTGAGAGTTAGTTTTACCAATCAAGTATGAAAGAGGGTCAGGGTTACTTACCTCATGAGCTGGAGTTCTGTCTGTCGCCATTATGCACAATTGCTTTGGGTCTTCATCTTCTTCACTTTCATCCTCAGATTCTCCCCATGTAGCCATCATTACCTTACTATCTTTCTGAGCAGGTGGTTCTCCTGCCTTCTTGCTGAAATAGTCCTTGACACAGTGTCCTTTCTTCTGACAGTGGTGGTAATAAGGTCTCTGTTTGATCGCTTCCCCTTGAAAGAACGAAGGTTTGCGTTCCCTGCCATTTTGAGAGCTCTGGTTAGCAGGGCTACTGTTTCATCCTCATGTTCTTATTTGTCATCTGTTTGGGCAAGCTCAAAGGCTTTCTCAATTTTCAGCTCTATGGATTGGTCCTTTTCGGGTTCCCGCCTTACAACCTTACACTGTTGTATTCCGTCGTTGCTTTGAAGTCGTGCTACGAGTTCTTCGAGAGTGATTTCTTTGATGTCTCTCTGAGCTTGGAGTGGTAATGTTACTGCATCCCATTTTGAGTTTAAGGCTTCAAGGAAATGATGGGTGATTTTCCACACGGGGATCTCCTCTCCTAAGAACTCTATCTGTCCCATATAACCCTGAAATCGTGAGTGAAAGCCAGCAAGAGATTCAGTTTTACCTTGGATTGCACTGTCATAGTCCTTCATGGCAACAAGGATGCGGTTCCTTTTGACATCCTCATTCCCTGAATATAGTCGTTTGAGAGCGTCCTATATTTCCTTGGCTATTTTGTATCGAAGCATTTTCTTCAGATCTCTTGGTCCTAATGCCATGTGGAGCACCTTCTTGGCTCTGTTGTTCTTCTCGAGTATCTTGTAATCGGTATCGCCATATTCTTCTCTGTCCTTAACCTTGGTTGGATCTGTTTTGTCCATTATCGGTATCGGCCGTTTTTCTGTAATTCTCCAAAGTTGTCCATCTAGGGAGCATGTATGTGCTTCAAATTGTTCCGCCCACCAATCGTACTCGTCCAGTTTTAGTGTAGGTGGTTTCCAGAACCAGTCATTCACACCAGAGCTCGATGTCATTCTTCTTGTAATGCTAACTCAAAAATCTAGAGACCAGGCTTTGATACCAATTGTTGGATCGTGGTTAGTGTTCCGTAGCAAGTAACAAAAGGGTTTTGTTCCTTGACAGGTAATAAAGCAGCGAAAAGTAAATTATGCAGAAAGTATTTCAAAATACTACCTTCTAGCAAGCTAGAAGGATTTCAAAATACTCTTGTATTTATGTGTTTGATCAGTTACACTTGGACTTGACCGTTCAAGATCTCCGAGTTCACGTCTTGCTTTCTTAGTGCTCGCTCTTTTCTTGTTCACCCAAGACACTCTTCCACAACCTCTAGCTTGGTTGCTTAAATATGCCAGCACATGATCTCGTGGATACTTTGGATTGATGCACTTGATTTGCACGCCACCAATCAGGTTTCCAAATCTGCATTGATCCAAATCTCAACCGGATATCCTTTGTTTAAAGTAAGGAAAGCAAATCAAGTTTGCTTCCTTATTTAAACGAAGAGATGATCCTTGAGATCTAATATATATCCCATAATATTTATTAGATGCATTCAAATATCCCTAAAAGATATTCAAATATTTGCTAAATTCTATCTTTAATGATTTCGATTCTAGGCTGCTTGCCTAATTTGGCCTCGGTCTTTACCGACATCGGTCCACCCTGTGTTTTTCCTGCACACTCATTATCCTCTATTAGTTGAGTGTTTGTCATCATCAAAACACAAGGGTTCCACAATATTCCCCCTTTTTGATGACGGCAAATACCCATTCGATAAGGGCAGAAAGTCATAACTATGTTTTCTCGATTACTTTACTTCTTCACATATTTCAACTTGTCTTTAGTATTCACTAGAGATACCTCGCATAGAGAAAAAAAAATCCCCCTTTTATTTTGTAGACTCGCATTAGGCATTACTAACTAGCTTTAGACTAATCTAGGCTTTTCTCTTGAGTTCGACTCGAGGTCACTCGGATAATAAATATTGTTTGAACACTATGATTGTACTAGTATTTTTACTACCACAATTACCACCACGTTCACATGCATATGCTAAATGCATTCGTGATTCCTATGACAATGAGTTAGGAGTAGATTAATTTTCATTGTTTAGTTATTTTTAGGATTTGTTAAATGAGTTGGAGATTAATGTGTTTTATGTGCGTAAGTTTGCTACATGCTTTGATATTGTCATATATGATTTAGCATCTTAAACTCTGCTTGACTTGTGCACATACTTGTTTGGGATGAATGATCGCGCGTCGTTGTACGCGTCAAATTAATCCTTCCTTCTCCACTTAGTACAGCGGCTAAGTCAGGGTCGATCCCACAAGGAGCAAGCAGAATCGTTCTAGCTAGCAACCTACAACTTACAAAAATTGGGGTTGTGAGTGATTGGTTTGCGCAGGTGCGCGGATGAACAATGTTGAAAGCAGAATTTGCACTAGATGTGCTCAGGCAGTAGAGATTAAGTACTATGACTATGAAAAGTATCGGTAAAGACAATCCTCTATGAATGTATTCCTTATCATCGACTCTAAACGTCTATAGTTGGATTTACTGAAGTTAGTGTCCGATCAAGGCTTCCTAACATGTGCGCATGTTTCGATCAAAGTTCATGAGCTATTAATTCTTGAAACTAGTCTAAGCAGTTACGAATCCTGTCACAGTAGCAGCTGATTATCCTAGCGCGTTACTCCTAGTTGTCACCGTCAAGCAACCAACTAGTTTAACATATAACAAGAAGTAGTAAGAGTAAGATTGCGGTTCAAGGCTTCCCCTACTCATGCAACTAGCTGTCAACAGTGTGCATAGAATTATACAAGCAAACAAAATATGCATTAAGCACAAGTCTCAAAGGAAATACTCATAGAATCATGCCCAACCGATACAAAGAGTTTAGCTAGACATGCTAGTGGTAAGTATCATAGAAATAGTAAATAAAGGCTAAAGTGTCCAAGGAAACAGTAACAAGCAGGTGCGTGCAGGTTGCTGTGTCTCGGTTCGCGCAGTCGGTTAGCGCAGGTCCTCGCAACAGCTCGTGTGTTTTTCAATTCTGGCTCTCTCTCGTGTGTTGTTGTGTGTGTGTCTCAAACCCTAGCCTTCCTCTCTTTATATACTGCTTGGGAGGCCCGAGGACAGTCTTGGTAACTTCCAAATCCTATGGTGTTCAAGATTTGGAAACACCACTATCCTGCGCATGGCTCACTACGCACGTTGGTTCACGCAGTTGGTTAGCGCACCGCAGTCTGAAACTGCCACCTCCTATCCTGTTTGCACTGCTAGCTCCGCAGGCCGTGTGTTGCGTTCCTTAAACGCGCCTATTAGCGTGTATCCGACTTAGGCCCTTGTTTTGTCCTGGAATACAAAAACACAGGAAACCAGTAATCTTGTACACAAAATAATGCAAACAAGCACAGTGTTAAGATCTAAATAGTGCGTATAAATAGGCTCTATCAAACCCCCCACACTTGCCCTTGTTCGTCCCGAACAAGCACTCAAGCACGGATACAATGGCATATCTGGAGTCTAGCGCACAGTTTTGCACTCTGGCGCGATCTGCACAACCGTTCACCCTGCGTTGCTTGTCACCTGCGCGCATCTGCCTTCAACAGTTTTAATATAACAATTCCGAAATTCGTTACCTCTCAGCTGGGATGGAAATGATTTCGAATGGCTGGGAGATAGCTCTTCATAGGCTCCGGGTTGTCGGTCTTTACTTCGAGTACGGGTATATGGTTAATTGCGCAAGTTTCTTCCGGTGCATGATTCTTTCGCGCACTTCCTGGGAACTCGAGCTTTCTTGATGATTTTCTTGTGAACGTGCGCACGCTGGTACGGAGTTGTGCGCATGCTGGTTTCTTTAGCGCATATCATCTGCATGTGTTTTTCTTTTTATACAGCTTTATCTACGGTTCCTATGTTCCCAGAACGGTTCCAGTCTCGGCCTTCACATATCAGCTATGGAACGACGCTCCGCTCTCCCTCCTTAATCTATTTGCGCAGGTCAGCGCACGCGTTTACCCCCGCGCCCGCCTTCCCTAGCTCGACTTCCAGAGGAAAGGTGGTCTGTTTTCCCACCTCGCCACGCTTTGGGTATTCGCCTTCGGCATCTGCGTTGCTGAGCGCGCTCTATTGTTCCGAAGGTCGCGAAGCACTGGCCTCCACTAGCGCTCTCACCCATATACCTTACCTTCGAAGCAAAAACGACTAACCGCCTCTCTAGAGCTTTTCTGTCAACTCCACATCCCCTACATATTCCAACTAATAGGAGCAGAAAAAATCGAAAAAAACTAAAACAGTTGGTAGCAGTGCATGCAAGATGAATAGGGCAATACAAGTCGAAAAGTGTGCGCAACCCGCACACAAGCGCACCACTGCTACTACTCCCTTCAACTAAACTAAGCTACACTACAACGCTCAAAAAACGTGAAATGTAAATGCAACGCCTCCCCCCCCCCCTACGCTTAAACAGAGACGTGTCCCTACGACTCATGCTCAAGCGCAACGGAGAGCGCACACATGCATGCAAACAAAACAAAGGACATAAGAAAGAAAAGCATAGTCATCGCAGCAAAGACATAGTCAGGAGTTTCACGAAATGTTCTGCACAAAATAGCAAAATAACAGCGAGCAATAGTTTTCAAAAAGATAAGAACCAATTTTCGTAAGTTGTAGGTTGCTAGCTAGAACGAGTCTGCTTGCTCCTTGTGGGATCAACCTTGACTTAGCCGCTGTACTAAGTGGAGAAGGAAGGATTAATTTGACGCGTAAAACGACGCGCGATCAAATTTTGGCGCCGTTGCTGGGGAGCAACACAGTTAAGTTTTAACTAGTTTAAGTTTTCTTTTACAGTAGTTAGTTATTTCTGTTTGCTTCATTTTCCTCGTTGTGGTTTCTGACAGCGTGCAATCAACATCAGCCTGCGCAACCTTGAAACAGTTGCGCTGTGCAGATTATAGTTGCGCACTAACAGACACGACAGCTTAGTTGTCTTTTAATTTCGTTTTCTTTGAGATTTAGAACAGGTCATGGAGGATAACAGTGTCATTGGAGATAACTTAGGGGACAGAACCCCAGAGAATGCGAGGGCAGATAACCGTGCAGCCCTGTTCAGAGAGGAAGTGCAGCGCGAAGTTGAAGCAAGGATGGCTGCTGAAATGTATAATGCGCCACCCGCGCGGCAGGTCTCGCGACGCAGAACAGTGCGCGAGATGTCAGCTCCGATCACGGTTAACCAGCCATGGTGCATAGTGCTTCCACCAGACGGTCATTTTGAGCTAACGAGCTCGCTCATTCATCACATGCCCAAGTTCCACGGGATGAACAACGAGAACCCAGTCAAGCATGTGCGAGAATTCCTAGTTATTTGCGAGAACATGAAGGCCGAAGGGGAGAGCGACGAAGCGCTGAAGATGAAGGCGTTCCCTTTTTCATTGTGTGATACGGCCAGGCATTGGCTGATGAGCTTACCAGCAGGATCTATTCACACATGGGAGCAGCTCCAGAAGAAGTTCTTGGACAAGTTCTATCCTGCAGCCAAGATCGCGCTACTCAGGAGGGAGTTGGCCGCACCTAGGCAGGGCGCAGGAGAATCACTATCGGAGTATTATGAGCGTTTCAGGGAGCTGGAGGCTAACTGCTACAATCACGGCCTGCCCCAGAATGTACTGATAGAGAATTTCCTGAACGGATTGCTACCAATGGAGCTGAGATTATTGAATGCATGCGCAGGCGGCGACATTTGAAACATGTACCCAGAGGACGCGTGGCAGCTGATAGAAGACTCTGCTGGACAGGTAAGACATCAGCTAACACTTGAGAATAGTCGTGCTCGTTCTGTGCATCAGGTAGAAACAAGCGCTGAGATAAAGGAGATGAAGGCCATGCTGCAGAAGTTGATGAATGCGCAAGGGGCGCAACCAGCTGCGCCAAAGGCATGCGAATTCTGCACGTCCACTGAGCACAAAACCGATGCATGTCCCACACTTTTCGAGGAATCAGGAGATGTCAATGCTCTTGGAGGATGGGATAATAGAGGGCCGCAGAGGCAGAATCAGCCGCGTTTTGGACTAGCCGCAAATGGGTTCAGATGGAAGGAGGACAACAATTTCCAGAGGCAGTCCGCGGAGCAGCGCGCACCACAGCAGACGCAACAAGCTGCGCCCTACAATCCACCGCATCGCCGCACTAACGCGCCAGCGCAAAATAACCAACAGCCGCGGCGATCCTTAGAAGATATCGTGGGCCAGCTAGCAGACACAGTGCGCAAGAATGATGAGAAGTATGACAAGAGGTTTGAGTCCATTGAAAAGCAGCTGTCACAGATAGCTACCACGGTGTTCGAGCTGAAAAAGAGCGATGGCAACCTGCCTTCGCAAGTGATTCAGAATCCCAAGGGAGGAGTCAACGCAGTGACACTAAGGACTGGGCGCACGGTAGGAACAGAGCAGACCGCAAAAGCCGGGCGAGGCGTCAGGTATGGCGCAATCAAAAGACAAAGACATGAATCGTACTAACATACCTGCACCTTTTCCTGTACAGGCACCATTGGCTAGGAAGGAGGCGCTTGATAAAGAACTCTACGAGTTATTCAGTAAGGTGGAAATAAACATTCCCCTTATTGAAGCAGTTCGGCAGATCCCTAGGTACGCCAAGTTCTTAAAGGAGCTATGCACAAACAAGAGGTGGAAAGGCGAGTGCGCACAAGTAATGCTAAATGCGCAGGCCTCAGCAATCGTGCAAAATAAGGTACCACCTAAATGCCAGGATCCAGGTACGTTCACTATTCCATGCACTTTAGGTAAGACCACAATAAGTAACTGCATGATTGACTTAGGCGCATCTATAAATGTGCTTCCATATTCCTTGTATGTGTCATTGCGCCTTGGTCCACTAAAGCCTGCAGATCTCACCATTCAACTAGCGGATCGGTCGTGCAAACAACTGACGGGCATGATAGAGGACGTCCTCGTCCGAGTAGGGGAGCTGGTGTTCCCAGCAGATTTCTACGTCTTAGAGATGGAGGGTGAGTCGTGCAAAGGAAGTGCGCAGATCCTATTGGGCAGACCATTTCTGATGACAGCGCGCACAAAGATAGACGTGTGGAGGGGTACGCTCTCAGTGGAAGTTGACGGCGAGGAAATTCACTTTAACATATTTAAAGGGATGCAGCACACTCATGAGGACGCCACAGTACACGCGTTGGACAACATAGATGACTTGGTTGCAGATGCGCAGTGTGCGAGCGCAACAGAAGGACCTGCGCCGCAGGCAGAGATGGAGGCGCATGAGGATGAGCTGATCAGTGCGGAACCAGTATCCAGACAGGTACACGATATAGTTAATGTCTGCACTACTAATAAAATCTTGCCCTCTATTGAACAGGCACCCAAGGTCGAGCTGAAGCAACTCTCCGAGCACCTCAAATATATATTCTTGGGAAATGAAGACACCCTGCCGGTAATCATAAAGAAAGGATTAGAAGAGGAGCAGGAGGCACGGTTACAAGAGGTGCTGCGCAAGAACCAACGCGCTATAGGATGGACACTTGCTAACCTGCGCGGAGTGAGCCCAGACGTATGCATGCATAGGATTCTATTGGAAGATGGTGCCAAACCATCCAGGGAGCCTCAGCGCAGATTGAATCCAAATATGATGGAGGTGGTACAGAAGGAGATCCCTACTGCTTGACGCAGGAGTCATTTACCCAATCTCGGACAGCAAATGGGTGAGTCCAGTGCACGTTGTACCGAAGAAAGGAGGAATCACAGTAGAGGAGAATGCGCAGGGCGAGCTAGTTCCCAAGCGCATGCAAACTGGATGGCGCATGTGCATCGACTACAGAAAGCTTAACGCAGTCACGCGCAAGGATCATTTTCCGCTGCCCTTCATGGACCAGATGCTAGATCGATTAGCGGGGAAGCCATACTTTTGCTTCCTGGACGGGTACTCAGGGTACAATCAGATACCCATAGCTGTGGAGGATTAAGAAAAAACTACGTTTACCTGCCCATTCGGTACGTTTGCGTTTCGGCGCATGTCGTTTGGGCTGTGTAACGCGCCAGGTAAGTTCCAACGTCTGGTCATGAGCATCTTTTCTTATATGATTGGTATATGCATAGAGGTGTTCATGGATGAGTTTACTATGTACGGAGGTACCTTTGACACATGCTTAATTCATCTTGATAAGGTCTTAGCGCGCTGCATTTCAAAAAACCTAGTGCTCAATTATGAAAAATGTCATTTTATGGTATCACATGGAGTAGTACTAGGACACATTATCTCGCAGGAGGGGATCAAGATAGATAAAGCCAAAATAGATCTTATTTCAAATCTGCCTTATTCCTCTAACGTGCGCGATGTGAAATCATTCCTTGGGCATGCAGGGTTTTACAGGCGTTTCATAAAAGATTTTTCTAAGATTTGTATACCCCTGTCTAACCTCTTGCAAAAGGATGTGTGTTTCGAATTCACTGATGAGTGCAGGGCTGCTTTTGATAAGCTGAAGGAGGCGCTGACGAGTGCGCCAGTGATGCGCGTGCCAGACTGGAGCCTACCATTCGAACTGATGTGCGACGCAAGTGACTATGCAGTAGGTGCAGTCCTGGGACAGCGCTTGGACAAGAAGCCGCATGCCATCTATTATGCATCGCGCACACTGGACGCTGCGTAGAGGAACTACACCATCACGGAAAAGGAACTTCTGGCAATCGTGTTTGCACTGGACACTACAAGAAAAACTGCTAAAATCAACGGCACGTTCTGTCAGTTTTAGCCTATATCCGTTGGTTATGGGATTAAAAATGACGGATATTTCCGTTGGTACGCCGTGGGTTATAGGGGCGTAGATTTTATTGTATCTGTTGGTTTTGAAGATTTTATCTATAGAATATCTGTTGCTTAAATCCATTGAAAATAATGGAAAAAATCATCAAAAGTAACAATTAATCCGTCGTTTCTAATATTCGTGGGTAAATTGTTAATCAAATACATTTACTATTATACCCTTTTTTATTAGCTACGAATTTATGACATTAATTTCAACAATAAATCGGTTGGTTTTATAAGTTGCGCACAGTTACAATCAAGATAAAATCAACGAATAATTTGTGGGTTTTACCATTTGTTGATTATAAAATAAGTTTACTATTTTTCCATTTTCTAATTCCTACGAATTTATGATTTTATTTTCAACAAATATCTGTTGGTTATAAAATATTGAGTTTCCAACAAACAAAGTTGTGGGTTTTAATGTTTGTCGTTTATATTTATAAAAAATTAAAATTAAAATTAATTTATAAAAAACAAAATTAATACATTTAATTAATACGAAAGAAGCATTAATATTAAACTTGAATAAAAGTACAAATTGTTCTGAACAGAAGAGGGAAAACGTAAAAAGTGCCAAGTATCAAAGTTTACTAGCTAATCTGTTAATCTACTCCAAGTGCATCATCATCGCTAGAACTTGCAACACTTCTCTGGCCATCATTTTGTTTTTCCATTCCGTCAACCTGATTTTCAATATCAGTGGTACTAGTACGATTGTTGCGACCTCTTCCACGTCGGGGTGCATCAACAACAATAGCTATCACGGTAAGGAGAGCAAAAAATACCAATAACCTACCAGTTGATTCCTTCACATATAAAACAGATCTTTACTTTCGAACGTCACATATCAATATTTCGCATATAAATTGACTGAATTACTTAGTGACTTACTATAAAGGGCGGGTGCAGGTCGACGTTGGCAGCAGGACTCCTTCGGAACATGTCTTCGCGAGCCAAAACCCTAAGGCGCACCATGGTTATGAAGTTGTACTGTAGGCGGGCTGAGAAAAATTAAAGCGGGAATCAGAGTTCTCTTATCGATAATTAAGGCATGATGCCTCACAGTTAGAGAATTTCAAGGAAGTTGATTTATCATTCACAACTCTTTCCTTAAGAGGAGTTATTTTGATATTCTTATCTTTAATAATTTGATTTTTTATACTAGCAATTTATATTTTTGATAAACCACATTTATGTAATATCTTCATGCACTATATAACTTACAAAAATTTCATAATCACAAAAGGCGCGATAGAATCTCTTTAGCACCATGCCAACACTAGAGATGAGAATAATTAAAAAAACAAATGCAAACTTTTGATGAAATCGCACTCCTACGTCCTACCTCTACAGGTCCCCATTAACACGTCATGGGCATTGTCTTTTAGAAATTTAATCAAACAGGTTATAAGCACAAGCTAACTCACTCGTTTAACATGACATATAGTTAATACATGATCCCATCAAAAATCAGTTTAGGTTCACATGCTGCACATATTGCGGTGACCTGTCGGTATCAATTTCAAGTACACATGATAGTATGATACATATTCTGCGAAAATATGATTTACACGAGATAACTAGAATATATGGTGATCTTGCAGAAAAGATGAGAAAAAACAGGACAAGGGGATGAAAATGGATCTTTTGTCAACTAACAACGTAAGAAGGGCTGTGAGAAAATAATGAATCAGTGGCATGCCTGGAATGGAACCCATCCTCCTTGCACAAACTGGGGTGAAAAAGAAAAAGCCAGCTGCTTTTTAAATAGAAACACACAAAGCACGTGTTCTGTTTGCAACAATGAAAAAATTCCAAAAATTAAATTTACAAATTTTATTTCTTACGGAAATTCTTTTAGGTATATGATAGGCAAAATCCACGGATCTTAGTAACGACAAATATTTGTTGGAATTAAACATAAAGTAGCAACATAATTATTTCCAACCATATTTTTTGTTGCAAATAGCAAAGTAAAAACTACTCATTATCTAGTTTAGAAAATTAATTATTTACGACCTTTATTTCCTACGAAAGTCTGTGGTACATATGAACAAATACCAACGGTATTTTTATTGACAAATATCTGTTGCTTTTACAAGTAATATAATCGATAGAATTAATTCCCACCATTTTTTGTGGCCTTTACATATATAGCCGACAAAATACAATCCGTTGGTTTTGCTTTGTGGATTTTAGCAGTTTTTCTTGTAGTGGGAGAAGTTCCACGCATATGTTCTAGGCGCCAGAGTCATCGTCTACACAGACCACGCAGCAATCCGTTACCTGATGTCCAAGAAGGAGACTAAGCCGCGCCTGATGCGCTGGGTGCTCCTACTTCAGGAGTTCGACTTGGAAATCAAGGATAAGAAGGGAACGGAGAACACAGTCGCTGACCACTTGAGCAGAATATTGAAAGAAGAGGAGCCAGGGCAGATCACGGAGACATTCCCTGACGAGCATCTGATGGCGCTGATAGGTAAAGTACCATGGTATGCGCACATTGCGAATTACCTGGTCACAAGTACGTTTCCTCCTCATTTCACTAAAACCCAATGCATGAGATTAAAGCATGAGTCCAAACAGTACATTTGGGATGATCCGTATATGCTCAGAATAGGACCTGATCAAATTTTGAGGCGCTGCGTGCCTGACCACGAAATTAACTCTGTTTTGATGTTTTGTCATGCGCACGCATGTGGAGGACACTTTGGTCCAAAGCGCACAAGCAGAAAGATCCTGGATTGCGGATTTTATTGGCCACACTTATTTAGTGACTCATCTAACCACTGCAGGAATTGTGACAGGTGTCAGCGCACAGGGGGAATGTCAGCACGCAATGAGATGCCACAGACGCCAATACTAGTGGATGAAGTATTCGATATTTGGGGGATTGACTTCATGGGGTCATTTCCTCCATCTTCCGGATATGAGTATATATTGGTCGCAGTGGACTATGTCTCAAAATGGGTTGAGGCTAAGGCCACCCGAAAGGATGATGGTAAGACGCTCGCTGACTTTTTGAGAACTAACATCTTTTGCAGGTACGGGGTGCCTAGGGCAATCATAAGCGACCAGGGGATGCACTTTTGCAATAGGATAGTGGCGCAGGTATTCAAGCATTATGGGGTGCGCCACAAGACGTCCACCGCTTACCATCCTCAGACGAATGGCCAGGCCGAGGTTTCCAACCGAGAGATCAAGCGCATCCTGGAGAAAACTGTGAGACCATCGCGCAAAGACTGGAGCCAGCGCCTTGACGATGCGCTATGGGCATACAGAACTGCACATAAGACACCGATTGGGACTTCACCGTTTCGGTTGGTTTATGGAAAACCGTGCCACCTGCTAGTGGAGTTGGAACACAAGGCATACAGGGCATTGCGCGTTTGCAATCTGAACCTAGACGAGGCTGGTAAGGAGTGCGCATTTGAGCTAAGCGAGTTAAAGGAGCTGCGCGACTATAAGGCGCGCACAAAAGCATTTCACGACAAAAACATCCTCAGACGCACCTTTGAGCCAGGAGACCAGGTACTATTGTTTTCCTCGCGCCTAAAGCTAATGCCTGGGAAGCTGCGCAGCAAATGGACGGGACCATACACGGTTACCAAGGTTTTCCCTTACGGAACAATCGAGTTAGAAAACGAGCACCAGCATCGTTTTCAGGTTAATGGGCAGAGAGTCAAAAAGTATTTAGGAGAACCTTGGGATGACACAGCGTGCGAAGTTAACTTGGCAGAGCCAGAAATAGAAGATGCGCAGGTTGCTGCGCCAGAGTCGCCACCAGATGCACCTGAGGGAGAACTGGGAACTATTGCTCATATTTCTTCTCCTTCATTAACTAACCTCGTTACTTATTATTTATCACATGATATTAACCACGCTGACCACCCTTCCGTTCCTTTGCGCAGGACTAAGAAGAACGCAACGCGCACACGAGCGCTGGGTCACTCAGGAGCAAGTGTGGGGGGGGGGGGGTCACTGGCGCACTTTTAAGCAAGTAACGAGGTACGGTCGAGCCAACGACGTTAAACAAAGGCACTTGTCGGGAGGTAACCCGACACGTTTTACTTTTACACGTTTTTTATAGTGTCTTTAGCTAGTTTAGGACTTGCAGTTTTTAGTCAGCAGCAGTACACAGGTCAGTGCGCAGAACTGATGCGCCAGACAAGGGGTATAAAAGGCAAGGACTTAAGAAAAATTTCAGCATTTTCACATTCGACCGTTGCAAGAAAGCTCCTGCCCTCAGCCTCCGCTCACTGTCCGACAATTGACCAGGCCTCCGTTCAGAAAGATTTGAGGAGCTTACCGTCGCACATACGCCAGGTTAACCCTTCCCGTCAGTTTGAGTCGATTCAGTTAGGGTTTTGTGCGATAGAGAAGTTGCCCTAGGTTTGAAATCGCACCTAGTTCGTGCGTACCATTTGGGGTTCTGGGTACTGGGTTTTGTTGGCGGAGGATAGGCGATCTTTAGGTGACAGTTTAAGGGCGTTATTCGGAGTTTGGATTTTTGGGCATTTGTTGAGCATTGACCGTAGTTGACCAGAGGAATAGCAGCGCACCATGAGGCCCGCAGAGGATCAGGAGACCCCAGCGTCGTTCGCCAGCAAATACGACGCCTTCATGAGACTGGAGATGTACGGGACCCCGTACATCAGCAGGGACTTCCTGCGTGAAGTCGGGATGGAGCAGCTGATTGTGGAGAAGCTCGTGCTGGCGGGCTGGGAAGCGCTGTTGGAGGTCAACAGCGCGGCTGACAAGGAGGATAGGTGCGAGTTCTTGGCATCGCTGGAGACTGCTGACTTGTAGATCAGATACCGGCACCGAGGGGTGTGGTATATAGCCTCGGCCAAGAAGCTGAAGCGCACACTGAGGTGCGCCAAGGTGCGTGAGGAGGATGTGGACACGCACCAAATCAAGAGGCATGGCGTGAGATGGTGACCGGCCAAACTTTTGCCGCGGGGCGCAGCCGAGGACGCGAGCTGCGCGACCCGTGGATGTTCTACCTCTGGCGCATGGTCGCCTGTGCAATCATCGGGCGCTTTAATGGTGCGCCAAAGATCAGTCTGCTAGACATGGATATACTGAAGGGGTTCTACTACGGGAAGAAGGTGCTGTTTGTATCAAACATGGTGGTGCATTGGAGTCGGATCAACACAAAAGGACCACTGACGTGCGGAGGAATCATCACGCACCTGCTGCGTGCGTTGCATAGAGAACCGGAAGTGCCCGAGCACACAGTAGTTCCAGCCGTCCCCCTGGATCGTGCCCATATGCTGCAGCTCCGAGCGGTGGCTGCGAGAGAGGACGGGTCCTTAGAATGGTGCTACCAGCTGCAGCCGGCTAGGGCACCAAAGCACAGAGCGGAGAGCAGCGCGTAGCCAGAGGAGCCCGCTGGGGAGAGGGAGATCGAAGAGGCCCCAGAGCCAGTTGCGCCTCCAGTCAGGCGCATGAGGACTCGTGCGCAGACTGGAGCGCGCAGGAGGGCGAGTGTGCAGCAGGGGGAGCCAGTAACAATAGCCATTGATGATTCTCCCCCGCATGCACGGGGAAAGCGCCCCAGGACAAAGGAAGGGGAGGCGCCTGCGGAGGTGTCAGCGGAGCAGCGCATGCTGTTCAACGTCATGCGCGTGCTAGAGTATTTAGCGCCATAGGGGGCAGACCTGAGCGTAAGTCCACCATCAGGGTGGAAATTTGGAGATTCTATTCCCCCTCTCCTCAGTCTGCGTAGGCCGCCTCCAGGGTCCCTCAGCGAGCAGCGCAAGTCAGCCAGCCCTCCTGCCCAGTCAACGGTCCATTCAGCAGTGCCCACCCCAGTAGTAGACCCGGTACAAGCACCCACAGAACCCCCTACGCAGGGCACGCCCATCATAGGAACGAGCTCCGACTCGATATGGGACCCTATCTCGGAGGACGATCTCGTGACCCAACCCGCAGCAGTTTCCGTCGTGCCGCCAGCCTCCAATTCAGAATATGAGACAGATTCCTTAGATAAGGAGGCACAAGGATCCGCGGCTGAGTCCAGCTCCGAGGATGTCTAGGGACGCAGGGAGGGCGCTCATTACTTTCGGGTGGTTGAATCTCAGCATATTCTAATTAACACACAGTCTCTGCAGGTTTGCTATAGCACCCGTTATAGCACATAGCTGGTGCAGAATCTGTCCGCGTCACTCCAAGCCTCCTGCTGAGCCAATCGAACCTCTCCACGAGTGCTACACACTCTGGAATGCTCGCCCTCACTCAGTGACCTCCTGTCACCAGCGAGTCCTAGCCTTCTGCCAATTCCCCGAGTACCTTAACTCGACAATTGCTCCTCGGCTTCCCTTGATCAACCAACAAGCATTCGTGATGTGCACGCGTCGTTGTGCGTGTATCAAATTAATTCCTTCCTCTTCCACTTAGTACAGCGGTTAAGTCGGGGTCGAATCCACAGGGAGCAAGTAGATTAGCTTTAACTAGTATCCTGCACTTGCGAAAACTGGGGGTGTGAGTGATTGGGGTTGCGCAATGCGCGAGTAAACAGTAGTAAACGCAGGAATTGCACTAGACGTGCGCAGGCAGTAGAGATTAAGTACTATGACTATGAAAAGTATCGGCGCAGACAATCCTCTATGAGTGTATTCCTTATCATTGACTCTAAACGTCTATAGTTTGATTCACTGAAGTTAGTGTCCGATCAAGGCTTCCTAACTTGTGCGCATGTTCCGATCAAAGTTCATGAGCTATTAATTCTTAAGACTAGTCTAAGCAGCTGCGAATCCTGTCACAGTAGCAACTGATTATCCTAGCGCGTTACTCCTAGTTGTCACCGTCAGGCTATTCAACTAGTTTAACATATAACAAACAAGTAACAAGAGTAAGATTGCGGTTCAAGGCTTCCCCTACTCATGCAACTAGCTGTCAACAGTGTGCACAGAATTAATATAAGCAAAGAAACTATGCATTAAGCACAAGTCTCAAAGGAAATACTCATAGATTCATGCCCAACCGATACCAAGCGTTTAGCTAGACATGCTAGTAGTAAACATCATAGAAACAGTAAATAATATCTAAAGTATCCAAGAAAACAGCAACTAGCAGGTGCGTGCAGGTTGCAGTGTCTCAGCTGGCGCAGTCGGCTAGCGCAGGTCCTCTCAGTAGGCTCGTGTGTTTTTCAGTTCTGCCGCTCCCTTGTGTGTTGTGGTGTGTTGATGCTATCAATGTCTCCTCTCAAACCCTAGCCTTCTTCTCTTTAAATACTGCTCATGAGGCCCAACTTTGGCAACTTCCAAATCTGGTCGTGTCAAGATTTGGAAACACCAATATCCTGCGCATGGCGCACTGCTCCTGGGTAGCGCAATCGGTTAGCGCACCGTAGCTGATTCTGCCAACTCCTATCTGTTTGCGTTGCTAGCTCCGCAGGCTGTGTGATGCGCTCCTTAAAAGCTGCCTGTTAGCGCGTATTCGACTTAGGCCCTCGTTTTGCCCTGAAATACAAAAACACTGGAAACCAGTAATCTTGTACACAAAATAATGCAAACAAGCATAGGGTTAGGATCTAGATAGTGTGTATAAATAGGCTCTATCAAACCCCCCACACTTGCCCCTTGTTTGTCCCGAACAAGCACTCAAGCACGGATACAATTACCTCTCTGGAGTCTAGCGCACAGTCTTGCACTCTGGCGCGATTTGCACTACTATTCACCTTGCGCTGCTCTATCACCTGCGCGCATCTGCCTTCAACAGTTCTAATATAATAATTTCGCAATTCGTTACCTCTCAGCTGGGATGAAGATCGTTTCGGATGGCTGGGAGATAGCTCTTCATAGGCTCCGGGTTGTCAGCTCTTACTTCGATGATGGGTATATGGTTAACAGTGCAACTTCTTCCGGTGCATGATTTTTCCGCGCACTTTCTGGGAACTCAAGCCTTTTTGATGATATTCTTGTGAACTTTGCGCAAGCTGGTACGTGTTTGTGCGCATGCTGATTCTTTTGTAGCGCATATCATCTGCTGGTGCTTTTCTTTTTGTACAGCTTTATCTACGGTTCCTATGTTTCCTAGAACGGTTCCAGTCTCGGCCTCCGGATAACAGCTGTGGAACAACGCTCCGCTCTCCCTCCTTTGTCTAGTTGCGCAGATCAGCGCACGCGTTTACACCCGCGCCCGCCTTCCTTAGCTCGACTTCCAGAGGAAAGGTGGTCTGTTTTTATCACCTCGCCACGCTTTGGGTAATTCGCCTTCGGCATCTGCGTGACTGAGCGCACTCTCTTGTTCCGAAGGTCGCGAAGCACTGGCCTCCACTAGCGCTCTCGACCATATACCTCGCCTTCGAAGCTCGAACGACTAACCGCCTCTCTAGAGCGTTTCTGTCAACTCCACATCCCCTGTATATCCCAACTAACAGGAGCAGAAAAACGAAAAAAATATACTAAAACAGTTGATAGCAGCGCATGCAATATGGATAGCGCAAAACAAGCTGAACAGTGTGCGCAACCCGCACACAAGCGCACCACTGCTACTGTTTTCTTCAACTAAACTAAGCTACACTAAAAAGCTCAAAAAAAAACGTGAAATGTAAATGTAACGCTCCCCTCCACACTTAAACAGAGACGTGTCCCCACGACTCAAGCTCAAGCGCACGGAGAGCACATATGCATGCAAGCAAAACAAAGAACATAAAAAACATAAAGTCAACGCAGCACAATATAGCAAGGGGGCACAAAAATATTCAGCACAATAGTCAGCAAAATATAGCAACAGTGTTCAGCAGAAAAGATAGAAATAAGAAAACCACCCGAAAGAAATGCGCGCCCCGCTGCAGCCCTAGATGTCCTCGGAGCTGGACTCAGCCGCTGATCCGCGTGCCTCCTCATCTGAAGAATCCGTCACATACTCGGTGCTGGAGGCTGGCGGCACTACAGAAATGGCGGCGGGCTGAGCCACGAGGTCGTCCTCTGAGATAGTATCCCATAGTGAATCTGAGCTGGTACTAATGATGGGATTGGCTTCAGGGGACCTTTGAATGGAAGGCTGTGCATTGGGTGGTCCAGGTGCTTGTACTGGGTCTGCTGCTGGGGTGGGCTCTGGTGCTGGGGCTGGTGCTGCTGCTGGAGTGGGCTCTGCTGTATGCACTGGGGACTCGGTAGGAGGGCTGGCGGGCTGGGGCGGCTCGCTGAGGGATTTTGGAGTTTCTCTTGCAACGGTCGAGTGTGAAAAGTGCTGAAATTTTCTAAGTACTGCCCTTATATACCCCTTGACTAGCGCAGCTGTCCTACGCACTGAAGCTCGACTAAAAAAAACTACAAGTCCTAAACTAGCTAAAAGACACTAGAAAAACTAAAAGAAAAACATGTAAAAGTAAACGTGTCGGGTTACCTCCCGACAAGTGCCTTTGTTTAACGTCGTTGGCTCGACTATACCTCGTTACTTGCGTGGAAATGTACCAGCGACCTCCCCCACACTTGCTCCTGAGTGACCCTGCGCTCGTGCATGTGTTGCGTTCTTCTTGGTCCTGCGCAAAGGATCGGAAGGGTGGTCAGCATGAGTAAAAGTATGTGATAAATCATAAGTAACGAGGGTAGGTAAAGAGGAAGAAGAAATATGCGCAATAGTTCCCAGTTCTCCCTCTGGCGCGTCTAGTGGTGACTCTGGCGCAGCAACCTGTGCATCTGCTATCTCTGGCTCTGCCAATTCAACTTCGCGCGCTGTGCCATCCCAAGTTTCTCCTAAATACTTTTTGACTCTCTACCCATTGACCTGAAAACGATGCCGGTGCTCGTTTTCTAACTCGATTGTTCCGTAAGGGAAAACCTTGGTAACCGTGTAAGGTCCTGTCCATTTGCTGCGCAGCTTCCCAGGCATGAGCTTCAGGCGCGATGAGAATAATACCTGGTCTCCTGGCTCAAAAGTGCGTCTGAGGATATTTTTGTCATGAAATGCCTTTGTGCGCGCCTTGTAATCGCGCAGTCCCTCATATGCATCCAGGCGCAGCTCTTCCAATTCGCTCAGCTCAAAAGCGCGCTCCTTACCGGCCTCGTCTAGGTTCAGGTTGCAAACGTGCAATGCCCAGTATGCCTTGTGCTCCAACTCCACTGGCAGGTGGCACGCTTTTCCATAAACCAACCGGAACGGTGAGGTTCCAATTGGGGTCTTATGTGCTGTTCGGTATGCCCACAGCGCATCGTCAAGGCGCTGGCTCCAGTCTTTGCGGGACGGTCTCACAGTTTTCTCCAGGATGCGCTTGATCTCTCTGTTGGAAACCTCGGCCTGTCCATTCGTCTGAGGGTGGTTAGCGGTGGACGTCTTGTGGCGCACTCCATAATGATTGAAAACCTGCGCCACTATCCTATTACAAAAGTGCGTCCCCTGGTCGCTAATGATTGCCTTAGGCACTCTGTATCTGCAAAATATGTTAGTCCTTAAAAAGTCAGCGACCGTCTTACCATCATCCTTCCGTGTAGCCTTGGCCTCAACCCATTTGGAGACATAATCTACCGCGACCAATATATACTCGTATCCGGAAGATGGAGGGAATGGCCCCATGAAGTCAATCCCCCAAATGTCGAATACTTCATCCACGAGAATTGGCGTCTGCGGCATCTCATTGCGCGCTGATATGCCTCCTGTGCGCTGATATGCCTCTTGTCACAGTTCCTGCAGTGGTTATATGAGTCACTGAACAAGCGCAGCCAATAAAATCCGCAGTCCAGGATCTTTCTGCTCGTGCGCTTTGGACCGAAGTGTCCTCCACATGCGTGCGCATGACAAAACATCAAAACAGAGTTAATTTCATGGTCAGGCACGCAGCGCCTTAAAATCTGATCAGGTCCTATTCTGAGCATATATGGATCATCCCAAAGGTAATGCTTGGACTCATGCATTGGGTTTTAGTGAAATGAGGAGGAAACGTACCTGTGACCAGGTAATTCGCAATGTGCGCATACCATGGTACCTTACCTGTCAGTGCCATCAGATGCTCGTCAGGGAACGTCTCCGTGATTTTCCCTGGCTCCTCCGCTTTCACGATCCTGCTCAAGTGGTACGCGACTGTGTTTTCCGTGCCCTTCTTATCTTTGATCTCCAGGTCAAATTCTTGAAGTAGGAGCACCCAGCGCATCAGGCGCGGCTTAGTTTCCTTCTTGGACATTAGGTAAACGGATTGCTGCGTGGTCTGTGTAGACGATGACTCTGGCGCCAAGAACATATGCGCGGAACTTCTCCAGCGCGAACACAATTGCCAGAAGTTCCTTCTCCGTGGTAGTGTAGTTCCTCTGCGCAGCGTCCAGTGTGCGCGATGCATAATAAATGGCGTGCGGCTTCTTGTCCACTCGCTGTCCCAAAACTGCACCTACTGCATAGTCGCTTGCGTAGCACATCAGTTCAAATGGCAGGGTCCAGTCTGGTGCGCGCATCACTGGCGCACTTGTCAGCGCCTCCTTCAGTTTATCAAATGCGGCCCTGCACTCATCAGTAAATTCAAAACACACATTCTTTTGCAAGAGGTTAGACAGGGGTATACAAATCTTAGAAAAATCTTTTATGAAGCGCCTGTAAAACCCGGCATGCCCAAGGAATGATTTCACATCGCGCACGTTAGTGGAATAAGGCAGATTAGAAATAAGATCTATCTTGGCCTTATCTACCTTGATCCCCTCCTGCGAGATAATATGTCCTAGTACTACACCATGCGATACCATGAAATGACATTTTTCATAATTGAGCACTAGGTTCTTTGAAATGCAGCGCGCTAAGACCTTATCAAGATGAGTTAAGCAGGCGTCAAAGGTGCTTCCATACACAGTAAAATCATCCATGAACACTTCTATGCATATACCAATCATATCAGAAAAAATGCTCATGACTAGACGTTGGAACGTACCTGGCGCGTTACACAACCCAAATGACATGCGCCGAAACGCAAACGTACCAAATGGGCAGGTAAACGTGGTCTTCTCTTGATCTTCCGCAGCTATGGGTATCTGATTGTACCCTGAATATCCGTCCAAGAAGCAAAAGGAGGGCTTCCCCGCTAATCGATCTAGCATTTGATCCATAAAGGGTAGCGGGAAATGGTCCTTGCGCGTGACTACGTTAAGCTTCCTGTAGTCGATGCACATGCGCCATCCAGTTTGTATGCGTTTGGGAACTAGCTCGCCCTGCGCATTCTCTTCTACTGTGATTCCTCCTTTCTTCGGCACAACGTGCACTGGACTTACCCATTTGCTGTCCGAAATAGGGTAAATGACTCCTGCGTCAAGCAACTTTAGGATCTCCTTCTGCACCACCTCCATCATATTCGGGTTCAATCTGCGCTGAGCCTCCCTGGATGGTTTGGCACCATCTTCCAACAGAATCCTATGCATGCATACGTCGGGGCTCACTCCGCGCAGATCAGCAACTGCCAATCCTATAGCGCGCTGGTTCTTGCGCAACACCTGCTATAATCGCGCCTCCTGCTCCTCTTCTAATCCTTTCTTTATGATCACTGGCAGGGTGTCTTCATTTCCCAAGAATATTTACTTGAGGTGTTCTGGGAGTTGCTTCAGCTCGACCTTGGGTGCCTGTTCAATAGAGGGCAAGATTTTATTAGCAGTGCAGACATTAACTATGTCTTGTACCTGTCTGGGTTCTGGTTCAGCACTGCTCGGCTCATCCTCTTGCGCCTCCAACTCTGCCTGTGCCAGTGTTATAGGTTCTTCTGCTGCGCTCGCACATTGCGCATCTGCAACCAAGTCATCTATTCTGTCCATTGCGTGCACTGTGGCGTCTTCATGAGGGTGCTGCATCCCTTTGAATATGTTAAAATGAATTTCCTCGCCATCGACCTCCATAGAGAGCGTGCCCCTCCATACATCTATCTTTGTGCGCGCTGTCATCAAAAATGGTCTGCCCAGTAGGATCTGCGCACTGCCGTTGCTCGACTCACCCTCCATTTCTAGGACATAGAAATCTGCTGGGAATACCAGCTCTCCTACTCGAACCAGAACGTCCTCGATCATGCCCGTAGGTTGCTTGCACGACCGATCTGCTAGCTGAATGGTGAGACCTGCAGGCTTTAGTGGTCCAAGGCGCAATGACGCATATAGGGAATAGGGTAGCACATTTATAGACGCGCCTAAGTCAATCATGCAATTGCTTACTGTGGTCTTACCTAAAGTGCATGGAATGGTGAACGTACCTGGGTCTTGGCATTTAGGTGGTACCTTATGTTGCACGATTGCTGAGGCCTGCGCATTTAGCATTACCTGTGCGCATTCGCCTTTCCTTCTCTTGTTTGTGCACAGCTCCTTTAGAAACTTGGCGTACCTAGGGATTTGCCAAACTGCTTCAATAAGGGGAATGTTTATCTCCACTTTACTGAATAACTCGTAGAGCTCCTTATCGAGCGCTTCCTTTCAAGCCTATGGTGCCTGTACAGGGAAAGGTGCAGGTATGTTAGTACGATTCGTGCCCTTGTCTTTTAATTGTGTTATACCTGGCGCTTCGCCCTGCTGGCTTGTTGCTGGCGCTTCTGGTTGCGCGTCTTGCTCCGGTTGCGCATTCTGCTCTGTTGGATCTGGGACTTGCGCAACTGGTGGCGCGGGCGCCTTCGCGGTCTGCTCTGTTCCTATCGTGCGCCCAGTCCTCAGTGTCACGGCGTTGACTCCTCCCTTAGGATTCTGGATCACTTGCGAAGGCAGGTTGCCATCGCTCTTTTTCAGCTCATACACCGTTGTGGCAATCTGTGATAGCTGCTTCTCAATGGACTCGAACCTCTTGTAATATTTCTCATCATTTTTGCGCACTGTGTCTACTAGCTGCCCCACGATATCTTCTAAGGATCGCCTTGGTTGCTGGTTGTTCTGCGCTGGTGCGTCAGTGGACTCGACTCAGCTTGTTGCGCTGTGGCGCGCGCTTATCCGTGGACTGCCTCTGGAAATTGTTTTCCTCTTTCCATCTGAACCCATTTGCGGCTAGTCCAAAGCTGATTCTGCCTCTGCGGCCCTCTATTATCCCATCCTCCGAGAGCATTGACATCTCCTGATTCCTTGAAAAGTGTGGGACATGCATCGGTTTTGTGCTCGGTGGAAGTGCAGAACTCACACGCCTTTGGCGCAGCTGGTTGCGCTCCCTGCGCATGCATCAACGTCTGCAGCATGGCCTTCATTTCCTTTATCTCAGCGCTTGTTTCTACCTGATGCACAGAACGAGCACGACTATTTTCAAGTGTTAGCTGATGTCTTACCTGCCCAGTAGAGTCTTCTATCAGCTGCCACGCGTCCTCTAGGTACATGTTGCAAATGTCGCCTCCTGCGCATGCATTCAATAATCTCAGCTCCATGGGCAACAATCCATTCAGGAAATTCTCTATCAGCACATTTTGGGGTAGGCCATGGTTGTAGCAGTTGGCCTCCAGCTCCCTGAAACGCTCGTAATACTCTGACAGCGACTCTCCTGCGCCCTGCCTAGGTGCGGCCAGCTCCCTCCTGAGTAGCGCGATCTTTGCTGCGGGATAAAATTTGTCCAGGAACTTCTTCTGAAGTTGCTCCCATGTGTGAATTGATCCTGCTGGTAAGTTCATCAGCCAATGCCTGGCTGTGTCACACAATGAAAATGGGATCTTTAGCGCTTCATCGCTCTCCCCTTCAGCCTTCATGTTCTCGCAAATGACTAGGAATTCTCGCACATGCTTGACCGGATTCTCGTTGTTCATCCCGTGGAACTTGGCCATGTGATGAATGAGCGAGCTCCTTAGTTCAAAATGACCGTCTGGTGGAAGCACTATACACCATGGCTGGTTAACTAACGTTGGCGTTTTAGGCAAGCAAAATGAAGTGCTATTCTAGTCACGCAAATATCAAACAATATTTATAACCAAGTGACCTCGGATCGAACCCAAGGGAAAAGCTTAGACTAATTGACAACTAATCAATGCTACTAATGTAAGTCTACGGTTTTTGGGGGGGAATATGTCCTCCTATAGAGGTATCTCTAGCAAGCACTAAAGATAAATGATATTCTTGAGTTCTACTTAATGAATAAAAAGAGTGACTAGGGATTCAACTTCTCTCCTAAGATATGAGGAAATGAAGCAACACACTAATACATGCATGAACTACATTTGGTTGATAAAAGCAAGGCTAATGCATCATCCACTCTAGGTTCAACTCTCGCTCCTTCCCTAGAATGGAGAGGATACATAAATGACAAGGTTCTCAAGCTCTCATTCTATTGAACCGTGTAGAATATGAGTCCCATAACCGCACCCTCTCGGTCTATTGGCCGGTTACTCAAATCCGCTCAAAACTTAGCCTAATGTCAAGAATGCATGTCGCTCTCACGCACAAACACTCCATCTATGATCATACGATAGCTATGAAATATCCTAAGTTCAACTCTCGCTCCTTCCTTAGGGGTTCTAACCAAGCATACTCACTTAAGCATTTCGTCAAACACTTGGTGTGCATACAATGAATACATAGCTAGGGCACAATAAGATCAAACCAAACTTCATTCAATGCAACAACAATAGTGTTCTACATCATATCCAATCCTAGGGGATCCATTTAATCCCCAACCACAAAAGTAACTACTCACTCATAATGAGTGTGTACAAAAACATGACAACTAAAGGAAGCATAAATGTAAATACAAAGCTAGGGTTTAGAAGAGGATGATGTAGAATCTTCAATCCAAGCTTCAATCTTCCATCAAGCTTGATCTTCCTTGAGTTTTGTCGTCTAGGGTTGCAAAAAGTGGAAACTTGTCGTCTAGGGTTGAGAGAAAAAGCAAGCTCTTTTTCTTCACTTCTATCTCCTTCTATTTATACTCTTTGAAGTTTCCCACAAAATGACCGAAGTGACCGAATCACTTGATTCGGTCAATGTCCATGTGATTCGCTCGAACCTTTTGTTCAGTGCAGTTTTGAGTTTGGGCGAATCAATTATCCTGGCCGAATCACTTTTGATTCGGTCAAATGTCTTTGTTTTGATACGGTCAAACGCCTTGTGGAGCTAAACTGATTCGGGCACCTTTGGGCGAATCACCTCTGATTCGGCCGAATCATCTGTTCAGTAGCTTCTTGACTGGGCGAATCAATTTTCTTAGCCGAATCACCACTGATTCGGTCACACCCATTATGTGATTCGGTCAAACCTTCAGGACTTCCCCGGATCAGGTCAATTCGTGCAGCTGAGGGTGATTCGGTCAAGCTGGTGGGCGAATCACTAGTGATTCGGCCGAATCACTTCTGCAGTTTGCTCAGCTTTGCTTCTTTTGATCTCCATCGACCGGAATTCGTCTAGATTTTCTTCGGGCCACTTCGTATTGCGAGATACATAATTTTAACCTGAAATACACGAAGAAATCATCAAATGGCTTTATAGAATTGCGGAACAAACAAGAAGTAAGGGAAAAATGTGGACAAATATAAGATTATTTGCCCGCTCATCAAAATACCCCACACTTAAGACTTGTTCGTCCCGAACAAATATGTGCATAAGTCAAGCGAGAGTTTTCAGAAAAGGAATACTCACAAATCCCAATTGCAATAATCCATGAGAGTTTAAAGTCCAAATATAGCTAGCTAAGCAAGTAGTTCACTATCACCTCAAATTGGAATAGAGTTGCACAAATTATTCACTTCACGCAAACTCTAAGGATCATTCACTTCAATGCGATAATAAATGTTCATAGAATCGATGTCAACCTAGCATTCGTCAAATTCAAATTTCCGCTCAATTTCCTATGCAAGTAGTATGAAGATAAGCGTTGCTAGCACAAAAATTTTGTCAAATCAATCACATATGCTTGCTAAGGGCAAGTCCATAAGCTCAAGACAATAAACTCGTTCTCAAAAATTAGGCTATACGTGATAAACCGCAAGAGAAGAGGAGTTTTGACAATGAACAATTTAGAATTTCCTCGTACAAATCTGGGTGCTCAAGTAATAAATTACGAGGGTCATACCTTAGACGCTTCCTAGATACCCAATGCAAAAACCTTGCTCACACCTATGCGAAAGAACTTGTGGAAAAGGCACAAAGTCAAGAATTAAGTGTGCCTATTTTTTTGCGTTTATACAAATGCTTTCGAGGGGGAAATTACCTTCCTAACCCTCGGCAAATGCAAAACCTTCAAAATATTATAATTCTTTTTTTCTTTCTCTTTCATGTGCCTTTTTTTTTTTTTTTTTTTTCTTCTTTCGCAAACATTTTGAAACACCCCACACTTAAGACTTGACAATGTGCCTAAATGATATTTGATGGGGCATGAAGTGTGAGCAAAGCAAATGCAAAGGCTAAATAGGGACGCTAAAATCACCTAAGAGCAACCAAGAGCAAGCACAAGGGTTTTTTTTTTTTGAAAACATTTTTTATTTTGTGCTCGCTAAACTCAACTTCATTTTTCATGCATGGAAAGAGCTTAAAAACGAATCAAACTAAGCTAGCCGAACATCGAATCATGTGAATAAAATCATCACAAAGAGGATCAATCGACTTAAAGATGCGATTCATGAATTTAAAGCACAACTCAATCCAAAAATTTTTTTATACTACTTAATTGCTTAGCAAACATTAATTCGTGTGATCAATACTTAAAGTTTGGATGAGAGCAATTATGTGAGTGTAATGTGCTCAAAGTGAGTGTCTAGCATAGAATCAAGTGGTAGAAAATCAAAGCAAAAGCGCAAAACACCCCACACTTAGAATTTTGCTTAGTCCCTAAGCAATATAAAGAACAAAGGATGGTAAAGAGAAAGTTGCGAAGGAACTTCTCTCGTGTGGAGGTAGCCTAATGCACATCCGTCCGTGTATGATGCTCTTGGCAGTTGCAATAAATCTGAAACTCACAAAAAAAATCAGCGCAACACTTGAATTCCCGTGTTTAAAACAGCTAGCTATGCGAGATATATTAATGGAGAACATATAGCTAGGCATGAGGTTAGAAGACAAATGCGCGACAATGTATATGATGAGTTCACTTAGATATGTTTGTGTGCATCAAAAGTCATGAATTTTTGCATTAATGTGCTTGAGAAAGGTTTTGAACAATACGCAAATAAGAGGCAGAAATTTCCAAACTCAAGACAGTGCTGCTGAAGAGTTCCCGAATCACTTGATTCGGTGACGGCTAAGAATTGATTCGGTGACACCATGGCGAATCACTTTTGTTCGGATAAGAGGTTGGCCGAATCAGGTGATTCGGACAAGGCAAAAATGATTGATTCGGCCAGTGTCCGAATCACTTTAGCTGGGATAGAGCTTTGCCCGAATCACACTTGATTCGGACAAGGCCAAAAGTGGTGATTCGGCCTGGGTGCACGAATCAATTTACCTGGGCAGTTCAAAATAGTGTTTTTAAAGAAAATCTGCCAGAGAAACATTCAAGTGCCACAACCAATTTTCATAGTCAAAATATCGCGGCGAAGCGCGTCAAATATATATGGACAAGTCAAGCCGAATACATGTCAATTAAAATATCACAAGTCATGACACAAAATTGCAGCAAACTAAACTTCATCCCCTTGGTTGCCACTGCCAGCTCCAGGAACTCCTTCAACATTGCCTCCCTCCACTCTCCCTTCGAACATGGCTGAAAATGAGTCACTCGCAGCTGCGGTAGGCACAGCCGGCTGAGGTGGTGGCTGAGAGAAAGGAGCTGGAGGCGGTGGAAGGTCTGAAATACCCATGCTGGCTGCCATACGCACTATGACATTTCCTTGCCATGCAACAAAATCGAGGACAAGGGTGGATAATACCTCATGGGAGCGAATGAGCGTCGTGTGAGAATCTGAAAGCGAGTCCAAGCGTGCGCTCAACAATTCCAGGCCTTCGCGTGGGATGGGCTCAGGCTCGACTGGAGGAACGGCAGCGGGAGAGGGTCTGAAATTCGGCATAGGCTCTGAGGTGTGGGCGGCTGGAGCGGCTGCTGCTGGCATGGGTGGCTCGCTGGCCTGCCTGGGTGGTGTCTCTATATCAGGGAGTCCATGCTCCTTTCGCTTCCTCTCTATCCTCTTCTCCAAGTGTTGTGGCACATCGGGTCGAGTAATCCAACGAAGCGTCTTAGGCTCTATCATGTGCATCTTTCGGAGAGTTTCCAGGTTCAGAATTTTCTTTGGCAAGATATCGCAGCGGTCTAAATTGAATCCCAGCCACTTCGCGAGAAGTGTAATAAATGTCCCGCCACCTAGAGCGCGCCCTTTGTACTCCTTTCTCTGATATGACTCAAACTGAAACGTCAGTGCATCTACAATGTTTACTGATTTGCCGCAAGAAATGAGGAGCATCAAGTCCAAGTCCGATGTGTTCACGTACCTGCCCCCATCCTTGCGGCTGTGAATTGATGTAGCTATGATACGGTGAATCAGCCGCCAAACTGGGGAGGTAATCATCGTGGCTGGCTGAGGGGAGGTGAAGAAAATGTCCTTCGCGGCGAGGTCCACCCAGAAATGGTACCATTCGCGCTCTCTGAAATGCGGGGACACACCAAGCTTAGTGCACCCAAAAGCTGTGCAAATATCAAGCGCGGGCAGGGTAAAAGTCTGCCCGCCTAATCGGAAGGTCCAAGAAATGACAGTTTGGTTCCTCCTGCCATTGTGCATTCTACTACCCTCAACATCTTCCTTCGTCGCAGAAAATGATGCCATGAATTCCTTCACCATCCTCGGGTAAATACCCGGATCATCCATCAAAATATAATGCATATCACTAGCACGAAGGTAATTTCTGATTTCATCCATAACTTTAAGCCTGCTCAGTGCGGCATGATCAGGATAAATGGGAGCCAATACCTCATAATTCTCGTGCTGCGTCAATAAAGCTTGCATCTTGGCATCCGCAGCAAGGATTTCTCCAGTAAGATAGCGGGGTCTCCTTGTCTCTGCTGCTCCGGAATGAGGGATAACTGCCAGCCTAGCTTGCGAGCGCGACGACTCTCCCACGGGTCTGAAATCGTCGGAAGAGGAGGATGAAGATGATGAACTGACTGGAGACGGCGGGGGAGAGGAGCAGATTATGATACCACTAGTAGCTCGCCTTGGCTTCGGTTTGTTTTTGGCTGGAGCTTTGGCTTTAGGTTTAGGTTTAGCAATGCCCTTACCCTTTTGAGCTGCTGTCAGCTTCTTGGCAGGCGGTGGTCGAGGCTTTCCTGTAGTCGTCAAGTTAGTCCTGGCCATTGTGAAGCTGAGGAAGGAGAAGGGTGACTCGGGGAGGCTGCGGTTGAATCGGGCGAGAAGACTCGGAGAAGCCGCGGCTGAATGGGTGTCACGGAGTGCGAACACGGTTTAGGGTTAGCTCGGAGAGGGAGGGATTTGGTTGGGACGGTCGGACGGAAGTGCTCGGGGTCTGAGGTAGTCGGACGGAAACGTGTTTAGGGCTCGGGCGGAAGAGTGAGCGAATAAGATGGATTCGCACGAATAAATCTCAAACTTCCAGCGAATTTGATTCGGGGACCTGCCCGAATCATTTTTGATTCGCCCGAATCATTTACTCAGTGGCGCCTCGGGTGAGCGAATCAAGTGATTCGGGCGAAGACTTGGCCGAATCGATCTGGGTAGCTGCTTGACCGAATCAAGTGATTCGGGGAGACCGTCCATGATTCGCCCGAATCATTTACTCAGTGGCGAGCTATAGATTTTTGGGTGCACGAATCAACTGATTCGGCCACTCATGAAAACTGATTCGGGCGAACCGACTGGTGGGAGTTAGCCAACTCTGCACAAAATTTTTCACTCAAATGCACCACATTCCTCAACCACTTTAAGACATCTAATATTCACTCAAAACACCCCACACTTAAATATTTTCACACATGAATAATCAATCCAAAAGGGGTAATTTGAGTGCACTCAACCACAAAAATCCCTAAAGCCTCTAACTTCATATAGGCTTGGCGCAACACAAAGTCAAAACATGATTCTACACTACAAACAAGTGGGAGCAAAAGCACAAATACTCACCAGCCTAGTTTAAAGTCTTGGCTAAGACGTAGCCGATTCCCTTCTTCATAAGAAACACACTTGAGAAGTCCTTTGCGAGGATCCCTTCTCAAATGGCATGCAATAATTAGGGAATTAGGTAGAATCATCAAGTTTGAAGTCTCCAAGCTCCAAGATTTGCACTTCTCCATGGTAGGCTTTAATTCGATGGCCATTTACTTTGAAAGTTTCACCTTCTTTGTTTAATAATTCGAAGTGGCCATCTTCATATACTTTTTCAACTTTGAAAGGCCCCGAACCATCTTGATTTCAATTTTCCCGGGAATAATCTAAGTCTAGAGTTGAAAAGCAATACGCTATCCCCCTTTGAGAAAGTCCTCCTCCGAATTTTCTTGTCATGCCACAATTTGGATCTCTCCTTATAAATTCTTGAACTCTCATAAGAGTCGAGTCTAATCTCATCTAGTTCATGGAGTTGGAGGACTCTCTTCTCCATCGCCGTCTTCAAGTCAAAATTTAACTTCTTGATTGCCCACATGGCCTTGTACTCCATTTCGACGGGGAGATGGCATGGCTTCCCATAGACTAAGCGGTATGGTGACATGCCAATCGGGGTCTTGAAAGCGGTGCGATATGCCCATAAAGCTTCTTCTAGCTTTGAAGACCAATCCTTCCTTGAGTTCCCCACCGTTTTTTCGAGAATAGCTTTTATCTCCCTATTAGAAACTTCAACTTGTCCACTAGTTTGAGGGTGATAAGGCGTCGCAATTTTGTGATAAACTCCATATTTTCGAAGCATCGCTTCGAATTGTCTTTCTTTGAAATGAGTACCATTATCACTAATCACGGTCCGAGGGGCTCCAAATCTTGGAAAGATGACCTTCTTGAATAACTTAATCACAACTTTGGCATCGCAAGAAGGTGAGGCAATGGCTTCCACCCATTTTGAGACATAGTCGACGGCGACTAAAATATACTTATTCCCATAAGAAGATGGGAATGGTCCCATGTAATCGATCCCCCATACGTCGAATATCTCCACCTCTAGAATACCCTTTTGAGGCATTTCATCTCTTTTAGAAATATTTCCGGTTCTTTGACACGCATCGCAAGACTTCACGAACTCATATGCATCTTTGAACAAATTCGGCCAATAAAATCCGCTTTGAAGAATCTTTGCGGCCGTTTTAGAACTTGAGCCGTGCCCGCCATAAGGAGAAGAGTGACATCCTTCAAGAATACCTTGTTGGTCGCATTCCGCGACACATGATCTATAGAGTCCATCCGCGCAAAGCTTATATAGATAAGGCTCATCCCAATAGTATCGGTTGATATCATGAAGGAATTTCTTCCTTTGATTGTAATTTGCTCCCTCCGGTAGAATTCCACAAGCTAGGAAATTCACGAAGTCCGCATACCATGGAGCTTGCGCGGTCTCGATGCTCATCAAGTATTCCCCAATGAATGTGTCATTTACGGGAATCGTTATTGAATCTTCTTCTTTGGTTAGTTCGAGTCTTGACAAGTGATCCGCCACTACATTCTCTACTCCTTTCTTGTCCTTAATCTCTATATCAAATTCTTGCAATAGGAGTACCCAACGGATAAGTCTAGGCTTTGCTTCCTTCTTTGAAACCAAATACTTGATGGCGGCATGATCCGTGTAGACTATGGTTTTAGAACCAATCAAGTATTGCCTAAATTTTTCAAAGGCATAGACAATAGCTAGCATCTCTTTCTCCGTTGTTGAGTAGTTTGCTTGGGTAGTGTCAAGGGCCTTACTAATGTAATAGACTACGTGGAGGCGCTTATCGATTCGTTGACCCAAGACGGCTCCAATGGCGCTATCACTTGCATCGCACATCATTTCGAATGGTAAATCCCAATTCGGTGCTTGAATAATAGGTGCGGTCACCAAAGCTTGCTTCAACACTTCAAATGCCTCAAGACAAGGCTCATCAAAAATAAATTCCACCTCATTGCGTAGAAGATTTGTGAGGGGCTTTGCTATCTTTGAAAAATCCTTAATAAATCTTCGATAAAAGCCCGCATGCCCGAGAAAACTTCTAATCCCTTTAATATCCCTTGGAGGTGGCAACTTTTCAATCACGTCGATTTTAGATCTATCGACTTCGATCCCTCTCTTTGAAACACGATGTCCCAAAACTATGCCTTCCTTCACCATGAAATGGCATTTCTCCCAATTGAGGACTAAGTCCATCTCAATGCACCTAGCCAAAACATGTGAAAGATTTGTAAGACAATCATCAAAGGAATATCCATGCACCGAAAAATCATCCATAAAAACTTCCATGGAATTTTCAAGAAATTCGGAAAATATGGACATCATGCATCTTTGAAAAGTACCCGGCGCATTACAAAGACCAAAAGGCATTCTCCTATATGCAAAAGTGCCATAGGGGCAAGTAAAAGTCGTCTTTTCTTGGTCATCGGGGTGGATGGGAATTTGGAAAAAACCACTAAAACCATCTAGAAAGCAAAAATATTCATGTCCCGCTAATCTTTCTAGCATTTGATCAATAAAGGGAATTGGAAAATGATCTTTCTTGGTGGCTTTGTTTAATTTCCTATAGTCTATGCACATCCTCCACCCCGTGACCGTGCGCGTAGGGATCAATTCATTTCTATCATTCTCCACAACGGTGAGCCCGCCTTTCTTAGGCACCACATGAATTGGGCTCACCCATTCGGAGTCGGGGATCGAGTAAATTATTCCCGCATCTCTCAACTTTGTCACTTCTTTCAACACAACCTCACCAAGCTTAGGATTTAATCGCCTAAGAAATTCGCGACTAGGTTTCACATTCTCCTCAAGTCTTATCCTATGCATGCAAACCTTGGGGCTAATCCCTTTCAAATCATCAATGGAATGCCCAATAGCACCCTTATACAATTGCAAAACATGCATAAGCTTGGAGGTCTCACATTCATCAAGAGATGCTTCGATAATTACGGGTAGTGAATTGTTTGGTCCGAGGAATTCATACCTTAGATTCGGTAGAAGGGGTTTCAACCCCTCACCGAATTCCTTACCTTTTCGTGACTCTTCTTCAATGGTGTCCTCGTCGAGAGTGTTACCGTCCTCAAGATTAATCAATGAGGCGAAAGATGGACTACCACTATCTTTTGTGAGCAACTCGTACTCAAAATTTGTCAATTCATCATGAGCATCAAAAACATCACAAGCATCATTTATTTCAAGCAAGTGACAATCCATAGAACTACTAGGAGCATTTAAAACCTTTTTCAAGTAAAATTTAATTTTGTCGGTTCCCAAGTTTAGTTCTATAACTCCCTCTCCACAATTAATAACGGCTTTTACCGTATTCAAGAAAGGCCTTCCTAGTATGATAGGAATTTCACGATCCTCATCCATCTCAAGCACATAAAAGTCAACGGGAATGAAATTTCAAGTGTCTCTACTTATGCAGATTCGTGAACTAGCAGTTGCTGCAGCACACTCTTGTTCACTTAAATGTAGGCACAGCAGACAATGAATAGGACACAGATTTGTTCACCCAGTTCGGCCAATCTGCCTACGTCTAGGGAGGACTATTCTCCAGTCCTCAATCCACTCAACCAAAGGTTCAGATCACACTAGGTTACAACTCACGCAACCTATGCTACTTTAACCCCGTGTGGACTACTCAACACAATCAGAACAAGCTCTGATTTGTGCCAGCACACCCTCTACAATATGTCAGTCTAGAATAGCTACAATCCTCTTCAAGAACTCAGCCTATTCTAGCCTACACTACTCAGCAGGGTTGCTGCAGCAACAGCTGTAACACCAGCTGAAGCACTCTGTCCGCGTCGCTCCAAGGCCTCCTGCCGAGCCGATCGAACCACTCCAAGAGCGCTGCACACTCTGAGTAACTCCCCCTCACTCAGTGACCACCTGCCACTAGTGAGTTCTTCCGCACGAACCTCGACCGAGCCTTCCACCCGTCAGTTCTCCCGCGGCTGCCTTTGATCAACCAACAAGCTCCACAGCTCTGAATTGGATTCCAGATCAATGCACGAATCAGTCTCTGCAAGACCTGACTCTCCTCTGCAATACGCACCACAGCTCTGCGCTCAACGCTCTGCCCGTGTGTGTTGATCGAAGAACAACTTCCGTAGCACACCCAGAAAAACCTATCTCTGAATTTCGTGTCTACGCTCGTGTATCACTCAGCTTCGATCACCCTCTTCAGCCCTCAAACCTTCTGCTTAAATACCCTCACCACTTTAAGCAATTTCCAGGTTTAGGCCATAATCCCACAAGATCAATTATCTCCTAAAATCTAGGAGATTAGATTTGATTAATATCTTCAATGCCAATCTTCTTTTCGGACAAGTGAACCGTGCTGGAAAAATGCTTAGCAGCATTTTAGAAAAAACTCCTAAGAGCAAGAACACAAACTGCCATACCTTCAAAACGCACCCAGCACAAACTGTTACTCGGACAGATGAACCAGCACTTGAACCAGCACCTGCTGCAGCACCCCTGCTGTATCTGTTGCTAGCTGTTCTGCTTGATTGCTTGAGCTGCAGCAGCTCCTTGTTCACAAATGACATATGTTGGTTTTGGCAAACCTGCCACACTTGCATTATCAGGGAACATAAAATTTCCCTACTCTAATTGGAACATCCTCTAAAATACCCTTAGGTAACCTAGATGATCTATCCGCCAATCTAAGATTTATGGATGTAGGAGTGAGTTCACCCATGTCAAGTTTTTGAAACAAGGAAAATGGCATCAAAGAAATACTAGCTCCCAAGTCACACAATGCACTATCAATGCAAAAATCACCAATAGCAATAGGAATAGAGAATGAACCATGATCATGTAGCTTCCTAGGCATGTTATGTTGAATAATAGCGCTACAATTAGCATCCAAAGCTACGTGATCAATTTCATGCATTTCTCTCCTATGCGAAATAATATCCTTAAGAAATTTTGCATAAGTAGGCATTTGAGTTAGTACCTCCGTGAAGGGGAGAGTCACTTGGAGTTTGCTCAAAATATCTGCAAAGCGCTTGAAATGTGTGTCCTCCTTCTTCTTCTTCAATCTTTGTGGAAATGGAATGGGAGGCACATATGGAGCGGGCTCTTGAGCTTTTTCTTTTGTTCTCTTCTCAACCTTCTCTTGAGATGAAGGCCCTTCTTTCTCAACCTCAACGGTTGTGTTGGCAATTTTGGTCTTCGCTTGGGGCTCTTCTAAGACTCTTCCGCTCTTTAAGGTGATGGCATTTATGGTTTCGGAAGAGTTCACATCCGGTTGAGAAGGCAATTTCCCTTGATATTTTGAGGAAGAACTCGCTTGTTGAGCAATTTGTGTCTCAAGCATCTTGTTGTGTGCTTGCAATTGGTCAAGTCTTTGAAGGATGAGTTGGTTATCCTTTTGTTGTTGAGCTTGAGTTGCGGCCAATTGAGCAACAATAGATAATAGGGATGGTTCCTCTTGGCTAGGCCTCTCGTCGTTTCTTTGGTAAGGAGCTTGTAATTGTTTCCTTGGTGGAAATCCCGGAGGTGTAGGCCTTGGCTCATTGTTGATGGGCGCTCTCCTCGGAAAGTTTGGGTCTTCATGGAACCTTACATGTTGGGGAGGGTTCCTTGGTTGGTAGGGAGGATTTCTCGGTTGATACCCACTTGATTGAGGTGGCACATAAGCTCTCTCTTGGTTCCTCACAAGATAATTAACATCTTCAAATTCATCCGCATGTTTGGCGGTGCAAGAGTCTTCGTCATGCGACGGGTTAGCGCAAATGCTACAAGCTTGCGGATGTTCTCTTCTCTTGTTCAAGTTCATGTTCCCAAGAGATTGTGCCAAGGAATTTACCGTCTTTGCAAGGGAGTTGAAATCTTCCTTTGTCACGGCTTTAGAGGTTTCCTCCTTGCTCTTTTTCTTCAAGTGGTTCCTTTCACCACCCCATTGATGCGAATTTCGTGCAATCTTTTCGATGATCTTGAAACCATCGGTAGCCGTTAAGTCCATCATCGCTCCATTACTTGCATGGTCCATATGGTTCCTTGCATCTTGGTCCATTCCATCGTAGAAGCTTTGCAATAATTGCCACTTGTTGAATCCATGATGAGGGCAATCTCTTTGAAGCTCTTTGAAGCGCTCAAAAGCCTCATAGAAGGTTTCGTCGTCCCGTTGAGTAAATTGGTTGATTCTATCCCGAATCTTTTTTGTCTTGGCGGGAGGGAAATATTGGATTAAAAAGGCTTGTGCTAGTCCCTCCCAAGTATTGAATGTATCCGGTTCATGACTCATCAACCAATCTTTAGATTTCCCGGAAAGTGAGAACGGAAAAACCTTCATATATACCCACTCTTGTTGGATGCCCGGCATCTTGTATGTGCGGCATAGCTCCGTAAATTGGGCCAAATGGGCATTTGGGTTCCCATATCCGTCAAATTGATTTGCGGCCACCATATGGAGGAGGGCGGATTTGATTTCAAACTCTTGGTCTTCTCCCCCCGGTAGACAAATTGGGGAACCATAATGTCCAATGGTTGGGGCGATGTATGCCCCAACCGGTCTTTCTTCTTCCTCTTGCGGAAGAGGAGCATTTCCTTGCCTTCTAGGATTTTGTGGATCCATATTTCCCGGTTGTCCGGCTCGTGTAGGCGAAGGAGTATCCAATTGAGGAGTGTGAAGCTCGTGTGAAGCGGAGGGATGAGAAGTTTGGCTTGTAGTTGAGGTAGAAGCTTGTTCTTGTACTCTCTTGCTCTTTGCTCTAGTTTGCATTCAAACACCTATAAAGCAATCAAAGAGAGCTTTTATAAGTGTGAACTTAAATAGAGACAAACAAGAATAGCACGTACGCAAGCAATTACGACAACTAAATAAAAGAAAAATAGAAAGTGAAGTAAACTAACTAAAAGTAAAACTCATTAGCAATCTAGTCTAATGGCTAACTCCCCGGCAACGGCGGCAACGGCGCCATTTTGACGTTGGCGTTTTAGGCAAGCAAAATGAAGTGCTATTCTAGTCACGCAAATATCAAACAATATTTATAACCAAGTGACCTCGGATCGAACCCAAGGGAAAAGCTTAGACTAATTGACAACTAATCAATGCTACTAATGTAAGTCTACGGTTTTTGGGGGGGAATATGTCCTCCTATAGAGGTATCTCTAGCAAGCACTAAAGATAAATGATATTCTTGAGTTCTACTTAATGAATAAAAAGGGTGACTAGGGTTTTCAACTTCTCTCCTAAGATATGAGGAAATGAAGCAACACACTAATACATGCATGAACTACATTTTGTTGATAAAAGCAAGGCTAATGCATCATCCACTCTAGGTTCAACTCTCGCTCCTTCCCTAGAATGGAGAGGATACATAAATGACAAGGTTCTCAAGCTCTCATTCTATTGAACCGTGTAGAATATGAGTCCCATAACCGCACCCTCTCGGTCTATTGGCCGGTTACTCAAATCCGCTCAAAACTTAGCCTAATGTCAAGAATGCATGTCGCTCTCACGCACAAACACTCCATCTATGATCATACGATAGCTATGAAATATCCTAAGTTCAACTCTCGCTCCTTCCTTAGGGGTTCTAACCAAGCATACTCACTTAAGCATTTCGTCAAACACTTGGTGTGCATACAATGAATACATAGCTAGGGCACAATAAGATCAAACCAAACTTCATTCAATGCAACAACAATAGTGTTCTACATCATATCCAATCCTAGGGGATCCATTTAATCCCCAACCACAAAAGTAACTACTCACTCATAATGAGTGTGTACAAAAACATGACAACTAAAGGAAGCATAAATGTAAATACAAAGCTAGGGTTTAGAAGAGGATGATGTAGAATCTTCAATCCAAGCTTCAATCTTCCATCAAGCTTGATCTTCCTTGAGTTTTGTCGTCTAGGGTTGCAAAAAGTGGAAACTTGTCGTCTAGGGTTGAGAGAAAAAGCAAGCTCTTTTTCTTCACTTCTATCTCCTTCTATTTATACTCTTTGAAGTTTCCCACAAAATGACCGAAGTGACCGAATCACTTGATTCGGTCAATGTCCATGTGATTCGCTCGAACCTTTTGTTCAGTGCAGTTTTGAGTTTGGGCGAATCAATTATCCTGGCCGAATCACTTTTGATTCGGTCAAATGTCTTTGTTTTGATACGGTCAAACGCCTTGTGGAGCTAAACTGATTCGGGCACCTTTGGGCGAATCACCTCTGATTCGGCCGAATCATCTGTTCAGTAGCTTCTTGACTGGGCGAATCAATTTTCTTAGCCGAATCACCACTGATTCGGTCACACCCATTATGTGATTCGGTCAAACCTTCAGGACTTCCCCGGATCAGGTCAATTCGTGCAGCTGAGGGTGATTCGGTCAAGCTGGTGGGCGAATCACTAGTGATTCGGCCGAATCACTTCTGCAGTTTGCTCAGCTTTGCTTCTTTTGATCTCCATCGACCGGAATTCGTCTAGATTTTCTTCGGGCCACTTCGTATTGCGAGATACATAATTTTAACCTGAAATACACGAAGAAATCATCAAATGGCTTTATAGAATTGCGGAACAAACAAGAAGTAAGGGAAAAATGTGGACAAATATAAGATTATTTGCCCGCTCATCAAAATACCCCACACTTAAGACTTGTTCGTCCCGAACAAATATGTGCATAAGTCAAGCGAGAGTTTTCAGAAAAGGAATACTCACAAATCCCAATTGCAATAATCCATGAGAGTTTAAAGTCCAAATATAGCTAGCTAAGCAAGTAGTTCACTATCACCTCAAATTGGAATAGAGTTGCACAAATTATTCACTTCACGCAAACTCTAAGGATCATTCACTTCAATGCGATAATAAATGTTCATAGAATCGATGTCAACCTAGCATTCGTCAAATTCAAATTTCCGCTCAATTTCCTATGCAAGTAGTATGAAGATAAGCGTTGCTAGCACAAAAATTTTGTCAAATCAATCACATATGCTTGCTAAGGGCAAGTCCATAAGCTCAAGACAATAAACTCGTTCTCAAAAATTAGGCTATACGTGATAAACCGCAAGAGAAGAGGAGTTTTGACAATGAACAATTTAGAATTTCCTCGTACAAATCTGGGTGCTCAAGTAATAAATTACGAGGGTCATACCTTAGACGCTTCCTAGATACCCAATGCAAAAACCTTGCTCACACCTATGCGAAAGAACTTGTGGAAAAGGCACAAAGTCAAGAATTAAGTGTGCCTATTTTTTTGCGTTTATACAAATGCTTTCGAGGGGGAAATTACCTTCCTAACCCTCGGCAAATGCAAAACCTTCAAAATATTATAATTCTTTTTTTCTTTCTCTTTCATGTGCCTTTTTTTTCTTTTTTTTTTTTTCTTCTTTCGCAAACATTTTGAAACACCCCACACTTAAGACTTGACAATGTGCCTAAATGATATTTGATGGGGCATGAAGTGTGAGCAAAGCAAATGCAAAGGCTAAATAGGGACGCTAAAATCACCTAAGAGCAACCAAGAGCAAGCACAAGGGTTTTTTTTTTTTGAAAACATTTTTTATTTTGTGCTCGCTAAACTCAACTTCATTTTTCATGCATGGAAAGAGCTTAAAAACGAATCAAACTAAGCTAGCCGAACATCGAATCATGTGAATAAAATCATCACAAAGAGGATCAATCGACTTAAAGATGCGATTCATGAATTTAAAGCACAACTCAATCCAAAATTTTTTTTATACTACTTAATTGCTTAGCAAACATTAATTCGTGTGATCAATACTTAAAGTTTGGATGAGAGCAATTATGTGCACAGAATTAATATAAGCAAACAAACTATGCATTAAGCACAAGTCTCAAAAGAAATACTCATAGATTCATGCCCAACCGATACCAAGCGTTTAGCTAGACATGCTAGTAGTAAACATCATAGAAACAGTAAATAATATCTAAAGTATCCAAGAAAACAGCAACTAGCAGGTGCGTGCAGGTTGCAGTGTCTCGGCTGGTGCAGTCGGCTAGCGCAGGTCCTCTCAGTAGGCTCGTGTGTTTTTCAGTTCTGCCGCTCCCTTGTGTGTTGTGGTGTGTTGATGCTATCAATGTCTCCTCTCAAACCCTAGCCTTCTTCTCTTTATATACTGCTCATGAGGCCCAACTTTGGCAACTTCCAAATCTGGTCGTGTCAAGATTTGGAAACACCAATATCCCGCGCATGGCGCACTACTCCTGGGTAGCGCAATCGGTTAGCGCACCGTAGCTGATTCTGCAACCTCCTATCTGTTTGCGCTGCTAGCTCCGCAGGCTGTGTGATGCGCTCCTTAAAAGCTGCCTGTTAGCGCGTATCCGACTTAGGCCCTCGTTTTTCCATGAAATACAAAAACACTGGAAACCAGTAATCTTGTACACAAAATAATGCAAACAAGCATAGGGTTAGGATCTAGATAGTGTGTATAAATAGGCTCTATCAACTCGCTGCTCTGAATTGGCTTCCCAGATCAAGTACTAATCAGACTCTGCAAGTCTCGATCACCCTCAGTTTCAATCACACAGCTCTACGCGCTTGCGGTGCTCTCGGTGATGGTCGTAGCTCTTCTTGCACTTGAATTCCACTCTGCTGAGTATTCTGCTTATATTCTCTCTCTGTATGCTCTTCGCTTCGATGCCCAGACCTTCTGCTCAGCCTTCTTTAAATACTCACCCAAGGCCTCGTACAGATTTTCCCTTTTTGGAAGTTCCCTAAAGAAACATTATCTCCTAATTTATAGGAGATTACATTTGACTTCGAAAAATAAATCTACCACAAACAAATCTTTCAGCTGGGCACGAGAAACTTCGCTGGGATATTCTCTGTTGAATATTTAGAAGCTCCCATTTAAGCTTTGCTCTTCAAGAAGGTCCGTTGAAAGCAAACTCTGAAAGGGCGCTGATCTTCTGCTGCAGCTCCATGCTCCAGGATCTGCTATAACAACAGCTTATTCACGTGTGCTGGTTTTGTCAATTAAATGCCATCTGCATTATCAAGTTGTATAAAAAAAATGAGAACATATGCATCTGGCTTATATGACACAAAATATACCCCATTGAAGTTAAAAAGTTACTAATCGGAAGTTAGTTGATAATGGTTTATTTTCTTTGTTGCATGATAGACTCGGTCACCCAGGTGAAATAATGATCCGCAGGATCATTGAAAGTTCACATGGACATTCACTTAAGGTCTTGAAGATCCTCTCAAAGGATGGTTTGACATGTACGACATTGTTGAGGCATGACATCCCTTGACAAAACTACACAAGAGCCTGCTTCAGTAATCCCTGGAACACAATCTGAAGTTGAAGCTGAAGCACAATCTGAATAATGAGCGAGATACATCAACCAAGAAGAAGAATTTGCTGGAACACTCTTTGAACCACAACATCTGAGGAAAACTAGGCAAAAGACAGATTCTGCTACAGCATCCCGTGTTGATCTGAAGCTAGAGCAGAATGGGCAAGTGTCCTGAAGATGCACAAAGAGACTTAGGCGAGGTGCTACATGAGTCGCGGAAGTTGAGGGTGTTCTGCAAACGTCATCAAGTGGCCTGTAGATGTCATCACGCAGTCAGTGGAAAAGCTCAAAAAGATAAGGATCCTAAAGTCTGATTTAGGAAATAGAATCTTCAACAACTTTGCAAGAATCTAGGAGAAGACTTAGATAATGATGTGATGCACTACGAATCCTAAGGAAATGAGGTTTTTGTTCACCGGTCATCCATGAAGCTCTAAAAGGAAGGCAGAGGCAGTTCCTTAGAGATACATAGACGAAAAATCGAAGTAGAAAATACACACAACTAGATGATATAGCAGAAGGCTGACTGGAGTGCGTAGAAGAGATCATAACCCGCCAATTTTGATCAAGGTTTGATCCAAAGAATTCAACTGGAGCGTGGCTCGTTGAAAGATCAAATATAAGCTTCAGAAAACAGCTGCGGACAAACCTGTCGCAGACTGTTGGAGGGCTGAACATCTCTCCTTGATATTGTTAGGTTGGCATTGATCAAGAGGGAGTAACATCTGAGTTGGAAGAAATCAGAGAGAGAGTCTGACGGCGTGGCAAAGTGTGCTAGATAAGCTGTCGACAGAAGTTACAGCAATTCTAATACAGAGTGTGCTGAAGCATTCCGTCTACTACACATTGTAATAGAGTAGTAAGTCTAAGTGTCAGGTTTGTAGCTATTCTTTACAGGAAGTGTTTAGGTAGCACGAAGAGAGCCTGTGTGATCAGACTACTAGCTAGTCTAGGGGGTTAGACTAAGCAAAAGATTTCAGCTAGGTGAGAAGTAGAGGTTAGAGTCCTTTGTACTTTATATCATGATAGTGAAATCTTGAGGATCAGAGTGTATCCTCCCCAGATGTAGGCAAGTTGCTGAGCTGGGTGAACAAATTATTTGTGTTCTTTTTATTGGTCATAAGAATAATTTTCGCAGAAAGACACAGAGAATGCTATAGGAGAAGCTGTAACCCCAGAATCTATAATTCGAGATTACCAGTGCAGTCGAATTTCAATTGGTATCAGAGTCGACCACTAGACATACAAAGTGTGATCTGGGAAGGCGCTGCTATTATCTATGGCCACCATGAAAGAAGGACAAAGAACCAGCAGACCGCCACTGCTCGAAGGAGGAAACTATGGCTATTGGAAGGTTCAGATGAAGGCCTTTACTAAAGCTATTGATGAAAGGGCATGGAGGGCAATCATACCAGAATACTCTCACCCAATGACTGTCGACAGCACAAGAGATGCCCACACACAACCTGAAAACAAATGGACTGTCGATGAAGTAGTGATTGAGCGTATTTATACAATCCATCGAGTTGTTTATTCGCATTGTTTAATTGCATTTTGTGTGTGAAAGATTATTTCTTGGTAGTTTTTTGCATCGTAGGTGTATCAAGACCGCTTTGTAACTTTATTGCGCATTTGGACGAATGTAGACCAAATCTTGGCAGATTGACCTATTTGTCATCAAAGGCTTGCCGAGCACATGATTCTTATCCGATTAAAGCATGCCTTATCTCGTTGAAAACCTAATTCAAAGGGCTACCACTTCCTAGTTCACATTTAGACGTAATTCGAAGGCTTGAAGGGTCAAACGAGAAAGAGTCTATCACTACAGAAGTGATTCGTCCAAGCAGTGGGCGAATCAAAAGTGGCTCACCCAAGAGGAATTGATTTGCCCAGTCCTATTGCACACTGCCACTTTGACTCGACCAAGCCCTGCACGAGTCACCTTGAAGCTTGCCCGAATCAACTTTGATCCGCGCAAGAGTGCACGAGTCAGGAGTGACTCGACTAGCCAAATTTGATTCGTGCAGCAGGGGAAACACACTGCCAGTTGGATTTTCCCAATCTGGGCGAATCACCTTGAGAAGCCTTGCACGACTAGAAAAGAGATTGAAGATTGCAGACCGGAGAGAAGTCAACAACAACATCGCCGAAGTTTTAGTATTTTCTTTACTCTATTTTTAATAGTTTACTAGATGGGTTATCGTAGCTAAACCATAATTCAGTTAGGGATTTTGTATGTTTGATTGGAGGAGCTTAGTGGTGATCTAGTTAGACTAGCAGTGCATGATATTCGATTAGTCCAAGATTAGCGTAAGCCTAGCGGTGGAACTATTACTGGTAACTAAGAGGATAAATATTACATCTACTTGAGGACTTAGCGGTTAATAGTAGATAGAACTTGAAGTCGACATTACCTTATTAGGATTGATTGATGCATGTTTCAATCGATGATTATCAGTTGCAATGCATATCCCTGAACTGATTTGTTTTGAATTTGATAACGAACATTTTCTTTGAAAACAAACCCCCTTTTTAGTGTGACAATTGTTAGTGAAATTTTATAACTGATTGCTCTCTTTGGGTTCGACCGGTGAACAGTAATCGTGAACAGTGTAGGAACAGTGTTTTTCGTATTTTCTGAACTCAGTTTATTTTCATTATTATTTTAGATGGATAGTAGTAGCTAAACCTTAATTCAGTTTGTGGATTTGTGTTGCAACAAATGGTTTGAGATACTTATGTTTTCGTAATTCAATTCAGTGAATTATTGTTCTTGAACTTAATGGCATGCTTGCATGTTTGATTGGAGGAAATCAAAAGTGATTCGGCCTAGCCTGAATTCCTCTTTGGGCGAATCAACTTTGCAGTGCTAGCATCTCGCTTGTTTTGACACTTTAAACCTTTGAATTATGTCTTGATGTAAACTATGAAGTTGTAGCCCTTTGAGTTAGTTTTCCAACAAGATATTGCAGGTCTCAATCGAATAAGAATTGTGTGCTCGGCAAGCCTTCGAAGATGATAAGGTCAATCAGCCTGGACGAATCAAACTAGCCTGGCGAATCAAATCTGCCTTTTGCTTCATTTTGCTCTCGATCGACCCGAATTCATCCAGATTTTCTTCGGGTCACTTCATATCGTGTAGCACACATTTAAACCTGAAATGGATAAAGAAAGCATCAAATGACTTTATAAAACAACGGAACAAACAAGAAGTAAAGTGAAAATACGAACAAATATAAGGTCATTTATCCGCTCATCAAAACACCCCATACTTAAGTCTTGTTCGTCCTGAACAAGTATATGCACAAGTCGAGCGGAGAGTAAGATGCTAAATCATATATGACAGTATCAAAGCACATAGCAAATCTTACGCACATAAAACACATCCATCCTCTACACATGTGGCATAACATAAAAATAACTAAACAAAGAAAATTAAATCTACTATTAGCATATGCATCAAGCTTTTAAACTCCTAGGCTACCCTAGTGGACGAGTTATAGTCTCGTGAGAGTTTTCAGAATAGGAATACTTACAAATCCCACTCGCAATCATCCATAAGAGTTCAAAATCCAAATATAGTTTGCAAAGCAAGTAGTTCTACATCAGCCCACATAATAATAGAGTTGTGCAAAAATCATTCACTTCACGCAAACTCTAAGGATCATTCACTTCATTGTGACAATAATATTTATAGAATTGATATCAAAACTAGCATTCGTCAAATTCAAATTACCGCTCAATTTCCTATGCAAGTAGTATGAAGAAAAACGTCGCTTACACAAAAATTTTGTCGAGTCAATCACCTATGCTTGCTTAGGGCAAGTCCATAGGCTCAAGACAACAAACTCATTCTCAAGATTTAGACTATACGTCATAACCCGTAAGAGAAGAGGGGTTTCGACATTGAAAATTTTAAAATTCACTCGTACAAATCTTGATGCTTAAGTAATAAATTACGAGGGTCATACCTTAGACGCTTCCTAAAAGTGAAATGCAAATGCCTTACTCACACACATGCAAAAGAATTTGCGGAATAAGCACAAAGTCAAGAATTAAGTGTGTTTAATATTTTTCTTGCGTTTATACAAATTCTTTCAAGGAGGAACTTACCTTCCTAACACTTGGCATTTGTAAAACTTTTTCTTGATCCAAAAAACAAATAAATAATATTTTTGTGTTTATACAAAAGCTTTCAAGGGGGAACTTACCTTCCTAACCCTTGGCATTTGTAAAACCTTAAAAATATAATTTTCTCTTTCTTGCGCCTTTTTCGAAAACACTTTGTTTGACCCCACACTTAGTACTTGACAATGTGCCTAAGTGATATATAATGGAGCATGAAGTGTGAGCTAAACACATGCAAAGGCTAAATAGGAATGCTAAAGTCACCTAAAAGCAAACGAGAACAAGTATGAGGTCTTTATACAATAACTAGTTTTATTTTCTTTTTGTGCTCGCTAAACTTAACTTCATTCTTCATGCACGGAAAAAGCTCAATAATAAATCGAATGAAGCTAGTCAAAAACACCGAATCATGTGAATAAAATCATCACAAAGAATGTCACCGGCTGCAGCGGTTTGGCCTTGGGGTGCTTGTAGGGGCTACATGGCCGACTCATAAAAATATGGTCATGAGTTTATCGCTTCCTTTGAAGCTGTCATCGAAGGGCAGAGGGTGACCGCCTGGAAATTCCAATTGGGGAATGAAGAGCGCCATCTATCCAGAGAGGAGCTCCATGACATTCTGGAGTTTCCTATGGAGGGCACTATTCCTGTGGTGAGTGATATTGAGCGGACAGAATTCTGGCGGAAGTTATCCGGGCAAGACGCGGTGTTCACTCCTAGCCCACCCTCCACGTGCATTAGAGACGCGGAATGGAAATATATGCATCACATCATTGCGACATCACTCAATCCGTGTGTTGAAGGGGGGACGAAGGTGTCTCAGCAGGATTTGGACCTCCTCATCGCTCTTGATAAAGGCGTGGAGTTCGATATTATATCATATTTGACCTTTCGCTTTGAAGAGTTCCAAACCAATGATCAGAGATATGTTCTTGGTGGTGGCGGCTTCATTACTGCGCTCGCCGAAGCTTTTCGCTATGAGCTTCCACCGGCTGCCCCGGACATGTTCCCAGCAGGCGCCGCAAGCATACAACCCACCGCACCGCCGCAATGACGCACCAGCACAGAATAACCAGCAACCGCGGTGCTCCTTAGAAGACATAGTGGGTCAGTTAGCAGACACTGTGCGCAAGAATGATGAAAAGTATGACAAGAGGTTCGAGTCAATTGAGAAGCAGTTGTCGCAGATTGCTACCACGGTTTATGAGCTGAAAAAGAGCGATGGCAACCTACCTTCGCAAGTGATTCAAAACCCTAAGAGAGGAGTTAACGCCGTAACGCTGAGGACTGGGCGCTCAGTTGGGACAGCTCCAACCGCGAAGGTGCCTGCACAGCCAGTTGCGCAACCTCCAGAGCCAGCACAGCCGGATGCACATCCAGCTGCGCAAGCTACAAACCAACACGGCGTGGCGCCAAGTATGATACAATCAGGAGAAAAGAGTATAAATCGAACTAACGCACCTGCACCTTTTCCTGTGCAGGCACCTTTAGCAAGGAAGGAGGTGCTAGACAAGGAGCTGTATGAATTATTCAGTAAGGTGGAAATAAACATTCCTCTAATTGAGGCAGTTTGGCAGATCCCTAGATACGCCAAGTTCTTGAAGGAGTTGTGCACAAACAAGAGGAGGAAAGGCGAGTGCGCACAAGTAATGCTTAACGCGCATGCATCAGCAATTATGCAACACAAGATACCACCTAAATGCCGGGATCCAGGTACGTTCACCATACCGTGCACCTTAGGTAAGACCACGGTAAGCAACTGCATGATTGATCTCGGCGCATCTATAAATGTGCTTCCTTACTCCTTGTATGTGTCATTGCACCTTGGTCCACAAAAGCCTGCAAGTCTCATCATCCAATTAGCAGATCGGTCGTGCAAACAACCGACGGGCATGATAGAGGACGTTCTCGTCCAAGTGGGAGAGCTGGTGTTCCCAGCAGATTTCTACGTCTTGGAGATGGAGGGTGAGCCGAGCAAGGGAAGCGCGCAAATCCTACTGGGCAGACCATTTCTGATGTTTGCGCGCACAAAGATAGACGTGTGGAAAGGTACGCTCTCAATGGAGGTAGATGGCGAGGAGATTCACTTTAACATTTTTAAGGGGATGCAGCATCCTCATGAAAACGCCACAGTGCACGCTGAAATTTCACAGCATCTCAATTAGGCAGACTTGTGAACAAGCAGTTGTTGCAGCACACTCTTGTTCACTCGGAAATTGTCTCAGCAAACAATGAACAAGACAGAAGTTTGTTCACCCAGTTCGGCCAACTGCCTACGTCTGGGGAGGACTATTCTCCAGTCCTCAATCCACTAAACCCGAAGGTCTCCAAGTACACTCGGTTACAACTCCACGTAACCTATGCTACTCAACCTTTGTGTGGATCACTTGACACAATCAGAACAGGCTCTGACTTGTGTCTGCACACCCTCTACAAATGTCAATCTAGAATAGCTACAGACTTCTCAAGACTCAGCCTATTCTAAACTACACTCAACTCAGCAGGGTTGCTGTAGCAACTGCTGTAACACACAGCTGATGCACAATTTGTCCGCGTTGCTCCAAGGCCTTCTGCCGAGCCGATAGAACGATTCCACGAGCGCTGCACACTCCGGAATACTCCCCCTCACTCAGTGACCACCTGCCACTAGCGAGAACCACCGCTTAGACACTCGACCGAGCCACACACCCGTCAGTTCTTCCACGGCTGCCCTAGATCAACCAACAAGCACCAAGCTCTGAATTGGCTTCCAGATCAAGCTCGAATCAGACTCTGCAAGTCCTGATTCCCTTCTGCTTCTATCACCACAGCTCTGCGTTCACGCTCTGCTCTTGGGTGATGATCGAAGAAAACCTCCGTCGCACACCAAAATTGCTCTTCTCTGAATTCTGTGTATGCACTCGTGTATCCCTCAGCTTCGATCAACCCTTCTGCTCTAAACCCCTTCTTCTTAAATAGCAGCGCCAGCTTTAAGCAATGTCCAGATTTAGGCAATGTCCCAAGAGGAACAATTATCTCCTAAAATCTAGGAGATTAGATTTGATTTTTATCTACAATGCAAATCTCCTTCTCTGACAAGTAAACCTCACTGGAATATACTCCACAGCAATTTAGACCTTCTTCATATGCTCTCCGTAGAGTTTCCAGCCCTTCTAGACAAGCCCAGGTAGCTGCTGCACTCGGACAGATGATGCAGCCACTTGAACAAGCTTCTGATATAGCATCCCCTGCTGCAGCTGCTGCTAGTTCACTTCTGCTGGACTGCTTGTTTACTTGTGCTGTAGCAACTCCTTGTTCACTTGTGCTGGTTTTGTCAAACACTGCCATACTACATTATCACACGCGTTGGATAGTATGACGACTTGGTTGCGCATGCGCAGTGTGCATGCGCAACAGGGATGGAGGCGCATGATGATGAGCTGAGCAGCACAGAACCAGTGTCCAGGCAGGTATATGATCTGGTTAATGTTTGCGCTACTAATAAAATCCTACCTTCTATTAAACAGGCACCCAAAGTTGAGCTGAAGCAATTGCCCGAGCACTTAAAGTACATCTTCCTGGGCAATGAGGACATTCTGCCTGTCATTATAAAGAAAGGATTAGAGGAGGAGCAGGAGGCGCGATTACAGGAGGTGTTGCGCAAGAACCAGCGCGCTATAGGATGGACATTAGCTGACCTGCGCGGAGTAAGCCCAGATGTGTGTATGCACAGAATTCGGCTGGAAAATGGTGCCAAACCATCCAGGGAACCTCAGCACAGACTGAATCCAATTATGATGGAGGTAGTGCAGAAGGAGATCCTGAAGCTGCTTGACGCAGAAGTAATCTACCAGATCTCAGACAGTAAGTGGGTAAGTCCAGTGCACGTTGTGCCAAAGAAAGGAGGCATCACAGTGGAGGAAAATGCGCAGGGCGAGCTAGTTCCCAAGCGCATCCAGACTGGATGGCGAATGTGCATTGACTACAGGAAGCTAAACGCAGTCACGCGCAAGGATCACTTCCCGCTACCGTTCATGGACCAGATGCTCGACCGTTTGGCAGGGAAACCGCACTTTTGCTTCCTGGACGATTACTCAGGGTACAATCAGATACCTATAGCTGCGGAGGATCAGGAGAAGACAACCTTTACCTGTCCAATCGGTACCTTTGCGTTCCGGCGCATGTCATTTGGGCTGTGTAATGCGCCAGGTACGTTCCAACGCTTAGTCATGAGCATTTTCTCTGATATGATTGGCTTATGTATAGAGGTGTTCATGGATGACTTTACTGTGCATGGTGAGACTTTTGATGCATGTTTGGATAATCTTGATAGGGTCTTAGCGCACTGCATTACCAAGAACCTAGTTCTCAATTATGAAAAATGTCACTTTATGGTATCACATGGAGTAGTACTAGGACATATTATCTCACAGGAAGGAATTAAGGTTGATAAAGCAAAAATAGATCTTATATCAAATCTGCCTTATTCCACTAATGTGCGCGACGTTAAGTCGTTTCTTGGGCATGCAGGGTTCTACAGGCGTTTTATAAAAGATTTTTCTAAAATATGTATTCCCTTGTCTAACCTCCTTCAAAAGGATGTGTGCTTTGAGTTCACTGATGAGTGCAGGAATGCTTTTGATAAGCTGAAGGATGCGCTGACTAGTGTGCCAGTGATGCGCGCACCAGACTGGAACTTACCCTTTGAGCTGATGTGTGATGCAAGTGACTACGCCGTAGGCGCAGTATTGGGTCAGCGCGTGGATAAGAGGCCGCACGTTATCTATTATGCGTCGCGCACACTGGACACTGCGCAGAGGAACTACACCACGACTGAGAAGGAACTTCTGGCAATCGTATTTGCGCTGGAGAAGTTCCGCGCATATGTTCTGGGCGCTAGAGTCATTGTCTACACTGACCACGCTGCTATCCGTTACCTGATGTCCAAGAAAGAGACTAAGCCGCGCTTGATGCGCTGGTTGCTTCTGCTCCAAGAGTTCGATTTAGAGATCAAGGATAAGAAGGGAACGGAAAACACTGTTGCTGATCACCTAAGCAGGATAGTGAAAGAAGAGGAGCCAGGGCAGATCACGGAGACATTCCCTGACGAGCACCTGATGGCGCTGAACGGTAAGGTACCATGGTATGCGCATATTGCAAATTACATGGTCACAGGTGCGTTTCCCCCTCAGTTCACTAAAGCTCAATGCATGAGGTTAAAACATGAGTCTAAATATTACGTTTGGGATGATCCGTACATGCTTAGAATAGGCCCTGATTAGATCTTGAGGTGATGTGTGCCTGATCATGAGATGAGCTCTGTTTTGAGGTTTTGTCATGCGCACGCATGCGGAGGACACTTTGGTCCAAAGCGCACGAGCAGGAAAATCCTAGATTGCGGTTTTTATTGGCCGCACTTATTTCGTGACTCATATAACCACTGCAGGGCTTGTGACGGGTGTCAACGCATAGGAAATATATCAGCGCGCAACGAGATGCCACAGACGCCAATATTGGTAAACGAAGTGTTCGACATGTGGGGGATTGACTTCATGGGGCCGTTTCCTCCATCTTTTGGATAGGAGTACATACTAGTTGCGGTGGATTATGTCTCGAAGTGGGTCGAAGCTAAGGCCACGCGCAAGGATGATGGTAAAACGGTTGTTGAGTTTTTAAGGACTAACATTTTCTACAGGTACGGAGTGCCTAAGGCAATAATCAGCGACCAGGGGATGCACTTCTGCAACAGAATAGTGGCACAGGTACTAAAGCATTATGGAGTGCGCCACAAGACGTCCACTGCATACCATCCTCAAACGAATGGCCAGACCGAGGTTTCCAACAGAGAGATTAAGCGCATTCTGGAGAAAACCGTGAGACCTACGCGCAAAGACTGGAGCCAGCGGCTAGATGATGCACTTTGGGCATTGGTAGAGCCTATTTATACACATTATTTAGATCCTAACCCTATGCTTGTTTGCATTATTTTGTGTACAAGATTACTGGTTTCCAGTGTTTTTGTATTTCAGGGCAAAACGAGAGCCTAAGTCGGATACGCGCTAACAGACAGCTTTTAAGGAGCGCATCACACAGCCTGCGGAGCTAGCAGCGCAAACAGAGGAGTTGGCAGAGTCGACTACGGTGCGCTAACCGATTGCGCTACCCAGGAGCAGTGCGCCATGCGCAGATAGTGGTGTTTCCAAATCCTGACACCACCAAATTTGGAAGTTGCCAAGGATGGGCCTCATGAGCAGTATATAAAGAGAAGAAGGCTAGGGTTTGAGGAGAATAATCCAGATACCACGAGACAATTGATATCATCCAGACACACCACAGCACACGGGAGAGCGGCAGAACTGAAAAACACACGAGCTACTGAGAGGACCTGCGCTAGCCGACTGCGCCAGCCGAGACACTGCAACCTGCACGCACCTGCTAGTTGCTGTTTTCTTGGATACCTTAGATATTATTTACTGTTTCTATGATGTTTACTACTATCATGTCTAGCTAAACGCTTGGTATCGGTTGGGCATGATTCTATGAGTATTTCCTTTGAGACTTGTGCTTAATGCATAGTTTGTTTACTCGTATTAATTCTGTGCACACTGTTGACAGCTAGTTGCATGAGTAGGGGAAGCCTTGAACCGCAATCTTACTCTTGTTACTTGTTTGTTATATGTTAAACTAGTTGAATAGCCTGACGGTGACGACTAGGAGTAACGCGCTAGGATAATCAGTTGCTACTGTGACAGGATTCGTAGCTGTTTAGACTAGTCTTCAGAATTAATAGCTCATGAACTTTAATCGGAACATGCGCACATGTTAGGAAGCCTTGATCGGACACTAACTTCAGTAAATCAAACTATAGACGTTTAGAGTCGATGATAAGGAATACACTCATAGAGGATTGTCTGCGCCGATACTTTTCATAGTCATAGTACTTAATCTCTACTGCCTACGCACGTCTAGTGCAATTCCTGCGTTTACTACTATTTACTCGCGCATTGCGCAACCCAATCACTCACACCCCCAGTTTTCGTAAGTGCAGGTTACTAGTTAAAGCTAATCTACTTGCTCCCTGTGGATTCGACCCTGACTTAACCGCTGTACTAAGTGGAAGAGCAAGGAATTAATTTGAACGCGCACAACGACGCGCGCATCAGGCATATAGAACTGTGCACAAGACACCGATTGGGACTTCACCATTTCGGTTGGTGTATGGAAAAGCGTGCCACCTACCGGTTGAGTTGGAACACAAGGCATACTGGGCCTTGCGCACTTGCAATCTGAACCTCGACGAGGCTGGTAAGGAGCGCGCATTTGAATTGAGCGAGCTAGAGGAGCTGCGCCTGGATGCATATGAGGGGCTGCGCGACTACAAAGCGAGCACGAAAGGATTTCACGATAAGTACATCCTCAGACCCACCTTCGAGCCAGGAGACCAGGTGCTTTTGTTCTCCTCGCGCTTAAAGCTGATGCCCGAGAAGCTGCGCAACAAGTGGACGGGACCATACACAGTCACAAAGGTTTTCCCATATGGAACAATCGAGTTAAAGAACGAGCGTAAGCATCGTTTTCAAGTTAATGGGCAAAGAGTAAAGAAATACTTAGGAGAACCTTGGGATGAGGCCGCGCGCGAAGTCGATTTGGTGGAACCAGAGATAGAGGATGCGCAGGTTGCTACGCCAGAGATACAACCTGATGCACCTGAGGGAGAATTGGGAGCTACTGCTTATATATCTTCTCCCTCACTGATTAACCTCGTTACTTATGATGTGTCACATGATTTTGGCCACGCTGACAACCTATCTGTTCCTTTGCGCAGGACTAAGGAGGACATAATACGCACAGATGCACGGGGACGCGCAGGAGCAAGTGTGGGGGGGGGGGGGGGGGGGGGTCACGTGCGAAAACTTGAGCAAGTAACGAGGTACTGTCGAGCCAACGACGTTAAACAAAGGCACTTGTCGGGAGGTAACCCGACACGTTTTAATTTTTTACACGTTTTTATTTTTACACGTTTTGTTAGGATTCTTTGCTCTCTCGGTTGCCCTTGAGCATGAGTCGTGGGGACACGTCTCTGTTTAAGTGTGGGGGGCGTTACATTTACATTTCATATTTATCATTGTAGTTTAGCTTAGTTAATTTAGTTAAGGGAAATAGTAGCGGTTGTGCGCTTGTGTGCGAATTGCACACACCTTTCGACTTGTTTTGTCTTATTCATCCTACATGCGCTACTATAAACTGTTTTAGTATAATTTTTTTCGATTTTTATTTTTTTAGTTGGGATATACAGGGGATGTGGAGTTGACAGAAAAAGCTCTAGAGAGGCGGTCAGTCGTTTTTACTTCGAGATTAAGGTACATGGCTAAAAGCGCGAGTGAAGGCCGGTGTTTCGCGACCTTCGGAACAAAAGAGCGCGCTCAGCCACGCAGATGCCAAAGGTGAATACCCAAAGCATGCCGAGGTGGGCAAACAGACCACCTTTCCTCTGGAAGTCGAGTGTAGGAAAGTGGGCGAGGGTGTAAACGCGTGCGCTGACTTGCGCAAGTAGACCAAGGAGGGAGAGCGGGGCGTTGTTCCATAGCTGCTATCCGAAGGCCGAGTCTGGAACCGTTCTGGGAATATAAGAAAAGTGGACAAAGCTGTATAAAAGGAAAGAAACCAGCGTGCGCACACAACTCCATATTAGCGCATGCGCAAGTCCAAAAGAAAAAAATCGTCAAGGACGAAAGGCTTGAGTTCCCAAGAAGCGCGCGAATGAATCACGCACCTGAAGAAGCTTGTGCGATTAATCATGTACCAGAAATCGGAGTAGAGACTGACAACCAGGAGCCTATGGAGAGCTACCTCCCAATCATCCAAATTAAATTGCATCCTAGCTGAGAGGTAACGAATTTCGAAATTATTATATTAAAATTGCTGAGGGTATGTGCACGAAGGTGATAGAGCAACACAGGGTGAACCGATGTGCAGATCGCGCATGAGTGTAAGGCTGTGCACTAGACTTCAAAGAGGTAATTGTATATGTGCTTAAGTACGTGTTCGGGACGAACAAGGGCAAGTGTGGGGGATTTGATAGAGCCTAGTTATATGCGCTATTTAGATCTTAACACTGTGCTTGTTTGCATTATTTTGTGTACAAGATTACTGGTTTTCGGTATTTTTGTATTTCAGGATGAAACAGGAGCATAAGTCAGATGCGCGCTAACGGGCGCTTTTAAAGAGCGCAATGCACGACCTGCGGAGCTAGCAGCGCAAAAGGAGATAGGAGATAGCTGATTTAGACTGCAGTGCGCAAACCAACTGGGCAAAGCGAGTAGCGCAATCAACGTGCACAGCGAGCCATGCGCAGGATAGCAGCGTTTCTAAATTTTGATCATCATTATCCCTAATAAATCTCCTAGATTTGGGAAGTAGCTAAGATTCTCACGGGCCAAATCTAAGCATTCCTTGGGCTTCAAGACCAGTATATAAAGAGGAGGGAAGCTAGGGTTTGGGGAGATATATATAGAGAGAGAGACATATAGCAACAGAAGACACACGAGCTCCAAAAATCCTGCCGTCGAGATTCTGCGCGAACCACCTGCGCCAGCCAAAAACAGCAACCTGCGATTGCACCGGCTTGCTACTTTTCCTTGGCTGCTTTAGTTTTACTTATTATTTCTATGATGTTTGCTTCTAGCATGTCTAGCTAAACACCTTGTATCGGTTGGGCATGATTCTATGAAGTATTTCCTTTGAGACTTGTGTTTAATGCTTAGTTCGTCTACTTATATTAATTCTATGCACATGGGTGATAATTAGTTGTGCGAATAAGAAAAGCATTGAACCGCAATCTTATTCTAAACGCTCGTTATTATATGTTAAACTGGTTGATAACTTTACGGTGACAACTAGGAGTAACACACTAGGATAATCGGCTACTACTGTGATAGGATTCGTAGTTGCTTAGACTAGTTTCAAGAATTAATAGCTCATGGACTTTGATCGGAACATGCGCGCACGTTAGGAAGCCTTAATCAGACACTAACTTAAGTAGAACTGCACTATAGATGTTTAGAGTCGATGATAAGGGATACGTTCATAGAGGATTGTCTTTACCGATACTTTTCATAGTTATAGTACTTAATATCTACTGTCTGCGCACGTATAGTGTAATTCTGCTTTCACTAATGTTCATTCGCGCACCTGCGCAACCCAATCACTCACAACCCTCAATTTCGTAAGTTGTAGGTTGCTAGCGAAGACTAGTCTGCACGCTCCTTGTGGGATCGACCCTGACTTAGCCGTTGTACTAAGTGGAGAAGGAAGGATTAATTTGACGCATACAACGACGCGCGATCATGTAGCAACTGCTTGTTCATAATCGGCATATCAGCAGCGCTGCGAAATTTCACAACTTGCTTTTCGTCAGTCTGATAAGATATAATGAATAGGTATTCAATACCATCTTCACACATAGTTTCAAAATAAATAAATAAAAACATTTTCTTGAATATCTTTGAGTAAGCAAGGTTCTTTGTTATTTACTTCAATACAACGCATCTCTAATATTTATCGTTGTTCCTTCAAGTAATAAGATAAAAGCTCTTCCAGAGCTTTCTATAATATTGCTCGTCCCAGATATTTACTGTGGTATTTGTCATACTTATGTTTAAGAAAAACTTCGGATGTTTTAATATAGTATGAGTTGTGCAACATCAACGAGACATAGTTGCACACAATTAGTATTTCCGTTTGTTCAATTCATTCTATAAGGAAAAGAGAAATATATGAATGAGATAATTGAAACTATTTTTTTTCATCGCAAAATCATTATAACTAAAGAAAATAACTTGAATTATAAAAATTATGTCAAAGTCATTTCATTTAAATATAAGAAATAACAACGAAGGGGGGAATCATGTAATATAGAAAATTATCCAACTTATTTAAGATGCTAACAAAGTCTAAAAACAACCTCCATCAAAGGGGAGATCTCCAAACTCTAAACCATAATTAGGTAAGTCCTAGTTGGAGAAAACCATTAGCCTCAAGGTGGTGGGTGTTGTCAGGATTGTCAGTTTCAGCAAGATTAGTGTCCATGTTAGAATTCCCAGCTTTGTAAGATTAGTTTCCACATCTTCTCCTTTCCCTTCAAAGAATCTTCATACAATACTACAAGGTGTGGTGCAGTACAACGGGTACGAGACCACATCCCAACATCTCCCCATCTATGACATGGATTTTGAACTAGTAATTTGGTCTTTTCTCGTTGAGGCTCCTTCTTGTGCTTCATCCATAGCCATCACGAGTACCACCGCGCCCTCGGGTTTCACCACGTCCTCTATGGGAGAAGCATTTGCATATGGCATAGTATTAGGTTGGTCAAGAAGTGGTGTAGAACAGTAGGTCGAGTTTGACGATTATTGAGAAGCTACTGATTGTTCTCTTCTGCTAAAATAAAGCAAGATAACAATATTGAATATGTCTTAAAACCATGTTTCATGTGCCCACCGCTGGAGTACGAGGTTATTAAAATGAAATGTAGAGAATATTTCCTCCAACATATCTTCCTCTCGACATAGTCTCAAGGTTGAAATATTACGAAATATTCAGCAGTATAATTTGAGACCTTTTTAAAATCTTGTAGCCTCAAATGCATCCATTCATACCTTGCATGGGAAAAAATGACTGCCCTTTGATGATCGAAACGATCCTTTAAAATCATGAAGATGATGACGAATTAAGATATTTTCCTTGGCACAATCCTGGGAAGATGCACTAGATTTTCTTTAATCAAGTTGTGGCTCGACAAATGGAGTTCAACATCAACTACCCATGTAAGATAATTTCTTCCGGAAACATCAAAGGAGTGAACTAAAATCTTGGAAGGTCAGAGACATCTATATGTATTAGTGGCAAATGTGCTACGTGAGGTGAGACTAATGAAAAATGAACAACGTGTGATAATGTTAAATGAATTACTAGTTTAATGCATTATACAATGACAATTAAAGCGTGGAATTGAAAACGGACAAAATGCCAAAATATTGATCATACACCTCCACCATATTATAAGATAATTTTCATGGACTTATCAATTATAACCGTAAGTGATTTTACCAATGTTTTTGATCATCTATCAAAAGGAAGTAGTACATTGCTCTTTTCAAGGAGTAAAATATATTTTAAAAACATACATTGAGCTTGTCGTTCCGATAACGAATGTAGGAAAAGATTACTCAAATGTAGAGCAAGTGGAGAATTGTATTTCTTCTATTCTTTTTTGTTCTTACTCATCTCTTACAAATGACCTCTATTTATAGCGGAGATAATATGGAAACATAAATTGGACATGCCTATGGCCAAGAGTCATTAAATTTAATCACCATATTTATAATAAAAGATGCATTGAAAAATTTACATTTGAAACTATGCTCAATTAACTGAATATGCAAGACTCTCATACCATTTGTTAGAGCAAATTTACACAATGTAATAATCATAAAACCACATCAGAATAATCAAGCATGTTTATAACTGTAAAATAAAACATATATGAATTGATTTATGAGAATAGACCGGATATAAATATGCATTGAAACCCAAAGTTAGTGATTCCAATCTATTTGTATGCCTCTAGAGTTGGTTCCTTTTGAGAATAAAATAATTGAAGAACGATAAGGTAAATCGGGGACGACTCATATTTATAATCAAAATTATTATGGATTTCGTCTTTCAAAAAATATCATAATTATATATTGGTATCTACACAATATGTTTTACGATTACATTATACACGAGAAGCTTTCAAAAAAATCAGATCACTTTATTTATGGTTATCTGAATAATAGCTTATACAAATATCAAAATGAAATGTTCAACCTTATTAAATTAATATTAATCTAATAGAGGAGGCATGATGTTTATGAATATGAAGATATGGACTTCGAATGATTTGGTGTGATGAAGACCTTATAAAATTATGTAAATAGTTGATGAAATTATGATGCTATTACAATACCCTTTTCTTTTTGTATGTCCATGTTATTTTTGTAACCATCTCTCATCACGTTTAAATAGGGATCACAAACAATGCAGCCAGAATTCGTTCAATCAGGATGTGGCCTCCATCTCAACATGATCTAATTTTAAGACACACCAAAATATTAAGGGTTTGTATTGATAAACAGTATTGCAACTATACTTGAATAGTTATGACATTGTGTACACTTATTTTAACACAATAGAAAATAAATAAAAATATGATTTTTTTTTATTTTGAAAATATATCAAAAACAATTCAAAGATTTGGCCACTTTGCAAATCTGTTGTAGTTTTTTTTGTATTCCATTGCATTTCCGTCATAAAATTTATGCGGCTATAATTGCTGTGATAGTAACGCGACCAATGACAAATTTACAGCCATTTCTTTCCATTGCAAAATGCTTATGTTGTTGTTCTCAAATTAAGGCTGCACATAAACGATTTGTTGCTACATATAACACATCCTCTTCTTCAATGAGTTGTTTGTCTTTCAATCCTTGACCATGAAAAGATGATATTTGCAAGTCGCATTCTCCTAATTTCTCAAGAAAACATATTTCTTTTAGCTTGCCTGAAATGTGACAGTACCAAATGCATCAAGAATACTGGACCTTGCAAGTAATCATTGAGAAATTATTTAATAAGAGTATCACAAAAAGGAATATACTCCCTCCGTCCCATAATATACCTTACACTTTCCTTTTTGGGCGTCCCAAAATAATCCTTACCTTTCCAAAACTTACCATAAATAAACATTCTTCCATTCATCAAACAATCAATTATTTAATCAAACATGTCATAAATTTCCATTTTTACACTAAACAAATAAATACTCACCTGATTAATTTACTTTCAATAATTATAATAAATATTATCAACTGTAATAATTAATTTTCATTTACCTGCCAAATAAATTACTAAAATAAATCCATCAAAAAAGTAAATAAAAAAATAAAACAGAACCGACCCATACTAGGGCTTCATTCTCATCCTTCATCATCTTTTCCGCCGCTTTGCTTGAACCAAAATTGCTCCTGCACAATTTCGTCCGATCTGGATCCAACCAATTCTCAATAGAATGAGTTTTGATTCTATCTTTGCTGATACCCATACTGGTGGGAACAAGGTTAATGGTGATTTGGAAAATTCTGGTGATGCCGATGATGAGAGCTCCGGCGATGATGGTACTGGGAGCTCTGACGATGGTGATGATCAAGTTGCTGCTTCTCAAACTTAAGTTCAAGGTATGTCTGTTTTCATAATTAATTGTTGGAAGTTCTTGTGATGAAATATTTGATTTGGTGATAAACTAGGACTAGTTACTTCATCTGGGAATGAAATGTGATAGTGCTGATGTTTATATACACAAAAGTTTCTAACTTGCTCAAATGTTTCTAAGCTTCACATAAATACAGATATGTATACTCCGTAGTTTCGAAACTTTGACAAAAAAATCTTAAACATTCTAATTCTAGTCATCTAGTTGATGTCCGACATTGCAACTTCTTGATCATCTTCTGCTGGATATGTTGTTGTAGTTATTGGTTGAGTTTCTTGCTCATGTTCTGATGTATAGGCAGCTGTCTCAACTTCAGCTTGCTGTCCATTTCCATGAATTGCATCATCTGCTTGCATTATCGCCCACGTAGGTGCCGTAATTTCTGTTGGTAGATTCCCTTGCGCCTCTAACCTTTTCTTGTTAACATGCGGCAGCGCGTATTCATTTCCTCCTTTCACCTTAAGTATCTCATTCATTACATATTGCAAAGACATCCATACATTGCTTAGAGTTTTAGGATGCAACTCATAAAAGGCTTCAATCACCGCATCTAGTAATTTATCCACGTCCTTGGGCATTTTTTTGTGCATTAATGATTGTATGCTTCGGAAAAACCCTAAATCCAAAATATTCAAATCAGGGCTATTAGGCGGCTGTTGAATCAAAATGAATGTAAAGTCATCTTGTGCATACACTTGTTGCCACTCTACATCACTTTGTTTTATATGAGCCGGTGCATTATCTTGTTGTATGAATATCACTTTCGGACCTTCACTTGGTGGCCATTGTGACTTAATCGCCGGAATGATTTCATTGATCAGCATGCTCCTTGTTGCTTTTTGGTTGATTGATTCGATCATTTTTGTAACTATAGTGCCTTTGTCTCTATTTTTTGATGATCGTTTGGCTGCCTCTTTATATGTAAATGGAAAAATACCAATCTTCCCATGAAATGTACATTGACCATCAACATTGAATCTTGGTCTAGCTACCACGGTCGTGAACATAACTTTCGGGATGAATTTACTTGAACTTGCTGCTCGATATTGCCCTTTCTCATTTTGCGCTAAATATACCTTTTGTGTTTTTTTGGTTAAATAAAACCACTTCTCATCCAAATGTACGAAATCATACATAAGGTAATACTGCCTTGTTCCTTGACTATCAACTTGGATTAAGCTTAGAATCCATTCCAATCTTTTCAGCTTGCATTTTTCTTTCAACCCCGGATGCAATGTATTCGAATGTGGTTTTATGATTCCTCTTTTAACCAGTCTAACGGACTGTACTTTTTGAAACGTCGAGCTTTGCGGCTAAGTCCCTAATGCACGATCTTTCTCCCATACCCGTAACTTTGATAGTATCAGCATCTACTTCAATCCTCTTCCTACCTGAGTTGTGCATCTTTGTACTGACGTTATATCTTTGACTTGCTTCTTTTTGTCGTTTTGCTGTGTTCCATATTACACTTATGCATTGTCTTGATACTCTGAATTCTTGTGCAACAGCGATGATAGCTCCGCGCGGAAGATGTCCATGTGTAACTCTATTAACAAGCTGAAATAGTATGTCTGTTTTTTGCTCGCTGCTGAGTCTGTTCCTTAGAGAAGCTTGTGGTATAGTTGGTGTACCTCTTGGTTGCTTTGTTTCTTGCTCACCTAGTTCAACATTGAGATTAAACAAAAGGTCTCCTCCAGAAGGCATTGAATGTATAGTTGCTCTCTCCAACAGCAATTACTACTCCTCCTGCAGCAATTACTCCAGCAGCAGTTACTCCAGCAGCAATGTTGTTAGATATTTTGTGAAGATTTCAATTTTATTTAAGAGTAGTCTACTCAGAGTAATTAAATTCAAACAAAACATGGTCACTGTGTAAGCTTAAGTTTATTCAAGTTTCTGGTTCAAATTTGAAATGTGTTTTGATTTAATTGGTTGAGAACTTGCACCACGGATTGATGACATGGCTGTAGTACCAACCTGTTTCTCCTTTATTCTTGTGCCACACAATCTACTCCATCTCTTTAAATCTTGTGCCACTCCTTAAATCTTGTGCCAAATTAGAAACGTAAGGATTAAATTGGGACAGAGGGAGTATATACCAGGTCAGTCATTGCTGGTTAGGTCCTGTATTTAGTATATACGAGTGATATATATTGAAATTCTGCCATTGAGCTTGTTCTAGTCAGGTATAACATACCGTTTGAGTAGTGTATATAACTACTATGTGTTAAACAATACAAAGAACTTTTATGCATGCAAAAAGATAAAACCACACACGCAACTTAATTACCCACTTCGGCGTTAAATGGCCTACGATAAGGTACATGACTTACAATTATAGTATCCCTTTTAAACGGTCGCCTTCCTGCACTTCTAGTTTGAAACTCGCAGCACCTCTGAGTTGCAAATTGTGCACAAGAAGTTGCTATAGCACACTCTTGTACCGACGGATCTTTTGCAGCAAGATAAAATAATGAACAGTGATTTGTTCACCCAGTTCGGCCAAGTGCCTACCCTCTGGGAAAGACAGAACCTCAGTCTTTCAATTCACTAGTCTCAAGGTCTGTTGTACAACACGGTTCGACACCACGCAACCTATGCTACTCAACCTTAGCTAGTCGATCACATACAATCAGAACACGCTCTGACTTGTGTTTCACACACCTACTCACTTCAACCAATTCAGAATAGCTCTACCTCTGATCCCACAGACTCAGCCTATTCTAATTAGTATAACGTGACCGTAAGTTGCTATAGCACTCGCTGTAGCAACTGTGCAGGTTCTGTCTGCGCCGCTCCAAAGCTTTCCGCCAAGCCGATCCAACTCTTCCACGAGTGCTGCACACTCTGGAATACTCCCCCTCACTCAGTGACCATCTGTCACTAGCGAGACCAGGCCTTCTGCAGATTTTCCGAATTCCTCCACTCGATAACTCTCCTGCCAATTTCCTTGATCAACCAACAAGCACGTCCTGCTCTGAATTGGCCTTCTTCGATCAAGCTCTGATCAAGTCTTCGAGAAGCCTCTGCTCTAACCACTCAGCTCTGCGCTCACGCTCACGCTCTACCCTTGGTGGTGATCCAATCTCTCCGCTCTAGCACTCTGAATATATCTCTCGGTATATTGCTCTACTCTTTGATTGTTGAATTCTATCTTGGATGGATGGATACTTTGTTGCTCTGCCCAGACTTCTTTAAATAGGAACTCCATGCTTCATCAATATCAAATTTAGGAAGTTCCTAAAAGATCTCAACAAGATCTTTATCTCCTACTTTTTGGGAGATTTGAAGTTCCTAAAAGATCTCAACAAGATCCTTATCTCCTATTTTTTGGAAGATTTGATTTCCCAATCAAATCTTCAAGTTGTGGCACGAAATCTTCTCTGGGGATATTCTGAGAATATTTAGAAACCTCCCGTTGCACTGCTACTTCATATCTGGATAGATTATTCTTAGTGCCAAAACTTCTCCTCTGCTGCTACAACTCCCTGCTATAGCTCCCTACTACAGCTCCTGCTGTAGCAACTGCTTGTATACTAAGCTTGTTCACTCTGGCTGGTTTTGCACCAGCTGTTGTCTTCACACAGGCAACTGTATCATCTTGCTTTCAATCTTCACAATACTCTACCGACCTGTTGCGATGCTGGCAGCAACCCTCCGTACGTTCTTTGGGATGCTCCAAGTTGATCCGCATGCTATTGACTATGGGAATCTTTTATATCATATTTAGAAAGCTTCCGTTGCTCCTCTTCAATTTTGGGCAGCTTGTTCTTCATACGGAAATCAGCTATTTAGGATGCTACAGCTCTCTGCGACACAGGTTGCTGTAGCAACGCCTTGTGCACTCTGCTTGTTCACTCTGGAACGCTCTGCACCAGCTGCTGTCTTCACATGCTTATTGTAGCAGACTCTTGTGCACCTTGTAGAAGTTTGTCAATGATGTCACATACCTTAACAATCTCACCCTTGGCATTTTTGATAAAACCCAAAGACCCTTCTGATCTTAGGCAATCTTCATCTCGTCTTCAGACTCCTTCTCTAGCAGCTTCCTCAGCTTCTTCAGGATTCATCTCAATTCAAGGACTCAAACTATCCCTAGCTTGTCTTCTGGATTCTTCTCAAGTGGTGTCTTCAGATAGCTTCTGCTGTCATCGGATGGTGTACCAACTTCAATCTTCGCGGGATGCTGTAGCAACTTCTTGCGCTGGTTTTCTCAAGGACGTCATTTCCTTAACAATCTCCCCCTTGGCATTTTTGACAAAACCTAACCATCTTTTGCAGGGGCTCCTCTTCTCCCTCTAGGGTCGACTAGCAAAACCTGCCACATAATACAAACAGCAGAACAGATCTTATCCCCCTTTTTATCACAAATGATAAGTGGGGAGCCTCAAGCTAAACCCAGCGAATACGCCTCTTCTCCATCCACTGAATAAGAGGAACTCTTGGTGTCTCAGCATGTGTCTCTTTTGATGATTTTATGGGACTATCTGGTGGCTGCTTCTCCACCCATACCTGTACTGGATTTCGAGTCCACTTCTTCTGAGCTCTGTTGTGTCCAGCAACTCTTTCTTTCCTTCCGGCATTGTTTCGTTGTCTCACCAGATCTGTACTAGTGTCCTTCACGATCCGCATTCTCCGGCTCGTTGTCCCTCCAACGTATCTGATGTTTTCGTGCACAACTGGACAGTGACAGTCCTTCATCGGCTTTGATGAGCTGAAGGTCACCTTCGTGCCACCTCTAATCCTTGGCTTCATCTGGCGTTGTCCGTCTGTGGGCGATCTCTGAGTTCTCCAATACTTGTTTAGGATCAGGCATATCCTCAGAATGTGTCCCTTCTTATCACAAAAATAGCATCTGCGGCCATCGCTTCTAGGCTTCTTCTCAGCTACAAGTTGTTGACACAGAGGTTGCTGTAGCATCCTCTTGTTCATCCTTCTAGGCACCTTCTTCTGAACTAGTTTTTGGGACAGAACCAGTTTCTCCACGCCATTCCCAGCATCTTCTGGCTCCGTAGCTTTGACGAATACAATTCTTTCAGCACCTTCTTCTCCAGTGTATCCAATACCTGAGTAGCCTCCTCCATATCTTTGGCATGCTAGAATATCTTCAAGAGTGCTTGAGCCACTGTTAAGCATCTTTGCGGTGTTCCTGTAGAGGTTGAGCTCTTCCTTCTCTGCAGCAAACTTCTCTTCTTGCTGGGCAGCCTGATCCGTAAGAGAAGTGATCGTCTTCAGCATCTCCTCTCGTTCTTCTTCCAGGTCTGTTACATTGGCAGTCAATCCTTTGTTGATCTCGATGACTTTCAGCCACTCTTCGTGCAATAGGGCAAAGTTTCTTGCAATAGACTCCTCAGTGATTTCCTCATCATCACTACTTTCTGACTCTTCAACACCATGAACAATTTCTGACTTTGTTGAAACGGTGTTCTTCTATTTAGTTGCACTTATCAGAGCAACCTTGCTCATTTCTTCAGAGTCTTCTTCATTGTCTTCGTCTCTCCCGTTTGCATTAGGAGTCTTGCTCCTTTCATGAGCCGTCTGGAGGATCTCCAACGCTTGCTTGGCAATTTCACAGTTGGAAATCAGCCTGAAATTATTTGCTTCAACAGCAGCAAATATCGCATTCAAGGAGTTGCGGGTTGCCACAACTTCTTCTTCAGCTGTCCATGTCTCCTCTGGTTTCTCCCTTGTAACTCCTTTGTCGTTGATGGTCAGTGGGTGTGACCACCCAGACACTACTACTCTCCAAGTCTTCTCATCCATCGCCTTTAGGAAAGCCTTCATTTTTGCCTTCTAACAACTATAATTTCCTTCTTCCGGTAGAGACGGCCAACTTATGCTTTGTCTCTCTTTCATCTTCGCTCGATCAACTCAGCAAGGCGCTCAGGATCTTCACTCTGTGTGTAGAGTTCCTGCTCTGATATCAATTGAAATTCGCAGTCCCTCTGAGTTGCAGATTGTGCACAAGCAGTTGTTATAGCACACTCTTGTACCGACGGATCTTTTGCAGTAAGATAAAACAATGAACAGTGATTTGTTCACCCAGTTCGGCCAAGTGCCTACCTCAGGGAAAGACTGAACCTCAGTCTTTCAATTCACTACTCTCAAGGTCTGTTGTACAACAAGGTTCGACACCACGCAACCTATGCTACTCAACCTTAGCTAGTCGATCACACACAATCAGAACACTCTCTGACTTATGTTTCACACAAACCTACTCACTTGAACCAATTCAGAATAGCTCTACCTCCAATCCCACAGACTCAGCCTATTCTAATTACTACAACGTTACCGTAGGTTTTCTATAGCACTCACTGTAGGAACTAGCTGGTGCAGGTTCTGTCCGCGCCGCTCCAAAGCTTTCCGCCGAGCCGATCGAACTCTTCCACGAGTTCTGCACACTCTGGAATACTCCCCTCACTCAGTGACCATCTGTCACTAGCTAGACCAGGTCTTCTGCAGATTGTCCGAATTCCTCCACTCGACAACTCTCCTGCCGCCTTCCTTGATCAGCCAACAAGCACGTCCTGCTCTGAATTGGCCTTCTCCGATCAAGCTCTGATCAAGTCTTTGATCAGCCTCTGCTTTAACCACTCAACTCTGCGCTCATGCTCACGCTCTGCCCTTGGTGGTGATCCAATCTCTCCACTCTAGCACTCTGAATATATCTCTCGGTATATTGCTCCACTCTATGATTGTTGAATTCTATCTTGGATGGATGGATACTTTCCTGCTCTGCCCAGACTTCTTTAAATAGGAACTTCATGCTCCATCAATATCAAATTTAAGAAGTTCCTAAAAGATCTCAACAAGATCCTTATCTCCTACTTTTTAGGAGATTTGAAGTTCCTAAAAGATGTCAACAAGATCCTTATCTCCTATTTTTTGGGAGATTTGATGTGGCACGGAAACTTCTCTAGGGATATTCTGAGAATATTTAAAAGCCTCCCGTTGCACTGCTACTTCATATCTGGACAGATTATTCTTCGTGCCAAAACTGCTGCTCTGCTGCTACAGCTCCTGCTGTAGCAACTGCTTATACACTAAGCTTGTTCACTCTGGCTGGTTTTGCACCAGCTGCTGTCTTCACATAGGTAGCTGTATCATCTTGCTTTCAATCTTCACAATACTGTACCGACCTATTGCGATGCTGACAGCAACCCTCCGTACGTTCTTTGGGATGCTCCAAGTTGATCTGCATGCTATTGACTATAGGAATCTTCTAAATTGCATTTAGAAAGCTTCTGTTACTCCTCTTTAATTTTGGGCAGCTTGTTCTTCACACGAAAATCTGTTATTTAGGATGCTACGGCTCTCTGCTACACAGGTTGTTGTAGCAACGCTTTGTGCACTCTGGAACGCTCTGCACCAGCTGCTGTCTTCACATGCTTGCTGTAGCAGAGTCTTGTGCACCTTGTAGAAGTTTTTCAATGATGCCACATACCTTAACAATCTCCCCCTTGGCATTTTTTACAAAATCCAAAGACCTTCTGATCTTAGGCAATCTTCATCTCGTCTTCAGACTCCTTCTCTAGCAGGTTCCTCAGCATCTTCAGGATTCATCTTAGTTCAAGGACTCAAGCTATCCCTAGCTTGTCTTCTAGCTTCTTCTCAAGTGGTGTTTTCAGATAGCTTCTGCTGTCATCGGATGGTGTGCCAACTTCAATCTTCGTTGGATGTTGTAGATACTTCTTGCGCTGGTTTTGTCAAGGATGTCATTACCTTAACATAGTGAATACACTTTGAGCTCCCCTTAGATCAGAGATCCCTCTCTAAAGTTCATCCTTCTTTTCCCGAAGATTTAACAGCAATAATGTGTGTGCTTTTGTTTACGCCCAACAATCAACCTTGACCAGCTCGTACAACAAATTTGAAATTCACAGCGTCTCAGTTAGGCAGATTTGTGAACAAGCAGTTGCTGCAGCACACTCTTGTTCACTTGGAAATTGTCTCAGCAAACAATGAACAAGACAGAAATTTGTTCACCCAGTTCGGCCAACTGCCTACGTCTGGGGAGGACTATTCTCCAGTCCTCAATCCACTAAACACGAAGGTCTCCAAGTACACTCGGTTACAACTCCACGCAACCTATGCTACTCAACCTTGTGTGGATCACTTGACACAATCAGAACAAGCTCTGACTTGTATCTGCACACCCTCTACAAATGTCAATCTAGAATAGCTACAGACTTCTCAAGACTCAGCCTATTCTAAACTACACTCACTCAGCAGAGTTGCTGTAGCAACTGCTGTAACACACAGCTGATGCACAATTGTCCGCGTCGCTCCAAAGCCTTCTGCCGAGCCGATCGAACGATTCCACGAGCGCTGCACACTCTGGAATATTTCCCCTCACTCAGTGACCACCTGCCACTAGCGAGAACCATCGCTTAGACACTCGACCGAGCCACACATCCGTCAGTTCTTCCGCGGCTGCCCTTGATCAACCAACAAGCACCACTGCTCTGAATTGGCTTCCAGACTCTGCAAGTCCTGATTCCCTTCTGCTTCTTTCACCACGGCCCTGCGCTCACGCTCTGCTCTCGGGTGATGATCGAAGAAATCGTCCGTCGCACACCAAAATTGCTCTCTCTAAATTCTGTGTATGCACTCGTGTATCCCTCAGCTTCGATCAACCTCTCTGCACTAAACCCCTTTCTCTTAAATAGTAGCACCAGCTTTAAGCAAGACCAGGTTTAAGCAATGTCCCAAAAAGAACAATTATCTCCTAAAATCTAGGAGATTAGATTTGATTTTGATCTTCAACACAAATCTCCTTCTCTGGCTAGGAAACCTCACTGGAAAATTCTCCACAGCATTTTAGAAATTCTTCTGATGATCTCCGTAGAGTTCCCAGCCCTTCTAGACAAGCCCAGGTCGCTGCTGCTTCTCGGTCAGATGATGCAGCCACTTGAACAAGCTCCTGCTATAGCATCCCCTGCTGAAGCTGCTACTTTTTCACTTGTGCTGTAGCTGCTCCTTGTTCACTTGTGCTGGTTTTGTCAAACACTGTCATACTACATCATCAATCTCCCCCTTGGCATTTTGACAAAACCCTAGAACACTTATGCACACTTCCATGAACCAAAAAATACTCTAAATGAAAAAAAATTCAACAAGAGAGTAAGAAAGTAAGAGGTGGCCACACTCGCCGTAGCACGACCACGCAGGGTCAAAAAAAATCCAGTTCATCAGCCTACTACTATACTCCCCCTTTTTGTCACAGATGCTCAAGGGGCCTGCTCCTCATCCGCCGGGAACTCCAGGTCGCTGAGCAGACTTCTAAGCTGGCCACGCCTAGCATCCCTCCTTTTGGCTTCGGCTTCAAGGATGAGCAGCTCAGATCTTAGATGGCTACAATTCTGGCACGGAGAGCTGATTGAATTGTTGCAGCAGGGGGAAGAGATTCCTCCAAAGGAGCTGGGGCTGAAGCACCAACCAAGAGTGGACCCTCATAGGCAATGTCCACTGCATGTTTCCCTTTGAACAACTTGTGGTCAACTGTAAAGACCTGCAGCTCCTCTGACAAGCCTTCAGAAATCTCACCAAGCTCCGGATGCTGTGAGACCATCATCCCATAGATGAGTGAGGGAAGCACAATGGGCTTGCTGGAGGAAGCGCTGCCGGCATGAGTAGCCAGCTGGGGAAACATCACACTGCCCAGGCTGATTTTCCTCCTCTTCCCAATAGAGTAGAGAAGATTAGCAAAGGCTCTGCTAACCTTCCCCCTGTGAGAGCTAGAGAGCCAGTTTCTAATGCCCAGATGATACAGCAGGGCATTCTTGGAGGTGAGTTCAGCAGCACTCAGGTTTGGACCACCCCAAGACATGCACACTCCCCCTGTCAGAACCTTAGCCAGCATCTCTGGCTGAACATTAGTGGGTGCTCTGGCATTCTCATGGATCTCAAGAAACTCATCGATTTTTTCAGGGGTGACCTGTCTTACCCAGCACCCAACTCTTTCCAAAATCCTCTCCTCCTTCCTAACCAGGCTTATATTGAATCTGAATGGATAAGTTAGGGACTTGAGAAGATTTACCTCAGTGAGAAGCTGGATAATTGCTGCTGATTTGTACTTGTCCAGGTCCAGCCTCTTTTCTGACACAATGTGCTTCCTCTCAACAACACTCCAGGATTGAGAAGCATTCCTATTTTTGAACCAAACACCTCCCACTGTGATCGCAGTTGTGTCTGCCAATGCAGGTCCTCTCTCAGACGGCTCACCAGTAGCACCTGCATTTTCTTCACTTGATTCCTCTTCTTCACTACTGGAGACAGGGATTAGAATAGGGGCTTTTCCTTTGTCTAAGGTAGAAAGATGTGCTGCAGCAGGTTCTTGTTCAGGGGACTCAGCGTCTAACTCCTTCCTTTCACCCATAATGCCAGGAGACATAACAAGTGTTCTGCATCTCTCTTCAGCAGAACCTGCTACAGCATCCTCTGTGGCTTGTTCTTCTCCAGAGACTTCTTCAGCCACAGCCTCTTCAGATAGCACAGCTATACTGGATACAGGTTCCCCGTCACGTACCAGGTGCCTCCTTTTCTGCGAAGTTCCTTCTTGTGGAGAAGGCTCGCTGTGCGACACAGGGAGAGGTGCTGGTTCCCACACCACCACATCCAGACGCTGAGTAGGAGCTTCATAGCGCGACTTGGACCTCCTTTCAGACCTGCCTTGTCGGTCTGCTGCCAGATTCTTCTTCAAACCGCGAGTCTTCACCATTGTTGTAGGCTTGTAGAAGGTTTGAGGAACGCACAGTGAGGATGATCAACACCGATTTTGGGATGTGCCTTCAACTTGACTTTGCCCTAGAAATTGATTTACCCGTTATCTTCTTTTTCAATTTGAAGCTTCTGTATCACGTGCCCCACATGTGCCTTCTCCCAGCTTTAGCAACCAAAACATGTGAACAAGCTTATTCTGACCAGGTTGCTATAGCAGACGCGAGCTAGTTCACCTATTCATTCCGGAAGACAGCTTTGCTTCACGGATCCTTTAGAGGTTCTGATGGTGATTTCTTCACCCATACCTGAGTTTGTCTAGAGTTTCTCCTCTTTCGACCCTCAAGACTCCTATCTCTTCGTTTGTCATGTTTGAGTTCCCACACCTGTATTACCTGTGGTTTTCTCCTGTCTTTAGCAATCCAGTGCCCTGGTGCAGCAATCCTAGAGATCCTTCTCTGCGATTCTTTCCAGCAATGAGCCTTTCCCGAAACAACTGGGTACGGAGTCTCTATGCAGCAAGTGTTGGCTCTGGATTTTCCTCCCCCTTTTCCAACTGAGGAGATTCTGTGCTGCTGCTTCAGGTTGAAGGTAATCTTCTGATTCCCAATACTTGTGCGAGAACTCCTTTTATTCTGACCCTTTTGCTTTGTTTTAGAAGGATGATGTGCCAGGTGCTGCAGCATCCTCTTGTTCACATGTCTAGTTCCATCTTTCCCTGCAGGTTTCGGAGACTCACCTGTGTTATTCTTTTCGTCTATCATGGCTTCCGAGGCTTTAATGAAAACTGTTCCTCTAGAGCTTTCTTCACCAGTATATCCAAGCCCCGTTCTCCCTTTTCCAAGTCTTTGATAAGACAAAATTTCATCCAAGATATTTTTCTGAGAGTCAGCTGTCTTGGCTGTTGCTGGTGAGGAATCAATGTCAATGACTTCTCTTCCTGTGTCTTCCCTTTTCAGAATGGTAACTTGACTGTTGGATGTGAGGAGAAATTTTCTTCGTTCTTCTTCCAGAACCTTGACTCTGTCAGTCAATGCTTGGTTTGTCTGAAGAACTGCCTCACACTGTTTGAGGATCTTCCCAAGATAACCAATAAGACTGTCAGATGAGCCCTCTTCATCTTCACTTTCAGATACTTCAATCCCATAGTGAAATTCATCCATCTCTAGTTCTTTGAGGTTGAAATCTGACACACTGGTTAGCATAACACAGTTTTCTTCATCACTTTCCTCAGAGTCACTCCATTTTGCTATCAGGGACTTGCTGTTCTTTTTCTCTGAATTTTTGAAGGTTTTGCTCGGACAGTCTGTCTCAATATGTCCATATCCTTCACAGTTCCAGCATTGGACTCCCTTTTTCATTTCTTTCTTCTCATCTTCATCCTGAGCCGGTTCCTTCCCTTTCCTTTTATTTTCACCACCCCTTCTGAATTGTTTTCGCGAGGAAGAGCTTTTCCCAGTTCTTGAGTCCATGTTCTTCAGGAGCTTTCCAAGGTTCTTGACAAGCATACTCAGCTGATCATCTGGAACTGGCTTCTTGGCTTCTGCTTCAGCTTTTAGTCCAACATTCTTGTCCTTAGAAGTGGTGTCTTCTTTAACCAGCTTCATCTCAAATTGTTTGAGAGACCCCATCAACTCTTCAAGCCTCATGAATCTGACATTTTGAGCTTCTTCAATGGCCGCCACTTTCATGTCAAATCTTGTGGGCAGCGATTTGAGAACCTTTCTGATCAGCTTTTCTTCAGGGATGGGTTCATCAAGAGCATGGGCTTCATTTGCAAGATCACAGAGTTTAGCATTAAACTCAGTGACAATCTCCTCTTCCAGCATTCTCAAATTCTCAAACTGTGTAGCAATGATCTGGAGTCTTGACAGCTTTACTCTATCAGTTCCTTCATGTGCAGTTTGGAGAATTTCCGACGCTTGTTTGGCCATGTCACAATTTGATATCAGCCTGAAATTGTTAGCATCAACTGCAGCAAAAATCGCATTCAGGGCCTTTGAATTACCAGTTGCTGCAGCTCCCTCTTCAGCAGTCCATTGTTCTTCAGGCTTTAACCGTGTGACTCCCTGTTCATCCATGGTAATTGGGGGAGACCACTGGACCATGATAGATCTCCAGGTCTTCTCATCAATGGCCTTGAGAAAGGCTTTCATCCTAGCCTTCCAATATCCATAGTTGCTTTCTTCCAACAATGGAGGTCTGCTTGTGCTCTGTCCTTCCTTCATTGTCGTGGCTACTTCAGAGACACTGTAGGATCTTTTACTCTGTGTGTCGAGCTCCTGCTCTGATACCAATTGAAATTCACAGCGTCTCAGTTAGGCAGATTTGTGAACAAGCAGTTGCTGCAGCACACTCTCGTTCACTTGGAAATTGTCTCAGCAAACAATGAACAAGACAGAAATTTGTTCACCCAGTTCGGCCAACTGCCTACGTCAGGGGAGGACTATTCTCCAGTCCTCAATCCACTAAACACGAAGGTCTCCAAGTACACTCGGTTGCAACTCCACGCAACCTATGCTACTCAACCTTGTGTGGATCACTTGACACAATCAGAACAGGCTCTGACTTGTGTCTGCACACCCTCTACAAATGTCAATCTAGAATAGCTACAGACTTCTCAAGACTCAGCCTATTCTAAACTACACTCACTCAGCAGGTTTGCTGTAGCAACTGCTGTAACACACAGCTGATACACAATTGTCCGCGTCCCTCCAAAGCCTTCTGCCGAGCCGATCGAACGATTCCACGAGCGCTGCACACTCTGGAATACTCCCCCTCACTCGGTGACCACCTGCCACTAGCAAGAACCACCGCTTAGACACTCGACCGAGCCACACACCCGTCAGTTCTTCCGCGGCTGCCCTTGATCAACCAACAAGCACCACTGCTCTGAATTGGCTTCCAGATCAACCTCGAATCAGACTCTGCAAGTCCTGATTCCCTTCTGCTTCTTTCACCACGGCCCTGCGCTCACGCTCTGCTCTCGGGTGATGATCGAAGAAATCGTCCGTCGCACACCAAAATTGCTCTCTCTAAATTCTGTGTATGCACTCGTGTATCCCTCAGCTTCGATCAACCTCTCTGCACTAAACCCCTTTCTCTTAAATAGTAGCACCAGCTTTAAGCAAGACCAGGTTTAAGCAATGTCCCAAAAAGAACAATTATCTCCTAAAATCTAGGAGATTTGATTTGATTTCAATCTTCAACACAAATCTCCTTCTCTGGCTAGGAAACCTCATTGGAAAATTTTCCACAGCATTTTAGAAATTCTTCTGATGATCTCCGTAGAGTTCCCAGCCCTTCTAGACAAGCCCATGTCGCTGCTGCTTCTCGGTCAGATGATGCAGCCACTTGAACAAGCTTCTGCTATAGCATCCCCTGCTGAAGCTGCTGCTTGTTCACTTGTGCTGTAGCTGCTCCTTGTTCACTTGTGTTGGTTTTGTCAAACACTGCCATACTACATCATCAAAATTGTTTAGAATAATGTTGAGCTTTACTCCTTGATGAATGATTCCGGAAGTTATCCAAGCTCAACCAAGCCTTCGTCTTTCTCCGTTTATACGATCAGGTCGTACTGCTTGAAGGCCATTCTTTTGTCCTGGTGTTTTTATGATTTCCGAGTGTGAGAGATATGTCTTTGAGAAGCTTTGGCAGTCCATATATATATACTCGTCCTTCCAGTAGTAATCCTTCTAAAATTAAATTTAAAAATCAAATCTCAACTAATGTTTAGAAAGTATACAACCTAGATATTTGATTAGAATATCTAGTTAAGATATTTCCTAGTCTCGATTTGATTGTGTCTGGAAGCTGGACTCGACCCTTAACCGCTTTTTGATTGCCAAACCCTCACCACTTTTGACCGGATCCATCTGTATCACATATGTTGCAGTGAAGTGTTGAACAGGTCTTTGTGTGATGTCTTGAATAATGTCATCGACAGGATGTCAAACTATGCCACTTTCTAAGTACTAACAATTTGCCCCTTGACATTTTTTGGCAAAAAATCCTTGTTGATCAATTGATACTCTTGTAACTCTATTGATATCTATAAGACAAATTCAAGACATCTAGCATGGGATACTAAACTGCTACTAGAGCATTCAATAAAAATATACTCCCCTTTTTGGTCAGACAATGACGAGGATGGTTCAAGTCTAGAGTTTCAGGATCATAGTTCAACACAAAATGATATTAGTGAAGCGTTTTTCAACGAGTTTTTCAAGATTTACCACTTAGCAGGTTATCTTCATGCTTAATTCCCATAATCTTCTTCAACAACATCTTCATTTCAGTCCTCCACTAGATAGTGCAGATCATGAAGCAAGTTCAACACCTCTCTTTTTCTACCAGTTGCTTCCGAGATTATGGAGTTGAGAGAGGTAAGTTCTGCTTCTAGTTGGGTCATCACCCTTGGCCTCATAGTACCTGTTAGTCCTCCACATGAGAGATCTAGGCTTGCAGGGTGTACTAGGATCGTCTTGTGAGAGGTTGCACCAATTGTTTCAACCAAATCATTGATGTGTATACCTTTCAATAGATTGTGATTTGCAACAAAGGAAGAGGGTGCCTCTGAGTATCTTTCTGAGGAAGTCTTCAGGTCAGAACGAGCAGTTTGGTCAATAGTGATGGAAACCTGATCGGCTAATTCGACTTGTTCGAGCTCAAATGTGCTACACTGTGGTCAAACATGATTTCCACCAGGTTCACTAGCTGCTTGTTTTCAGTATGAGTTTTGCTCATAGTGGTCCGATGCATATTTGGTACCCAATTTTTGATCCAACTCCATAAAGGATCGAGTATTTTGTGGGAGTTCAACTGTAGGGATAGTTGCATCATTCCATGAAGTTCTCATGCCAGCTGTCAGACAAACCGCTATATTGTTCCAGTCGGGCTCCCCCTGAATAGGCTCTGGAACACGCAGTCCATAGTATTCATTGATCTTTTGCAGGGTGATTATGAGGGTTCTCCCGAATAGTGTTACGTATTGTTATGCGTTGAATATTATAGAGAACTTATGCAAGCAAAAAGATAAAACGACACACTCAAGTTCGGTACCCAGTTCGACATTAAATATCCTACATCTGGGGGGCTTATCTCAAGCCCGATGGAAAGCAATTCACTAATATAAACTTAGGGTGCAAGATTAAACAGAATCCCTCCTAAATGGCCACCATCCTACACTTCTAGTGAATGCACTCTGATCTTCCCTCAGATCAGCGATCCCTCTCTATAGTCAATCCTTTTTCTCCCGAATGTAGCAATCTTCTCTCGAAGATTTAACAGCAACAATGCGCGTGCTTTTGTATGCGCAACAATCAATCTTGAACAGCACTTCGAACAAATTGATTATAACAATGTTGAAATTCTAATTGTTGAGCTTTTCTCCTTAATGATTGATTTCAGTAGTAATCCAAGGTCAACCAGGCCTTCTTCTTTCTTCATTTATACTATCAGGTCGTACTGCATGAAAGCCTTTCTTCTGTCCTGGTGTTTTTATGATTTTCGACTGTAAGAGATATGTCTTTGAGGAGCTTTGGCAGTCCATATATATACTTGTCCTTTCAATAGTAATCCTTCTAAAATTAATTTGAAAATCAAATCTCAACTAACTTCCAACCTAGATATTTTATTAGAATATCTAGTTAAGATATTTCTAGTCTCGATTTGATTGTGTCCACAAGCTCGACTCAATCCTTAATCCCTTTTGATTTCCAAACGCTCACTGCTTTTGACCGGATCCTATCTGTTCCTCATATGTTGCGGTAAAATCTTGAACATCTCTTTGTCTGATATTTTGAACAGTGTCGTCGATAGGATGTCAAACTATGCCACTATTTAAGTACTAACATATATAATAGTACAAAAAAAGGATCATTCACTCAAATGAGGCAGTACATAAGTTAAAAATGGTTGTCTGATTCGAATCCGTTAGTTCCAAGTCAGCAAGGTAGGCTTACTTAAGAGCATGAACAAATGATCAGAAGACGCAACTCTTTTCTAGGCACTCATACGATACAAAATTTCTCATTTAGGATAGAGAAACTAGCCACGGGCTTTATACAAAACTTTAATAATTTATAACTTGAATGGGTTGAAGTGATATGAAAGTAAAGGAAATCAACCAACTCAGGCCGGTCAAGCTCGAACAATCCTTTTTGAAGATTCATATCTGAAAAGTTAAGTTCAACCTCAAAACAAAGTAGGCAAATGAAGTAGCACGCTGAGAAGCTAAGAAACCGCTGTCTCTGGTTTTAAAATGATAAAAAGATATTGGTATATTAAACAAAATAAATTTTATGTTTCTCGCAGATCAGAAAGAGAAGAACCAACCATGGGAAGAATATGGATGACAATTCAGAATATCCTACAGCAAGTGGCCGATGATAAAAAATCAATACACCAAGAGTGGCATAAATATATATATATAATTGGAAGGTGCAAAGAGAAGATAAAAAGAGTGCATGGTATTGAATGGATGACAATTGTGATAAGCTTCTTTCAAGTAGTTCTCATTCGTAACAAACTTTTGGGACGTTCTGAGAAAAGTCCATGATAGTTTTCCTTTTCTGGGATCCCATTTACAAGCCAGCCCCATGCCTCATCTCCACTTGCTGATGTCCTCCATGTGTTGCTCTATGTAATGATGTAACCTCTTCAGCATCCAGTGTCCATATAAAACATTCCATCACTCACTACCACCATTCCTAATTCCCTCCCTCATCACTCACTCCACCACAATGGGTTTTGTCTTCTAATTCTTTATATGCTTTTCTTTTCTTAATTAGTATTGTTAAATTGCATTTTAGCATAATTTGTTTTGAAGAGAGACATATATACCATGGCATGGAGAAATTCATTTGTAGTCAAGTCTTTGAGAGAGAAATGAAAATAGTTAATCCAATACTTTCCTTAATTCGCATGACCATGGTTGTTTTCTTCGACTCAGACCAATGGGTCTATATCCGCCTTTTCTTTTGCTTCTCTCCCATATATACGGTGAAGAGGGACACGCACCATACTGAATATGTTATTTATCATTCTCTCAAAGAAAAAGATGTAAAGCCAACCCTAAAAAGTACCTGCATGTGGTACTATTACAGAGGGATGGATTCCATAATTCTTTCAATGTAGAAAATAATGTTAGACCCAAGTTAATTTATTTACTGAAAATTTAAATACAAAAGAATAGGGCCTAAATATCTGCATCTTCCAGATTTGTTCTGGTTTCATCATATTGGTGCGAAAGAAGGGAAACCCAACTGTCAAGTAGAGGGCACAAACAAGGAATAGGAATCATAATGCAGGGAGTTTAAAGGCATAGGCAAAAGTGAATATGGATATTATGGTAATATGCTGTCCCCTTTTTCAGAGAGGAACAAAATTACTTAAACCAATTACTTTTCTTCTCTTGACAAAGAAAAGAAAATGCTTAGATTTCTAACTCAAACTAAATGCCAACTGTTCAATACAAAAATTGACATACCAGCATGTATATGTTAACTGCAAGCATGAAAAGTGCACGGACATACCATGACAAGTAATTAAGCCGATACGAGTTAGAAGTGACATTTTTTGATAATATATCACGTAGAAATTATAGGTTAAGTTATTTTCTAAATACATATTTGTCTTTCTTCTTCTTATTCAATTCTAAGAAACAAATACGAGTGTGAGGCTATAAAAGGGCAAAGCTCTACCATCCCAACTCGGTTTGAAACAAACACAAGTTCTGTTCTCCTAGCTCAGTACCAGAAAGCATGTACATATATTAAGTATAGGTACTGGGGAAATGGCAAAAAATGAGTGGATAAATGGGTATCTAGAAGCAATTTTGGAGGCCGGAAGCAACACTCGGAAGAGGGTTGGTGATGGGAAGCTGAGAAACAATATCGCCAAGTTTCAAATTGAGGAGTTAAAGGCCAAGGATAAGCAGCAGAAGCTGTTCAGTCCAACCAAGTACTTTGTTGAGGAAGTTGTTAATAGCTTTGACGAATCTGACCTCTACCGTACTTGGATCAAGGTTTGCTTTCTTCCATTGTCACACACAAGATTATTGTTTTCATTCATTACTAGTGACCTACTGTTATCTTTGTTTGCTTACCAAACATACTCTTCCTACAAAATCTTAACGTTAAATGTTGAGTAAGATGAGTTGTTTCTTCAGATGAAATTTGTGGTGGAAATAACACTGAGATAGATAAAGCATCAGGAGTTAAGAAGCTGGCAATAGCGTTTACATGCATCACATTCTTTGAAAGATACCCAACTGCCCACCGTTCACTATCCTTTATTACTATTTATGATGTTATATTATTTATAGAAGAGGTAATGACAACCCTCTGAATCTTTAATACAATTCTTCTCCACCCAGTTCTTTCTCAAACAAAAGTACTCAACTGTCAAGTCATATATATACATGCTGGATCCAGAACTTTGACAATAGGGGTCATAAAAAAAAAAGTCATCACATAATTTAAACATCTATCATATATAAAACGATGCTTATAATTCATTTCGCTTTATACAAAAAGAGGTCACCAAGTCATTATGTATGGCTACAAAATGAAACAATCTGTTTAACCACAAAAGAAGTCAATACTAGAACTAAAAATCATTGAGTCACTCTATCTCTGGCAGTAGTATAGGAAGTTAGCCTTGCTTGCGAGTCTTCATGCTCTGAAAATACTGCATAATAACTTCATTATCAATGCTCTTAAACACATCCCTCTCAATATAGCAAACCAAACAATTATTGAGAACATCATCTCCAATTTTGTTACGCAAATCTGTCTTGACAATCTTCATTGCAGAGAAGGATCTTTCCACAGTAGCGGTCGCAATTGGTAACACCAAAATCAACTCAATAACACGATATACTAAGGGACCATCGTTTTAGCAACATCTCCAATATCTTGTAGTAAAAGAATAGCTATCATTTTCTCTCATCTCATAAATCCAACCCTTTAAGTTCTTCTTCAAGCTGCATTGAAGCACACTTACAGAACTCTTGCGGATACAACCCCGCAAGTCGAATTATCTTTGAATTTTTAAATTTGAAGAATGAGTTTAGGATTAAGAGACTCAATACAAGTGAGCAATTATGTATTTGACTCACTAAAGTGATTCTACATCTCTTGACAAATTCGGTCAATCACCTAGACAAATAGCTTATCATTAACAATTTATTGACAACAAATTAATTCAACAGACAATAGAAAAAAATTTGAAGTATCAGATAACATATATCAAATTTAAAATATGGTTCATTTGTTGTAGCATGACTCAAACGAAAGCGGCTTTGAACTTTATCTTCCATGTTAAGAATGATAATATCATTTTTGGCACAAAAACTATTTACACTTTCCAAAGCTCATCCCATCCATTCTCCCTCAATGTTAGCAATCTTGTTTTGGTGTTATGAATCAAACTTACGGTCTCCAAAATGTTTTGATCTTTTTTTACAAGAATTGTGACAAAACATTTGTCAACCCAAATATTAGCTTCATCAAGTGAGCAATGAAAAAACAATTGATAAGTCTCCATCTTCTCGACCAAGCCATAAGCAACTCCTCGAGTTTTCAAGTCGGTTCCATCTTTAAATATATTTCCAAGGACTTCGATAGTTGAGGGTCACAAAGATAGAAGTCGAACAATGGTCGTAAAGTGTGAACCCCAATGCGTAGCTCCCGGACGAACCAAACTTAATCTTTTCCCTGTCAAAACTTCACCATTTGCTAACATCTTCACCAAGCACTCATGTTGAATTTTCCGAAATTCATCTTTTTGCTAACATCTCCACCAAGCCAGAAGGGGATTAAGGGAGGTGGTCAGTGGCGTTGTGATTTGGGGATGCGGAGTGAGGATTCGGAGCTTTGAAAATTGAAGATTGATGGAGGATTTATTAATATTTAAATAGTATTTAATAAATATTTAAATAAAGCAATTATTAGGAATTTTCAGATATCTTTGGAATGAAGAATGAGATGTCTGCTGCTACCTCAAAAAATAAAAATGTTTTGGAAGACTAGGACTAATAAGCTACTTTGTTTTCGTGTGTTTTATGTAAGCATTACATTGCATGCAACTTTTTTGATTCTCTCCCCCATCATCTGCTTGATAAATGAACTGGACTAATCAGCATGCGTGTACAATTCATTATGCCGTATTTTCATGAAGATTTGTCAAGTTAAAGAGGCCAGTGAAATCAATAACTAACAGGTAATAGCAACGAGGAATGCCCGAGAGGGTAGCAACAGGCTTGAGAACATGTGTTGGCGCATATGGCATCTTGCCCGCATGAAGAAACAGGTAAATTTGCTCTCTTACAACCAAACTATTAATACCAAAGCATCTTGACAAATGTGTATAATTTTTATTTTTACCTGCATTGCAGATAGCTTGGGATGACGCACAGAGACTGATGAAGCGTCGTCTGGAGCGTGAGCAAGGTCGCAATGATGCTGAAGAAGACCTGTCCGAGCTGTCTGAAGGTGAGAAGGAAAAAGGGGATGTAAATTCAACTGAAACACGCAAGGAAAAAAATCTACCGAGGCATAACTCGAATATGGTAACTTGGTCAGACGACAAGTGTGAGAACCTTTACATTGTCTTAATCAGGTAGGCCTTGCTCGGTAGGTTTAGGAAGCAGTTAAATTAAATGTTCAGTCAATAACTTTTTAGCATTTTTCTATGAAGTATGCATGGTTTGGTCCGTGGAGAGCATATGGAACTTGGAAGGGATTCGGACACTGGTGGTCAGGTAGAGAAATATATATAATATATATTTTTTGAAGGCCTGATAAAAAATAGCATAAATTAGTGTCGGGTTTATATGTAGGTGAAATATGTTGTTGAGCTAGCTCGAGCATTAGCAAATACCAAAGGAGTGTACCGAGTGGATCTGCTGACTCGTCAGATCGCCTCGCCAGAGGTTGACTCGAACTATGGTGAGCCAATTGAGATGTTGTCATATCCACCGGATGGCAGCGGCAGCTGTGGAGCCTACATTATCCGCCTTCCCTGTGGACCTAACGACAAGTAAAGAGAGTTGAAGCCAAAGCTTGTCATAGATTTTCAGATTTAAATGTGTCAACATTTCATTGCAGGTACATACCTAAAGAGTCATTGTGGCCTCACATAGCCGAGTTTGTGGACGCATCCCTTAGTCATATCATCAATATGGCGCAAGTACTCGGCGAGCAAATCAATGAAGGGAAACCAACATGGCCATATGTGATTCATGGCCACTATGCTGATGCAGGGGAGGTAGCAGCCCATTTATCCGGGGCCTTGAACGTCCCAATGGTGCTAACTGGGCATTCCTTAGGCAGGAATAAATTCGAGCAATTGCTTAAGCAAGGGAGGCTATCAAAGGAGGACATAAACTCCACTTATAAAATAATGAGGAGAATTGAGGCTGAGGAGATGGCCTTGGATGCAGCTGAAATGGTGGTCACTAGCACAAAGCAAGAGATTGAAGAGCAGTGGGGTCTGTATGATGGGTTCGATATAAAGTTGGAACGGAAACTCAGGGTTAGGAGACGCCGTGGAGTCAGTTGCCTTGGTCGCTACATGCCTAGGATGATGGTAAGCATCTCTTTCTCGTAAGAGACCATTCAGATAGATAGATAATAGAACTCACTGAATTTCAGATCAAGTAGAAGACACCAATCAATATATCATTTCACATGTCATCAGGTGATACCTCCTGGGATGGACTTCAGCTATGTGAAAACCCAAGACTTTGAAGGAGATCTAAAATCGATGATCGGCTCTGACAGAACCCAAGCCAAAAGCCATCTACCACCCATATGGTCAGAGGTCAGTAAGAGTCTCTCCTCTGCCTGTATCATCCCAAATGTTCCAGTATTTAAGCTGGATTAATCCATACAGGTAATGAGATTTTTCACAAATCCACACAAGCCAATGATACTGGCATTATCCCGGCCAGACCCTAAAAAAAATGTCACCACTCTGCTCAAGGCTTTTGGTGAGTGCAGACCGCTCAGGGAACTAGCCAACTTGGTAAGCGCAAGTGACTTCAAATTATGAAAGGATTTGTCCGGCCAATTGAAAAGTTTGTACCATGCTGCAGACACTGATACTTGGCAACAGAGATGACATCGAAGATATGTCAAACAGCAGCTCGTCCGTACTCACCACTGTTCTCAAGCTCATAGACAAGTATGACTTGTATGGTCAAGTGGCATATCCTAAGCACCACAAACAGAGAGAAGTTCCTGAGATTTACAGACTTGCTGCAAAAACAAAAGTAATGGAAAACCTATATACTCTTCCATTTACTTACTTTTTCTTCTCATGGTATAGAAGCAGTAACATTTCCTTGTTTTGTTTCTCAAGGGAGTGTTCATCAATCCTGCTCTAGTGGAACCTTTTGGACTCACACTCATCGAGGTAACTTCATACTGTTAATAACCTATTTATATACTGCATGCTTCTCATGCCTCCACTTGATATGGTGCAGGCAGCAGCATATGGCTTGCCTATAGTCGCCACAAAAAATGGGGGCCCGGTTGATATTGTGAAGGCAAGCCATTGCATCCACCCAATCCTAATTATGTAAAGAATCATAACTAACCAAGTGTGAAATAATGTCTTCAGGCACTTACCAACGGTCTTCTGGTAGATCCACATGACCAGAATGCCATATCTGAGGCACTCCTAAAGCTTGTAGCGGATAAGAATCTGTGGGTTGAGTGTCGCAAAAATGGGTTAAGAAATATCCACAAGTTTTCGTGGCCAGAGCATTGCCGCAGTTACCTGTCCTACATTGAGAACTGCAGGAAGCGACACCCTACAGCACGTCTAGAGATGATAGCTTCTGCGTCAGAAGAGCCCATGAGTGACTCGCTGAGGGATGTAGAAGACCTTTCTTTGAAATTTTCAGTTGACGGAGAATTCAAGTTAGTAAATGGAGATGTTGATCCAGCTAGCAGACAGAAAGAGATGATAGAGACTTTAAGTAGAATGGCTATCACAAAAAGTGGGTCTGGAGCGACTTACTGTCCGGGCAGGAGGCAAGGACTATTCGTTATAGCAGCGGATTGCTATGACATGAAAGGTGCCTGCACAGGAAATTTACCAACAATCATTAAGAATGTTATGAAAGCTACAACAACATGGTCGCGAAACATGGGATATGTATTACTTACTGGTATGAGCTTGCAAGAGATAATGGAGATTGAAGTGAACTTGGAAGGGTTTGATGCATTGGTGAGTAACAGTGGAAGTGAACTGTACTACCCATGGAAGAATTTGGTTGCGGATGTTGACTATGAAGCACACTTGGACTACAGATGGCCTGGTGAGAATGTCAGATCCATGGCTGGGAGGCTTGCAACCACGGAGGGTGGAGCAGAGGATGACATAATGGAGTATGTCAGTGTGCGCAGCTCTCGTTGCTTTTCTTACACTGTCAAACCAGGAGCTAAGGTGAAATCTCAATTTAATGTGTTACAAAAAGTTTTCAGTAGCTTATGAAGAAAACCTACCTGTTTTGGTGAAACTATTTTGCAGACAAGAAGAATAGAACAAGTTAGGCAAAGAATGCGGATGAGAGGTTTCCGTTGCCACCCGGTCTATACACATGCTAAAACCAGGTTGAATGTGCTTCCACTGTTTGCTTCGAGGGCCCAGTCGCTTAGGTAAATCATGAACACAAAACCTCATGAAAAAGCACAACTTCATGTTTCTTGATTTTTTGTCTTGTTCAGGTACCTTTCAGTTAGATGGGGGATTGATCTTTCAAATGTGGTTATGTTCGTGGGAGAAAGAGGGGACACTGATTATGAAGATCTGATTATTGGCCAACACAAAACCATTGTCCTGAAAAATACCGTGGAGTATGGCTGTGAGGAGCTCCTTCGCAGTGAAGAGAGCTTCAAAAGGGGTGATGTTGTTCCACAAGATGGTCCCAACATTGTCAGCATAGAAGGTGGTGAACCCAATCATATATCTGCAGCACTGGAGAGCTTTGGAGGCAAATGATTGCCACCAGTTTCCATGTTAGTAACCAACTTTAAGTTTCCGCTTTTAATGCATACACTACAATAAAAAATGCAATATAAGATGTATAAATAATTGAATATGTTAAGAAGAACCAAGAAAGGATGGAGCGAGAGAGGGAGGGTGGCAAAAAAGTTGGATGCATAAGCTAAAAAGTTGTATGAACTATAACTGTATGGTTCGTTTTCACGGTAAAATCAAACACACAGACATGTGTTTGACTGAGATAGGGACCAAGTCCGAGCTCATTACTACTAAATATTTTTCAATAGTAATACAGCCATACTATACGATTTGACATATAAGCCATCCAGGACTGATTAAGGAGATTTGAAACTTCAAGAAAATATTCAATATATCAAACTTTTCAAAAAATAACAGTGGACTGGCATGATTGCACCTTTACGTGTGTATTTACCTCTCTGTCAAGTTGAACAGGATCTTTATGTTTCGTCCTAGCAGAAAATACTTCCTGTGTTTACATTTTGTTTCTTATGCACATAGACCCATTTCCACTTTGAACTCATGTCCACAAGCGCATGCCACCATTTCAGACAATCCCTGAAAAACAAACAATTATGTCATTGCCATAATATATATTTGTTGATATATTCAGAGCAATAGTTATGAATTAGATCTAGAGGTTCCATATCCAAGCTGCCCTTATTGAGGTGAGGTTGAGGTTGAATAGAAAAGCATATGCATCTCAGATCCATTCACAAGTATGGCTTCTGATGTGCAAAAGAATTTAACTGAGAAGATCTATTTACAGTTGGACCACCTTTTGATTGGCCGTACCCAATATCTTTGTTGTCTTTTACTGTAGAAGGTAACAATATTGTCCTCCTATGGTTAATGTAACTGATAATAAGACTAGGCGATAAGGCCCAACCTCTTTTTCTTAAAAGTTAAAATTAAAAACAAACCTTAAAACAGTTTTTTATTTTACTTTAAGAGATGCTTAATTGTTTTAACCTTAATCTTCTGGATTTGATTGCGCATCGATGCCAAGTATTCACTTTCTTGAGATTTATCCGACATCAATGCTTTATGTTCCTCTTTGAGTGTCTTAATGTCCATTGTCCTTATCTCAGGCTGTAATCATTACATAATAGAAAAACATGTATGTTACTGAAAATTTATAAATTTACACAAATGGAACTCCAAACACTGACTTGATGAGTCGCAAGACTCTCATGACATAAATGCATTGTACGGGTAAACGTTTCTATACAAGGTCATTTGGAATATTTATCTTACCTCAAAATTGTTAATAGTGCATATAGATCTTTGAATTGATTCCTTCATCTGAACAAGAACAAATTAAACCAGCAGAAATATAACAAATGAGCTAAGCTACATACATGGTTGTGCTCAAGTTGTAAACTACTTTTTTCACTTCAATTGTACAATAATTATTTTGTCACATACTTTCCAGCAAACTCTTTGAGTAGACTTTTCAAGACGGAATTTGGTGAATGCAACAATGACGTGACAAGCATATGCAGCACATGAACTGATAGAGCATCAATATGAACTTGCCAATATATATATCAACAATTCAGCTCACAGCTCACATGAATGATGCTGGTAACTGAAGAACGAATTGAATCAAAGAATAGTTGTTTACGCAAAGCTGATTTAAGAAGTCTACAAAATTACCTTGTTTATTGATAGAACCAGGTCTGATCTCAGTTGTACAAGTTTGTTTAGTTCAGATTCAGCCGAGTCTAATTTTGATCTCCAAGTATTTGTTGCTTCAGTTCTCTGAACTCCAGGCACGTGAGTTTTAATTGTAATAATATATAAATAAATACAAACTCTTATATGGGCATAAAATTCATGCCATTACTTCCACGGAGCAATTAATCAATGAATTTAAAATCCTGTTTTTTCTTTAAATAAAACAATTTCATAAATAAGGAGAAAGGTATGTACCATCTTATGATTGAAAAGTAATTAACAAATGTCAAATCGACATTGAACTGTTATTATATTGGTGACTACAATATGAGTGCACCGAGAAAAAAATAAATTTATAGGCACAGTCATTGGGTAAAGAGTTCAGGATTTATTTATTCTGTTCATTGAGGGATTAATCAATGGTATGGGAGTAGCTATAAGAAAGTTCATATAATGGTATAAACGTCAGATAGGAAAAGAGAAGTTGGAAGTACCAAAGATTTTGCGTCACTTTCCAAGCCATGACTGTGAGAATTAATCCACTCCTTGCCATTGAAAACATGAAAACCATTTCAAAACCACAACGTATGTCACGTGCAAGCTGCAAATTTACCATGGAATCATACCTTTTGATCCCACAATTTGGCTGCAATATCTTTGGAAACCTCATCATAGTATGATCTGATCATTTGTACCACGGTTAATGGAGTCAACTTCTGTCCTATCACTAATGTTGAAATTACAGTCTCTCATTCACTGCATTTGGATGCCTGTGGTACCTTTTTTCTGCGAGCTTAGTTGATGTGGCTGCTTTTTCTTGTTGCAGGAGTTCCAGAGTCTAAAATTAGAAGGAAGTTAAGAAGAAGCTGAAGGTAAAGAAGCTTGCTTGACAATGTGCAGGTTAGAACCGCATCTCCTTTTAAACTTATTTTCATTTAGTCACAGGTAAAGTGACTGACTCTACAAGCATTTGACGCCTGACATACAGCATGAACTGAGTTTTCGTATAACTATTTAGGTAATGACATACTTAGGAAAGTAAAGTAAGAATTATAGATTAACTGGAAAATCTATAATCATATGATATGATCTGATAGACATCTAGGGGTTACAACACGACTGAGACCCAAATTGGAGTGACAATGAAATGAAGTCAGCTTTGTGGCATAGTTGACCTGGGCAAGTGTGGAGGAGTCAGATTCCAGAGAGGCTATCTTTCTCTGCCTTTCTATAATCTGTGTGCATATCTGGCCCTTAGCCTTGACCAACAATTCAATGTCTTCTTCAATTTTTTTTGCTTCTGCTTTTTCTAAATAATAGAAATATTACGAAATAAAATGATTAGGATTGGAATGCATGACAGATCACACTCAGATAACAATTTCATGTACTATGCCGTAGGTCCTAACTTCTAAGGTGAATATTACAATTCCTGAGGATACTTTCAGTCTATACTTCCGAGTAAACAAGGTTAGTATCATTTTGATTATTTAATGATGAATGATCAACCAGCTCATTAGATGTCCTTCATCCTGGAAAAATTATTTGATGAAGTACGGACACATACCATGTCCAATAAATAAAACCTACAGAGACATTTTCTGATGGTCCATACTAGAACAAGACTATGATGGCATCACAACTGAAGTTAAGATTAAAAAAAGTAGGAAGACGCTCAATAAAATCTTTAGAACTAATATTGAACAAGCATGTCTCATACTGTGTCTTACTCTACCACTAAACTTCACAGCTGAAAATTTTGGTTTTCCACTAGCGTTAGTTTAACGAGTTGGTGGATTCAGCAGATCCATCTAGTTAGCACATGCATATGCAAAAAGCTAAAACCAATACACTTATGGTCTACTAGCAGTTGGTGGGGAACATGCATATCATAAGACAAATGTTATTTTGTTATATAGACTAAGAAATAGGAAGAGGCTTCTGTCATCTATTGCAAAAGTAACCCATTAGACTACTACACAGGAGTGTGTTCTTCTCTTGCCTTATTATGTTGTTAATTTTCGCTATCTGACTCAAACGCTCAAGCTCTAAGATATCATGTTGAATTTCGTTATTTAATATTGCATCATACCTGAATTCTTAATCGAAAGCTCAAGTCTGTGAGTCGCGGTTCTATAATCCTATATAAGTTTGCATTTGTTTCTTCTCCTTGGGGATGTGGAACATGTCACCAATTGTCTCATACTCAACATATACTACTTAAATGATGCCAGGCGATACCACATGTGAAACTATTGTCAAATATTTCTTTAAGGATCAGGTTCAATCATCATCACAAACAAGATCATTGAAATATAGTGTTCCTATAAATCTAATGTAAAAGGTACAAACTGAAAATGTCTAACTGGCTTAAAATAATAGAACCTAAAGTACGAAGAAAGTCAGGTTTCCAAGGAACGTTAGCATTCAAATAATGAAACACTTAGCAAAAAGAGTGCCATGTTCTGATAATATAAAGGAACAAAACAAGTGATCAGACTACTGAATGCACAAACAACCACCGAAATCTCCCGCAGCAATCAGTTAGCACAAGCAGAAGTGCGAATCACAGGAGTATCGAGGAGAGGGAGGTGAAAGGCGATTAGGACAGACCAGATTGGAGATCCTTTTCTAATGTCTTAATGGTAGTGATCAGCGTTTGCTCCTCAACGGATGTCTTGGCCGCCTGATCTTCGACATCTGCGGAACGAATGGCCACATTCAGAAATGGAACTCATTGGATGGAACGAGAGACAGAGAGGAGATAGAGGATTACCGTTCATTTGAGAGCGAAGATTCCGCATGTACTGCAGGTAGTCATCCATCTTCGAAATCAGTCGCAAGAGCTCGAGCAGGGAAGAAGAGGAGGATTGAGAGAGATTTGGAAGCTAAGAGAATCAAAAAAATTGGAGGGATCGTTGCTTGGAACTTGGGATTTATATACCAAAGTTGCCCTAGCTTACTCGGCTACAATACGGTCACTGTGAGTTTTCAAGTTCTTATGCGCTGTTATGGAATTTTGTTTTTTTTTTTTTTACAAATGCGTCGTTTTTCAAAGGCTTTATCATGATGTATTTCCGAAAAATGTTTCTGAAATCTTGCCGTTCTGTCACAAATTGCAGGAGACCAATTTTGACAAGACCAAAATATTGGGAAATCAGATGAGATCGACCGGTCTTTTATAAAGTGCCCACATGTCATCCAATTAAATCGAATATCCAGCACAATCAACAAAATTTAATGGGTTCGGTCTTGATAAGACCGGCCTCATCAAAATTTTACAGAGGTCGGTCTTGCTAAGACCAGACTCGTGTAGATAATAAATCTGTCATCCTCCTTCCTCCTCTCCCACCCTCTTCTTCTTCTCTCCGGCCAAAACTTGGATCTACGATTGAAAGTGCTTTCCGGCATTGGGGCATTTGTTGAAGGTCAAGGTACTTGATTTTAATGGTAAGGCGGTATATTATAAGCTAGAGATCAATTTTGTATGTTATTGTTAATTTGGTTGAAAATTTGATGTAATTGGGGTATGATTAGTATTATAGTTGATTTATGTAATTTGATTTGGGTGAGTTGATGTAATTGGAAAATATACGTTGTTATGTTATGAATAATGTGGTTGATTACAATTGTTGAAATTTTCAATTGATTAAGTATGAGTTGATGAATATAAAAATTGAATATAGGGTTGTTGAGTTAAATCTAAACTTGGTTTATTAGAGTGAATTGTTAAATTAGAAAAGATATATTTTGAAACATTGATATGTTTATATTGATATTTTAATTTTTGATGATTTGGTTTAATGAAAATATTTCTAATAGTTTAAATGTAAAATTTGGTTCATTAGAGTGAAATGTTTAATGTTTATTGTTAGGGAAATTTAAATAAAGATGGAAAATATAGAATCAAACCTGATGGTTATGTCAACGCTAAACACACTTGATATGTCCGTAATGGATGAGTTCAACCGGGATGAGATAGAATTTCTAAATCAACTTGATAACGATGATGTTTTCATGGTCCCTGAACCGGGCATATATGAGATATTCTAGCTTTTAGTGATGTCTCAGCATGAGATGATAATGAACCAATCGATGAGTATTTAGGTAAAAACTTTGGATAGTTTGAGTCAAGTGGTGTTGGATCTACATTCAGTGGCAAAACCGATGCAATATATGTAGTCCAGAATTTTCACTATCCATATTGAATATTTCAAAAAGGAGTCTGACACTCGGTTGTTAGTTCTCTATTGTCGGAAAGGAGAAGCTACATGTCCATTGCGTATTCACATAACCAGGAAAAAAACTCTTCGTATTGGGAGGTGACAAAGTACCGAGGTGACCATATATGCAACAATGACTTCATCGCTAAGAAAAATATCCATTTGACGAGACACTTCATTACAATGGACATTGGGGATGTAATCAACTAGATATCGAGATTATCCCCTTCTGAAATAAGGGCTAGAATCTTTAAGGATTATGGCTATGAAATTTGATACCTTAAGGCATGGTAGGCCAGGCAACAAGTGTTGATAAATGTCTTTGGAGATTAGGAGGAATTGTTCAGAAAACTATTGTTAGATGGCATCGCAGCAGGGACGAAGAAAATGTTTGCATGGTCATTAGCCAGGTGTTTTGGGCATTTGGGTCATGTATTGAAGCATTCAGGCACTGTCACCCCGTCTTATGCATTGATGGGACACATATATATGGAAAGTACGATGAGAGATTACTTGTCGCAATTGCACTTGACGCCAACAACCACATACTGTCCATTGCATTTGCTTTGCTTGAGAGCGAGAATAACTCCAGTTGGAAATGGTTCATGAGGTGCATCCGTGAGGGTGTGACAGATCGAGATGACTTATGCATTATTTCAGACCGGCACAACGGTATTCTACATGCAATGCAAGAACCGGAATGGACGGCTCCTCATGCCCACCACCGTGTATGTATCCGACATTTGCAAAGCAACTTTAATGTCAAAGTGAAGGATTCAATTCTTAAAAAGAAAATGGGTCACGTGGCGCATCAATTACAGTGCATCAAAATTTGACAAAGAGTACAAGGAGTTGATTGACTTACTACACAATAAACTGCAAGTCGTTAATTGGTTGGATGCAATCCCCTGGACAAAGTGGTCCTTGGCCTACGACGAGGGTGGTTGAAGATGGAGGGGATCTATGACGATCAATGCCAGTGAATGTTTCAACAACATTTTAAAGAGTGGTCGAGACGTACCAATATGTGCTCTTGTGCAGTTCACTTTCGAGCAGTGCAATACATATTTCTGCAAGTGACGTGATTCATACCACAACAGTGTGTCAATGTTCGCACCAAAGATAGATATGAAATTGAGGGAGCTGAGGGAGAGAGCAGAAAATCATAATGTCTAGGTATTCGACGGTGGAGAGGGGTTTACCAAGTCAGGACCTTCCGAAAGCATCATATTCATGCCGTGAAGCTATAGGAAGGTACATGTACATGCGATAAGTGGACTGCATTCCACTATCCATGCAGCCATGTCTTAGCGGTATGCAAAAGTGAGAGTATTCCTTACTCTCAGCTTGTTGATCACCACTACACCTTGGAGGCTTATTTTGTGATACGGACTACACATTCAACATTACCGGGGACGAATAACATTGGAGTTCTTACGATGGAATTGCACACGTACCGAACCCTGGATTCTGTCGATTGAAGGTGGGAAGGCATCTCTAGGCATAGACATAACGAGATGGACCGCGGAGAATATAGTAGCCAGAGACAAGCACATGTAAGAAGATGTGGCTTGTGCCATGGTGCATGCCATAATAAACGAGCATGTCCTAATCGATCATCTAACTGAATGTAATTTGTTAAATATTTTATTGTTACAATCCCCAAATATTTAATCTTATGTTTTTCTTTATAGCATTTGTTTAATGACGACGAAATGCACTAAATGAAAAGTGCTTGGGAGCTCTATTATCACGCTGCGATCTCCTTTCTGGCGGTTGTGACGGACCCACCTCGCTTGGCCCTTGATCGTCTTGAGACTAAAGGTTTGTCACTCCATAATCAAGGCCCTCGTCCTTGTCCTCGTTGTTGGCGCCTGCATTATGTGTCATTATATAATAAACCCACGTGGACATATCATTTGTAAACATGATGGGCTTTAGGATTACCAGTGTCAAACTGTACCAGCAAAGGGCCTACACCCACAACATCCAACTCTCCAAGCCTTTGCAATTCCTCCACGACTGAATGAAAAATAATGCGAGCGTTAGTACAAGCAAGATGCACAAGCGCTCTTATCTATCAAAACAATTGCGTTAGTAACGTCAAACGTGAAAATGTACACCAATATTTACATTGTAATCTAAAGAAACTCACAACACTGTGTTTCCCAGATGCAGTGGGGTGATAAGGCTGAGACTCATCAAATCGGGGATGTAAGAAGCGACGTATTGTGTTAAGGTACCAATGGCGGTACTCGGGTGTGGGAAAAACCACATGGTCTTCCTCATCGGCCATGTTTAGTGTCCTCTCCACATATCAATATACTCGCGCAATTCTACAAACCAATCTATGCGTCTCTTCCTCATCATGCCATGTTTAGGTCGGCAGAACTGCGTGGTGCCAATGGAATACCTTGTTTGAAACCAAATTGTCTCATCACTTTTGAAGGATGAGACCATTCAACAATGTTGACGCACATCAATGGGATCTCCGAGAACCAACTCATTTGGCCTTTTAGACATATTGGGTTCAACAAAGGAAATATGTCTTCCTTGTAAGGCCTCCAAAGGAAATCCCCATGGCCCATGTGATCAAATTGATCTCGGTAGAATAGCAAGGAACCATGTGGTGTCTCTATGTAGGACTTGGATCCATACCATTTGCTGCGTAACATATAGTAGTAAACCCTTCAAAAAAAAGCACTAAAACCTATTAAAATGTTAGAATCACTTATGTGTAGGACCAAGCTCCTCTCAAGTACGGGTCAATTTCGGCTTCCATTGGTTCGACAATCCTACTACTACCTCTCGATCGCCCGATAGGTATTCTTTCCTAACTCCAAAGTTGTAGTATTGCTGCTGACAAGTTAGATTTTTACCTCTTCTTAATGTCAAGTTTGGGATCGATCATAGTCAAAACAATTTATAACCTGCAAGCCGGGTCGAACCCAAGAGAGCAATTAGATTATACGCTAGAAGACGTTATGTGTAGGATTTAGCTACTTCGTCGAATCAATTGTAATTTTCTAACTTTACTGAGGAAAGTTCGAGTTAATTATTGCGGTTTGAAGAGATTTCAAGGGGACGTGTCCTTCACTAACTTACTCCTACCTTGCAATAATAGAAGTTAATCAATGAAATGGAAGATATCATGCAACTATGTGTCTATCTCGGCTCGATCAACCGTCGTTGTATCTATGCTTGAGTAGAATACATAGCAAGAGCAGAGCTCCATTCTTTCGACTTGTTAGCTCACATAATCTAACATATCTAACCACTAACTTTCATTTTTATTGTTAGTAAAGTTGGAATAGCGTTAAGAACTTGTTTAGCTCTTACACCTCACATTCACCTTTATGATAGCAAAATCTAAGTTGACCTCACCAATTTTCTTGGACTCTAATCAGTCTTTCGATTTGGATTAAAGTTTAAGCTTACATACATAGTCATTTTGTCAAACACCATTCATGCATCTCATATTATGATTTGGTGGAGACAAATCATCCAAACACTATTAGACAAACATATTCCTATTATTGTATATGAGGAGTGAATACGTTAGTGAGGTCCATAGGACCCCTTGAAATAAAGAAGACTACTCACAACTCATTCTCATCATCAATGGGATTACAATATTTGCTTACAAAGAAATCAAGCAAGGGAGAAAAGTATAGATGGGAGGGACCTAAGTCTAGATAAGGAACTGCCTCCGATTGACTCCTTGATGATGATTCTTCTCCATCTCTTTGTTCTTTTACCCGGTCTAAAAACTCTATTTTTTCCCACCTTGCAACAAAACCCTATTTTTCTATTTATAGCTCGATTTATGTGCCTTTAAGCGATTTGCTTGTATCGGTCGTATCGATCGTATTACCCGTATCAGTACGAATCGTACGGTGGATACGACCTCAGTGGAATTTGGAGCTTCATGGCCGCCCGTATCGCTCGTATTGGTACGGCCCGTACGATCGATACTACCGCAGTGGAATTGGGAGCTTCATGGCCGCCTGTATCTCACGTATTGGTACGACCGTTATGATCGATACAGCTTGAAAGTTTCTTACTGGAGATTTGGCCTTTTTTTGACGCTTTTGCAAACCATTTCCCCTGGTCTCGCTCTCCATGATTCCTGGGCTAAATTAGTCTTGAAATGGGAACGACAGGAGTTATAAAGACCAATAGTACTAGAAAACGAGCAAAATCATCTAAGAGATAAAGGTAAGAATCGGTCGAAAAACCGATCAATCAAACACTCGACACTTTAAATTTGATTGTCCCGAGCAAACAATGACTAGATTTTATTCAAGACTCTCTATCCCAACTTAAGCTTAAAAACGCAAACTACTCCTACTCCTAACTCACTTTCCTAGGAGACACGAATGCATTTAGCATATGCACTAAGCCTTTAAACCCCTAGGCTGTCCTAGAGGATTTGGTTTGTCTAGTAAAGGTTTTCAAAAAAGGAACACCTACAAATCTATTTCCAATTGCCCCATAAGTTTGAATAATAGAGTGTTTGATTATCAAGAGAGGACTTCACAAATTTCAGAATTTACGTCCCATACTAACACTCCAATCAAATTACAGTCAAAAAGTTTTCGAGCCATGTAAGAACATGGGAGCGTGCGCACTCAAGGACATCAATACCTGAGTCATCCCAAACCTAATCAAGCAATCTATTCATTTTCGTGGCATGTAGTTCGAAACAAGGTTTTTAGATGTGAATAAAACATGTCGACCGTGTGCCTATGCTAGCTAGCGCTAGTCCACAGACTAGCCATGCAGAACTCATTTCCAAGTATTAGACCTTGCATCACAAACCATAAGGAAAGAGGAATTCGACGAAAAATAGTTCCCGAAAACAATCATAAACCAATTGATGATTACATGTTAACACAAGGGTCATCATCTAATTCAGCTCACGAGCACACAAGCAAATTGTAAACTTGCACAAGAATGGAATAATGGAAAGGGCATAAAGTCTTTAAGAGTGGAGGATTTTTGTTTTTTTAGAATACACATGCTTTCGAGGAGGAACTTTTCTTCCATACCCTGGCATTGCATCTCTCTCTCTCTCTCTCTCTTTTTTGGAATACACATGTTTTCGAGGATGAACTTTTCTTCCATACCCTGGCATTGCATCTCTTTCGGACTTCACACTTAAAAAATGACAATATGCCCCAGAGTATGCCCCAGAGTGAGGATGGGAAAGTGCAATACACAATTATAAACAAGGAACTTAGCAAGCGAACAAGAGTCACCTAAAAGCACTAAGAGGTTTAAGCTATTTTTTTTTTTTGTCAAAACATGCTAGCTAAAAACCAAGCTCAAGGCATGCAATGAAAGTACCTAAATCACGAGAAAGGCAAGGCAAATCATCAGTTTTGACTCACAAGAGTGCGCATTCATGCTAACTCATTCGGCTCTAGGCTCTTAATCCAGCAAAATGAAATGAAGGCTACATGCGGTATATATAAGTTACTGATTGATCCTAAAAATGATAAATTACTCTAAGATGATATGCATAAATGAAACAATTGAGATATGCATGAATGAAACATTTATGCACCAACACCAACCATTATGCACCAACACCAACCACTCCACACTTAAAGTTAAGCTAGTCCCTAAACGCAAGTATTAAAGTTATCAAAGGGGATAGGAACACATATAGATGTTATAAGAGTGAGATAACACCTAGCACTTCAGCAATTTGGCTATCAACGCAAGATGACACCTATCAACTTAACCTTAAATAAAGAGTAACATCATCAAAATGATAGATAGCATATATATGTATAGCAGAACTTTAGCAAATCCCAGAAAGACACCTAGAAGTAGCAAGAAAATCGCAACATAAAGTATCATCCAACATCATTAAAAAGAAACTGCATCCTAAGTACAAGTTATCAATCTCCGCGCCGTGAACTGCCAACACCCTCATCTCCTGGACTGGACCATGCCATAGGGTCTTGAGACTCGAAAGATTCAAATCTCGGAGAAGTTGGAGGTGGAAGGAAGTCGTGAAATCCTCCGGCCTGAAGCAAGGTGGTAACGGCTCTGTTTGTCCACATCTGTGAACGCACTAGGCACTCTAGTTGGGATTTGAATTCTTGGGGGATGTTATCGGGGCCGACAACTTTGTTACGGATATGGCATCTATGATAAGCGGAAGCTCCCGAGTGGCAGAAGAGGCTACAACAAACTACAGTACCAGGAACTGGTACTTAAATGAAGACTGACAAAATAAAAGAGGCAGAAGAAGCTATAGCATCCTTTGATGACTAGAGCTGGTGCAGATGATCAAAAGGGATCAAGTCAAGAACCAGAAGAGGCTATAGCATCCCATGAAGATTCAAGGCTAAAGCTAAAGAGAATATCTTTGTAGCAGATCATTCTGGAGGAGCTCCGAGGTTGTCCAGGTGATTGCAGCCAGCGTGGCAACAAGAAGAGGACGGCCCAAATGATTAGAGAATATTCAGCAGCGGTGTGGATGAAGGCCAATAAGATAAGGTTTCTAAATTTCAGTTTAGGAAATCGAATCTCAACAACCTTCCAGGAATCCAGGGAAAGATTCTGAAGGTGGGATTATCTACTGAAGGTGGAATTATCCTTTGGGGCTAAACTTGATGAGGTGCAAAAGCTACATATGCTAAGGCAGAGACCGAAGCGAAAGACACTGAAGAATGAAAGAACACACATACTGAGCAGAGATCAAAGTTTGAGGAAGCAGAGAAGTGCTAGAGCAATAGTTGTGTGAGAGCTGAAAAGTGATCAGGATTGGTATAGTCCGATCCTATATTGATTCGAGGAACTTGACTGGAGCGGAGCCTCGTCGATGGGCGAACGGTTGATAGTCGCGAAGTGCAGCTTTCGCAGACTGTCCCAGCATGCTCCTTGGTAGTGACAAAAGGTCATTGATTGAGGGGGAGCAGCGCAGAGCGTCCGACTACTCAGCAGGAAGTGCTTGGATAAGTCGTCAATAGAACCGTCAGCAACTTGGCATAAGAAGTTGTATTTAGCATCCGCTGTAACACATTGTAATATGATAGGATGTGTCTGTGAGATCAGGTCGTTAGCTATCTATTATGGAGTGTGTTGATAGTGTAGGCTAGTCTGTGTTGACATATTGAGCAGAGACTAGCTAGGTGACGCGCGTCGTTGTGTGCGCCAAATTTGTATTTATATCTCCAAGCTTTAGCTAGTGTAGTGGCAAGCAAGGGTCGAACCCAAGAGAACTGACTGTGAAGCGATTTCCTTTAAATACTGAACTAAAGGGGGTTTTGAGCAAGTCGATTGCGGGAAAGAAAGTAAAAAGTGTGAATATAATTAAGAGAAGTATTCAGCTCAGGGAATTCAATAGTGACTATTATCATCGACTTCTAAAGATTGTGATTCTAATCAAACATGTGGCCAATCCGACAAAGGTAATAACCTAGAGTATCCCGACAAAGGGGATACTAAGCCTAGATTCTACTACTTGCTTCCACGACAAAGCTTCAACAAGAGTTAATAATCAGAATTGATGAGCGGGTAGTTTCACAACAAAGTACGCTAACCATACAATACAATTCATGCAATTTAAGATCCAGAACTTACGATTGAATAGAAACATGCATAAAATCCAAGTCTCAAACATGTTGTCACTAACTGAAAACCCTAAACTGAAATAGAAATTTAGCTACTCATAGTCATTATTGAAAAACACATTAAACTAAAAAGAATGAAAAAACATTGTTCACGAGTACTGTTCACGCCGGAAAATATTGTTCATGCCAGAAAGTACTGTTCACGTAAGGCTTCGTCTCCTCCCAAAATTCCATCCGTCTGCCTGTTCCCAGCTTCCATCGTCCAAGAACTGCCGTCTCCTCTCATTGAGAAACCCTAATTGAGATCAGACTCTCAAATTTGATTTCGGACCGCGGGCCCGTTGCTGACGTTATCAAACATAAGCCACGTTCCAAGAAGACATTAACTCCCGCGCCCGAAGAAGACATTAAGGTCCGGCGCGCGATGCTAATGTTGTCTTCTGGAGCGCAACTTACTGAGTTGCACACCCAATTCCTTCAACGTCGATTTTCTCCCTAAAAATACCATTTTGAGCCGCAAGTATCTTTTCATGCATTTCGAACACTTGAAATGCAAACAACACTAAGAAGTAACTGTTCACATAAAAACATGTCGAAATAGATGGGTTTAGACGGTTTAACGAGTTCTATAAATACGCTCCATCACTAGGTTAAGGGTAGTGGTTAGACTAACGATGGCTGAGTTGTTGGAAACCATTGTACTGTAACTGTGATAGTGAAGTCTTGAGGACCGAGAGTAGTCCTCCCTAGACGTAGGCCGTTGCCAAACTAGGTGAACAAATCTGTGTACGCTTTTCAGGTTTGGCCGAAGAAGTTATTGAAGTAAACCATGGGTTGTTGTCTAGAGTAACGTAGTGCCAATTTCAATTGGTATCATAGCATATCGCTCGACACAAAGTGAGGTCCGGGAAGGCATTTCTATCAATCATGTGTATCACTACTATCAAAAAAGGGAAGTCAAGAAAGTGATTATGACAGCAGTGATGAAGAGGAAATCATTGAAGAATCCATTGCCAGTCACTACATGCGGATGGTTGAGAAGTGTATGGAAGTAGCAGAAATGAAGAAGGGTTGGTTGCAAAGATATCTTGCTTGGAAAGCAAACGAGAGGAGCTGCTGAAGTCCATTGCCTTCGTGACCGAGCAGTCCAACCAATAACAGGAGGAGTATGTGGCTGCTATGGAAGAGCTCAGTCTCCATAGAAGAACAACAAAGATGCTCAATAGTGGGTCGAGCAACTTGGACAACTTGCTAGCGTTTCAAAGGTATAGAGGAGGCAATACAGGACTCGGCTACACAGTAGAGGGTGGCACTAGAGTGACGACGTTTGTCAAGGCTATGGAAACAGAAGGTGTTGAACCAGAAGTGCAGAGCAAGGAGACGCTAGCTGAACAAAAACAGTGTCGGGAGAAAAGGTTCAGAAGAAAGAACCAGAGGTTGTTGCAGCAACCTCCTCCGCTCACAGGTAGAACTTCACTGAACAAACGCATGTGTTACTTCTGCGATCAAGTTAGTCACATCCAAAAGGTCTATATAATACTCAACAAGTACTGGAGGCCACATAGACAATCACAGGTCAGTCATCGGAGACACATAACGGGAAACAGACATTATGCAGGTGATGCCTACAGTTCACCTAAATCAATGAAGAAAGGCAGCTGGTACAACGATGGTGGGAGCTCAGGACACTCGACTGGGAGCAGAAATTATTTGACTAACATTCTACTTTGCAGAGAACTGAACGTGACCTTCGGGAATGGACAAAGAGGACTAGTGCTCGGCAAGAGATTTGCTGATGTGCACAGATTGCCCAAGATAAAGACGGTAATGCTCGTGGATTAGCTGAAGAAAAAATCTAGAAAGTCTAGAGAACGAAGGAGAAGTGACCAAGGTTGGGGGAGAAAGACAGATCGGACGACAAATGTCAGAAACGACAAAGAAGTCCGTCAAAAAGCTCATACTATTACACGGACCCAATGGAGATGAAACATTGGAATGATGGATCATGACCCACAGAGAAGCTACCAGCACACGACCAATAGAAGACCCTTGCCTTTTGTGGCAAAAAGGGGGGAGAAGGAAGATGAGTGCAAGGGCTAAAGTTTTGTCAAAAATGCCAAGGGGGAGATTGTTAAGGTATGTGACATCCTTGACAAAACCAGCACAAGAAGTTGCTACACCCTCTCGTGGAGTTAGAAGCTGAAACAGGTTTCTGAAGCTGACAAAAAGACAATGTGAAAGGCCTCTTCTCATTTGTGACAAAAAGGGGGAGAAGAAGAAAAAGAAGTGCCTAATGCCAAGATGGTGTTAATATTATTGTTTATGATATGACAGGTTTTGTTAGTCAAGAGTGAAGGCTGCAAGGGTTGAAGTTTTGTTAAAAGTACAAGGAGGAGATTGTTAAGGTTGTGGCATCCTTGATAAAACAGGCACAAAAAGATGCTACAACATCTCGTGGAGTCAGAGGCTGAAGCATGTTCTGCCGACTGACAAAACAAGTGAAAGAAGATGATATAGCTTCCCATGGCAACAGAAGTTGAAGCAAGCTGTCTGAAGACAACTACCAGAATATGGTATAGCATACCATGAAGACTCAAAGCTATAATAGAGTAGCCGATCAACATGAGCTGCACAGAGAGTATCCGAAGGATTGCTTCCGGCATCACAACAAGTTAGGGAGTTTCCTAGTTGGTCACAGTTGATCAGAAGTCTTCATCAAGTGTTTGAAAGAGATTATATGAAGAAACTGACAAAGCTGCCTTAGAAAGAGTATGAAGATAACCTAGGATAGCTTGAGATCAGAAGAGTTCTTGGGAGCCTGAAGACAAGCTTGGGATAGCTTGAGATCAGAAGAGTCCTTGGTTTGTCACAAATGTCAAGGGAGAGATTGTTACGGATATGGCCTCTGTGACAAAGCGGAAGCTCCCGAGCGGCAGAAGAGGCTACAACAAACTTTGGTACAAGGAGCCGGTACTTACAAATGAAGACTTAGAAAACAAAAGAGGCAAAATAAGCTATAGCATCCTGTGATGACTGGAGCTGGTGCAGATGAACAGAAGGGATCAAAACAAGAACCAAAAGAGACTATAGCATCCTTTGAAGATTCAAGGCTAAAACTAAAGAGAGTATCTTTATAGCAGATCATTCTGAGAGGAGCTCAGAGGTTGTCCAAGTGATTACAGCTGGCGTGGCAATAGGCAGAGGACGGCCCAGATGATCAGAGAATCTTCAGCAGCGGCGCGGATGAAGGCCAACAAGATAAGGTTTCTAAATTCCAGTTTAGGAAACTGAATCTTAACAACCTTCCAGGAATCCAGGGAAAGATTCGGAAGGTGGGATTATCTACGGAAGGTGGAATTATTCTTTGGGGCTAAACTTGCTGCGGTGCGAAAGTTACATATGCAAAAGCAGAGATCAAAGCAAAAGAAACTGAAGAATCGAAGAACACACACTTAGCAGAGATCAGAATATGCAGAAGTAGAGAAGTGCTGGAGCAAAAGTTGTGTAAGAGCTGAAGAGTGATCAGGACTGGTATAGTCTGATCCTATATTGATTCGAGGAAGTCGACTGGGGCAGAGCCTCGTCGACAGGGCGGACGATTGACAGTCGCGAAGTGCAGCTTTCACAGACTGTCCCAGCTTGCTCCTTGGTAATGATGGAAGGTCATTGATTGAGGGGAAGCAACGCAGAGCGTCTGACTACTCAGTAGGAAGTGCTTGGAGAAGTAGTCGACAGAAGCGTTAGCAACTTGGCGGAAGAAGTTGTTGTAGCATCCACTGTAACACATTGTAATAGGATAGGCTGCGTCTTTGAGATCAGGTCGTTAGCTATCTAGTACCGGAATGTGTTGATAGTGTAGGCTAGTCTGTGTTGACATATTGAGCAGAGATTGACTAGGTTAGGAGTAGTGGTTAGACTAACGGTGGCTGAGTTGTTGTAAACCATTGTACTCTAATTGTGATAGTGAACTCTTGAGAACCGATAGTAATCCTCCCCAGACGTCCGTTGCCAAACTGGGCAAACAAATCTGTGTGTGCTTTCATGTTTGGCCGAAGCAACGCATCAACAACTTAGCGGAAGAAGTTGCTGAAGCAAACCATGGGTTGTCAACTAGAGTAACGTAGTGCCAATTTCAAGCTTGGTGTTGGTTTTCTTGCATAGGTGGTTTAGGTGCAGCTCCCAGCCGGCGCCTGATGAGTCTATAAATTTACTCATCAAGTACGTCATTTCTTACGATATTTGTTCATACGTCTCGAATTCAAGTTGCTATTTGATGTTTTATTTAATCGTTTCAGGTTTAATTTTTTCTCGGACTCTAATCTTAGTCATTTCAATTTAGATTATAGTTTAAGCTTGAATGCGTACATAGTCATTTTGTCAAACACCAAACATGCATCTCATATTATGATTTGGTGTAGACAAATCATTAATCACTATTAGACAAACATATTCCTATTATTGCATATGAGAAGTGAATACGTTAGTGACGTCCATAGGACCTCGTTGAAATAAAGAAGACTACTCACAAATATTCGCTTACAATGAAATCAAGCAAGGGAGAGAAGTATATATGGGAGGGACCTAGGTCTAGATGATGAACTTCCTCCGATTGACTCGTTGATGATGATTCTTCTCTGTCTCTTCGTTCTTTTTCCTGTCTAAAAACTCTATTTTTCCCTCCTTGCAACAAAACCCTCTTTTTCTATTTATAGCCTCTATTTTTGTGCCTTTAATCTATTTGCACGTATAGGACGTATTAATCGTGTCGGTCCGACTCGTACGGTCGACACGACCTCAGTGGAATTGGGAGCTTCATGGCCGCCCGTATTGGTACGACCCGTACGATCAACCTCAGTGGAATTCGAAGCTTCATGGCCGGCCGTATAGCCCATATTGGTACGACCGATATGGCTTGAAAGTCTCTTGCTGGAATTTTGGCCTTTTTTGACGCTTTCGCCCACTATTGCCCCTTGGTCTCGCTCCTCCATGAAGACTGGGCAAAATTAGTCCTGAGATGGGTTATAAAGATTAATAGTACTAGAAAACGAGCAAAATCATCTAAGAGATAAAGGTAAGAATCGGTCGAAAAATAGATCGATCAGCTGCCGCCCATTTGTTTATGACCCTCTCAAGCTGCCTGACTTATCTGACTGTATAAGAACCCGAGGACAGCGCTTTCGTAGCTGTACGTCTCACTACATCCAAGTTCACCAACAAAGGCAGATAATGGAGAGATACCCTATTTCCGAACAAGTCGAGCATCAACGAGGATCAAAACATACAATAATGTACTCCCTCGCATGTCGTTGAAGGACTTCTTCCATAGCGTCAGGGGGTATCACTCTCATTTTATTCAGGAACCACTTTCATTTAGCCAAAGCTGGGGACTTAGGTAATGGCCTAAGTAGCTGTATGCATATGTTTTCCCAATCAAGGTCCTCTTTCTCGGTAATGGCCTCTCCCTCTATCAGCAATCTTGTAAGAAGACCAATGTCCTGGAGAGTGAATGTGGACTCTCCCATCCTCATGTGAAACTTGTGAGTCTCTTGCCTCCACCTTTCCACCAGTGCGGTAAGCATGGCCCAATCAATTTCCACATTTTGGACTTGAGTCCAAGGATAAAATCCTGCTCTTGGCCCAATCAACTTGCACATTTTGGACTTGAGTCCAAGGATAAAATCCTGCTCTTGCTATATACGACACTATCCTAGGATCCATATCCCCACATCCTATGATGCACCATCTATACTTTTCTAGCCTAGAATACATAAACAAAAGTCAATTGTTAATGACTTTGTCTTTCATCAAATGGTATGTAACAAGAATTAGTGACAAATAAATTCTAATCTAATCGGATCGTTCCAGACTTCTTCTGAACGTGAGTAGGTTGTTGACAACGTATTTTTAACCCTTTATAGTTGTCAGATATAAGTGTTAAGGTATGTGGCATTGATGCGCGCGTCGTTGTGCGCGTCAAATTAATTCCTTCCTCTTCCACTTAGTACAGCGGTTAAGTCGGGGTCGAATCCACAGGGAGCAAGTAGATTAGCTTTAACTAGTAACCTGCACTTACGAAAACTGGGGGTGTGAGTGATTGGGGTGCGCAATGCGCGAGTAAACAGTAGTTAACGCAGGAATTGCACTAGACGTGCGCAGGCAGTAGAGATTAAGTACTATGACTATGAGAAGTATCAGCGCAGACAATCCTCCATGAGTGTATTCCTTATCATCACTCTAAACGTCTATAGTTTGGTTTACTAATGTTAGTGTCCGATCAAGGCTTCCTAACATGTGCGCATGTTCCGATCAAAGTTCATGAGCTATTAATTCTTAAGACTAGTCTAAGCAGCTACGAATCCTGTCACAGTAGCAACTGATTATCCCAGTGCGTTACTCCTAGTCGTCACCGTCAGGCTATTCAACTAGTTTAACATATAACAAACAAGCAACAAGAGTAAGATTGCGGTTCAAGGCTTCCCCTACTCATGCAACTAGCTGTCAACATTGTGCACAGAATTAATATAAGCAAACAAGTTATGCATTAGGCACAAGTCTCAAAGGAAATACTCATAGAATCATGCCCAACCGATACCAAGCGTTTAGCTAGACATGCTAGTAGTAAACATCATAGAATAGTAAATAATATCTAAAGTATCTAAGAAAACCGCAACTAGCAGGTGCGTGCAGGTTGCAGTGTCTCGGCTGGCGCAGTCGGCTAGCGCAGGTCCTCTCAGTAGCTCGTGTGTTTTTGAATCTGGCTCTCTCTCTCTGATATCTTGTGTGTCTCTTCAAACCCTAGCCTTCCTCTCTTTATATACTGCTCAAGAGGCCCATCCTTGGCAACTTCCAAATCTGGTGGTGTTAGGATTTGGAAACACCACTATCTGCGCATGGCGCACTGTTCCTTGGTTAGCGCAATCGGTTAGCGCACCGTAGTCGACTCTGCCAACTCCTCTATTTGCGCTGCTAGCTCCGCAGGCTGTGTGATGCGCTCCTTAAAAGCTGCCTGTTAGCGCGTATCCGACTTAGGCCCTCGTTTTGCCCTAAGATACAAAAACACTGGAAACCAGTAATCTTGTACACAAAATAATGCAAACAAGCATAGGGTTAGGATCTAAATAATGTGTATAAATAGGCTCTATCAGGCATCATTGACAAACTCCTACAAGGTGCACAAGAGTCTGCTACAGCAAACGTGTGAAGACAGCAGCTTGTGCAAATCCAGCCAGAGTGAACAAGCTCAGTGAATAAGCAGTTGCTACAGCAGGAGCTGTAGCAGAAGTATTGGCGCGAAGAACAATCTGCCCAGATGTGATTTAGCAGTGCAACGGGAGGCTTCCAAATATTCTCAGAATATCTCCAGTGAAGATTCGGTACCAAAGCTTAAAGATTTGATTGGGAAATCAAATCTTCTACAAATTAGAAGATATGATCTTGTTGAGATCTTGGAGGAGCTTCTAAATATTCTCAGACAATATTTCCAGTGGAGATTTCCGTATCTAGAAGAAGATTTGGTTGTAGAAAGATTTGTTTCTCCAAACAAATCTAATCTCCTACAAATTAGAAGATAAGATCTTGTTGAGATCTTTAAGGAATTTCCAAATACTGATATTGATGGAACGGGTGGTTCCTATTTAAAGGAGGCTGGGCAGAGCGTCAAAGGCATTGAATCAGAGAGCAAATACTGAGAGCACACGCAGAATACCGAGAGAGAGAGAGAGATTCAAGTGCGTGGAAGATTCGATCATCACCGAAGAGCAGAGCGTGCGCGCAGAGCTGAGTGACTGAAGCAGAGGCTGATCGAGAGTTGCAGAGTCTGATCAGGGAATCCAATTCAAAGCAGAGACTGCTTGTTGGTGGATCAAGGCTAGCCGCAGAGGCATTGACGAGTGGAGGTACTCGGGCAATTGGCAGGAGGACAGGTCTTGCTAGTGACTGGTGGTCACTGAATGAGGGGGAGCATTCCAGAGTGTGCAGCGCTCGTGGAAGAGTTCGATCGGCTCAGGGGAAGGCTTCGGAGCGACGCGGACAGTTTGTGCATCAGCTGTGTGCTACAGCAGCTGCTATAGCAACCCTGCAGAATCTGAGTATTGTTTAGAATAGGCTGAGTTTCGAGGAGACAATGGCTATTCTAGATAGATATCAGTAGAGGTTGTAGACACAAGTCAGAGCCTGTTCTGATTGTGTTCATGGATCCACTTAAGATTGAGTAGCGTAGGTTGCGTGGAGTTGTAACCGTGTATACTTGGAGATCTTTGAGATTAGTGGATTGAGGACTGAGAATAGTCCTCCCCAGACGTAGGCAATTGGCCGAACTGGGTGAACAAACATTTGTCCTTGTTCATTCTTGCTGAAACAGTTTCCGGGTGAACAAGAGTGTGCTGTAGCAACTGCTTGTTCACGAATCTGTTTATCAGAGGCGCTGCGAATTTCAATAAGTTTCTGAGGTCAAATTGTTGTCAAAAACAATTTATAGACCTTGGTAAGCAAAGGGTCGATCCTAGAAATAGGCGCATGTATATACTAGCTAGCAATCAATGTGTTCAGCTACTCCTAATAGAAATTCTGAGTTTGTTCTAATTATCCTAATTAATATAGCTAATAGTTGATTCGATCAGAGAAAATAATTTCACGATCGAACTTCACCCATGCTTGCAACACGATTCATGCAATCAGTTATACCATATAGTCATGCAAAATAGCTTTGGAAATAACCTAAATTGACATCAGGTGAACCGCCCATTCACTGATCATCACCTGAATTAATCTACACTATTGAACGCCGCCCAATCACGGATTATCAACAGTTTCAATTTAGTAAGCCTATGGTTTCCAGACAAAAGATGTCAACTTTCTCGACATAGCTACCATGTTTCGATATCAATTCGACTCAATCCGATTAATTACCTCAGACCCAATCATCTTTTTGGCATCTAACCTAATTTCGTTCTAAAATGCAGTCATCCCAATCAATGATCGACAATTGTAAAACGATCGAATGAAGTATAATAGAATTGAAAAATATAAACTTGCATTAGACTAAAACTGATGTTCATACAAATCACATGAAATCAGGTTACAGGCATGGGATCCGTAGGATCCCAGAACTAAAAGAGTACTCGCTACTCATGGTGATTACTACCAACATAAGAATGAAGAGAAAATAGAACGAAGAACTCACGACGATGATCTTCACTCCAAGCTTGTCACTTCTCTCTTGCTTTCGTTCTCCCAATCGTCATACCCCTTGTGAACGAGCCCTGAATTTCTATTTATACTGAAAATCAATTGGGCTGATTTTCAGAATTAATTCACGGGGCGGTTTAGTGTCAAACTGGCGGTTTAGTGTCCAAACCGCCGTTTCAACTTGTAAACCGCTGGTTCTATATTGAACTGGCCTGTCTCAGAGAATCATGAAATTTTACCTTTGGGGCCGGTTCAACACCAAACTGCCGGTTTGATCAGTGAACCGATGGTTCTTATTTGAACTGGGCTACTGTTCAGTCAGCACTATAAATATGAATTTTCTTGCATTTTTGACCATCTAAACCTTCAAATTACATCTTGTGGTAAACTACAATGTTGTGGCCCTTTGAATTAGCTTTCCAACAAGAAATAGCATGCCTCAATCGGATAAGAATCATGTTCTAGGAAAGCCTTTGATGGCAAATAGGTCAATCTGTCCAAATTTGGTCTGCATACGTTTGAATCTTTGTGTTTTGCCTTATTTTGCTCCAAACGGACTACAAAGCCTCGATATAATATAATTTGACCTGAAATGAGATTAGAGTGGTAAAAAAACAATTAAAAGTTTGGGAGAGGAGCGAAATTCATCATCGAATGAAGCGAATAATCGATAAGAAATTAACCGATCAGCTGTTGAGACAGAATAGACCTATCAATATGTCCGGGTGTAACAATCTCATCGAGATCCATCTATAAAAAAATTATTTATTAACAACAACAAAATATAATATGTAGTAAAAATTACCAAAATCATACCAATTCGTCTAAATTCAATCATAACTGATTTTATATCCTTACCCTAATATTCATAATTTATTTTATTTACCTAAATTTCAAATTCATACCAATTTCTAATCCAAAGTTTTTCAATATTTTCCCCCAAATATATTTCATATCAACATTTTCTCAACAATTTTTCCTAACCCTAATCTGGCTAATCATATCTAAATTAAACTCTGATTCTCAACAAATCTAACTAAATTCTAATACTTGCCTACTAAACCCCATGTTAACATATATCCATGAAATTACAAGTGTTAATGGTGACTTGTATCAGCAGATTGTTGTAGCAACCTCTGGGTCACTTTTGAGGAATTTCTGAACTTCAGTCAAACTTGAAAGACACAAACACTTTGTTCACCCAATTCGGCAATTGCCTACGTTTGGGAAGGACTTCTCTTAAGTCCTCGAGATTCTGCTATCACGGTTTTAAGTACAAAGGGTTCGAAAACTCAGCCTATGAACCTCTACTTCTTACCTAGCCGAAATCTCAGCTCAGTCTGGTCACACACAGACTAGCTTCTACTGTCTACACACTTCCAGTAATAGATAGCTATAGACCTGACTACTCATACTTAGCCTATGCCATTACAATGTGCAACAGTATGCTATAGCAACTTACAGGTCAAGCTATTGTAGCGTCTGTCCACGACTCAACACACGCTCTCTGGTGTTGTGTCGGACTTCCAAGAGTACTTCAGACACTGGCAACGCTCCTCCTCGATCAAAGACCTCCAGTCAGTATTAGGGAGCTCGGCTTTGATCTTCAATGGTTTGTGACAGCTCCTCTTTGCGACTCTGCTTCAAAGCTTGTACTTGATCAATCAACGAGCCAGCGCTCCAGTTGAGTTTTCTCGATCAAGCGTAGATCAGACTACACTAGTCCTGTTCTTCTTTCAGCCACACACTTCACAATACAGCGCACTAGATTTCAACCTTCCGCTCTCAGCTTCTGCGTGTATCTCTCATTTCCGTATGTGTATCTTCCATTGATGTGCTGCCTTTTCATATATAGATGCAGTAATCGAGCAAGCAAAGGAATCTTAACCCATTAAGATTCGCAGATCTTTCCAACCAACTTTGGCCCATAGGATCTTCTACTAGATTCTTGCAAGTTTATTGAGAATAATTTCTAAAAACCAATTTTAGAAACTGATCTTGTTCCGACCACTGAACAAGGGCTCCTGATAAAACGCGGTTGTCTAGAAAACTTTCGGGCAAGTTGGGACGCCGGCAGCTGCTTTCCGGACACTCTCCGAGCAGCTCCATGTTGACCGGCTTTTGCTCCAGCTCGGAGTCTTCACGATATGCTATAGCATCCCATAGTAGATATTTGTTGACCTCAGGCAGCTTGCAAAGCTTGCTCCAGCTTCTGATGTAGACGGGTTGCTATAGCAACTTCTCGCTATTGATTTGTTTTTTCAATGTCAGTGCCATGCTCTAGCTTCTAACTCCAGTAGGAAGCTGTGGCATCTTCTAGCCTTTTTAGAATTGTTTTGTCAATGATGTCATTACCTTAACAATCCATATACCATTACAATCATAAACACGCCATTAGAACTTTAATTCTAACGATTCTTTCAGCAACTTACTTCAAAATCAGATTGGAATCTTCCTCCCATCACGCATCAGCCTCGATGTAGCAGGTTGGGGACTAATTGGAGAAGGGATTTAGGGTTTAGGGGTCCGAATTCGAGCAGGGAGAGAAGAAAGGATACGATAGAATTTTATTCCGCACGAGTCTGGTCTTAGCAAGATCGGCTTCCCTAAAATTTTAATGAGTCCGGTCTTATTAAATTTTGCTGACAGGGTGACACGGGGCTGATTTGATCCACTTGGGCAGTTTTATAAAAGACCGGTCTTCACAAGACTAGTATCATCTGATTTCCCAACGTGTCGGTCTTGTGAAAATCGGTCTGCTACAATTTTTGACAGAACGGTCTTCACAACTAGTCTCATAAAAAATAGGGCATTCCAGAAATGTTTTTTTTATAGATGGAGCATTTTAGATACTACCTTAAAAAACGGGGAATTTCTATAAAAAAAAATTCACTGTTATGCTACGGATTGTCAAAAAACAATTTAACAATATCATTTTGATTCCATTAAGATATATTGTCTTGATGTTTTATTGATAATACTGGAAAAAAATCACCATAAGTTCAAACTAATCTATTTGAAATAAATTTTTCTAGATATGTCATTTATTCGATATTTCTTAATCTATTTTTTTAATACATTTCAAAATAACACTCTTTTGACAAACCGCATATGGCAAGCCATGGTTGCCTATCTTTGATTTTTCAAGAACCTAAGGCCAAATGACTGCACCTTAAGCTTAACAATATTCTCTCTTCTATGTGCATGATTGCATCTTGCATTGTGATGAATACGAGTTAGTCTAACGCATGACCATTGGACGAGATCATTTAGTTGTTCATGTATTATTTTGAAACATTATTGTCAAACTCAGGGTCCCTTACGAACTAAGGCCTAGATCTTAGGACTTTGGAATGAAATTTTACGAGAAACATTTGGACTATCCCTAGAGAGTATATGCAAATAGTAGACATGTGTGACAAGTCTTATTGTTACAAATGCATTACTAAAAAAATTTGATTTACATATATGAACATTGGTACAAGTTGAATGCAACATACTATGTAAGTCTTGATAGTTTTAAAATCCATCTGATGGGTAGTTTATAATGGATATTATGCTACGGTTTGAGATTGTTCCGTATACTTTGACTTGTGACCTAACATCTTCATGCATCATGTATGATTAGTTACATTTGGGATTCGTGGGTACTTCCTTCTTTGAAGACTCTCATGAGATACCATAAGTCCATCAGAATTACTTAAGAATTTTATAATTGGTACATACACTAAATACATCCGTGATATGAATGTGATTTAGGAGTAGTTCCGATTCATTTCTTTGTTTAGTATGTAATTAGTAATAAGAGAATACATGTTGAAAACATTAAAATAGATGGGTAGACTTCTAATATGCATTTATATGCGTATTTTCTCTACCGTTCATTTATATGACTTGTTCTTCGCGTTTGATGGGAAAGAACGAATAGTATGGATTATTTTGATCAAAAATATTTTCATCTCTTAAACATATCGTATTATTTCGCCATTACTGGTCATCTTAATGTCCTACTTGATATGTAAGACACCTAAAGGCATTCTTTCAGATGGAAATGACAAAGAAAACATTCTGAACTATATTTGAGAAAAAGGAGGCATGTCGGTTCTTGCACCTACATTGACCTAGCCCGAGCACCGTCCAACATCCAACACACACATAACAGATGCCGTCTGAATTTAGCTGTTAAATTTTGTATGCCAAATAAAGTTTGTGTGGGCAGTGTGCGAGCTCCCAACTGGCTTATGTAGTCGGTGAGGAGCACATAACCCCTTAAAGATTGAAGGATATTCTAAAAATTTTAAAAAAATGAGGAAGAGTATTTCCTGTCTATATTTGAAAAGATGAGGAAGAAGACTTTTGTTCTTTCAAAAGAAGGGGTAATAGCAGCCTATTTTGGCAGCGAGGTCGGTTGGGTTTCTGGGGTTCGTCTGAAGTGGCTCGATGACGGTTGATTCACATGGTGTTTGTCCGAGGGATATTTTGTGTAACGCTGGAGCCGGCGCCGTTGCGGGTGGGTGGGTTGGATTGAGTTGAAATTGTGTCGTTTCTTGATTTTGAAAAGGGAACAGCTTTGGGGATTGGGTTTAGGGTTTGGCTGGGGTTTACAGAGGAGGGCCGCGGAAGCAGTGAGCGGGCGGAGAAGTCGGCCGTTGCGTTTCACCATTCTCGTCGATCGTCGTGTTGTGTTCGTGCCTACTAGGTTTAAGAAAGCTATGGAATGAGATGGAGTCCCAAGATAGTGCTCTTGTTAATGACGTATTGGGCGGTTTGGGTCTGGGTTGGAAGTGCCCTTTTTCGTTTTGTCCTAGATTTGGCGTGAATATGAGGGGCAGTAGTGCTTTGCGGGATCATGTATCTTGCCACTTGAGAAGGTGGCGGAGTGAGTGCCTCTCGGGAAGGGGGCTGGTGGAGTTAGTTCAGCACCTTCGTGGGCATGGGAGATGGTTGTGCGGGCGGTGCAGTAAGACGTACAGGGTGGGGACGCGGTGTCGAGGTTGTGGTGGTGGGGCCACCTTCATTGGTTCCGAGGAGTTGCCGATTAGCATGCCGATTGGATCGGCGGTGCCGGTTTTGAGGGAGGTGATAGATGTGCAAGAGGACCTTACGGTCCTTGGGGAGGTTCCCGGTGGTTTTGTCCCTGTTGACGAAGATCCTGAGGTTCTTAAGAAATTGAGATGTGCAGCGATCCCAACCCTGAACTTCATTCCAAGAGCTTGTAGGAGAGGGGTGGCTAAGTGCTATGTCGAAGCAGTTAGAGCGGTTAATGAGGTTCCTGGTGACCATGCAGATTTTTATTGTATCAGTTCTTCGATCGGTCAAAAAAGAAGATAGGGATGGAGTCTCCTTAGCTGAGTTGGTGGCTCGTAGATTAGAGGTGTGGAGAGGGGGAGGGGACGGTCAGCGTCGTCTTTGGCAGGAGGCTTTGGGGTTGGGGGCGTCTGGGAGGCGGGTGTCAATTTTTTCGGAGGAAGACCAGAGGAAGGTTAATGTAAAGCGCTGCAGGAAGTTGGCGACGATGGGTCGTCTCGGTGATGCGGCGGGTGCTTTAGTTAGTGGAGGGGTGTTGCCGCGGTCTCAAAAGGTGATGGATGAGCTCGTCTGTAAGCACCCGCAGGCTCCACCTCCAGGGATTCCCACGAGGCAGTCTCCTGATTCGATTGTGCCTTCTTGGGAGGAGGTGTCGCGGGCTCTTCATTCTTTTCCGAGCTGTTCCGCCGGGGGGCGGGATGGGCTTAAGCCGTAGCTGTTGTTGGATATGGTTTAGGGGGTCGCAGGCCGGGTGGAAGAGGTTCTGTTGCAGAGAGTTTTGACAGCCCATGTCGCGCTTTTGCTTAGTGGGAGAGCGCCTCTTAGTTTGGCTCCCCTGCTTACTACAAGAAAAACTGCTAAAATCCACAAAGCAGAACCAACAGATTGTATTTTGTCGGTTATATATGTAAAGGCCACAAAAAATGGTGGGAATTAATTCTGTCGATTATATTACCTGTAAAAGCAACAGATATTTGTCAATAAAAATACCGTTGGTATTTATTCGTATATATCACAGACTTTCGTAGGAAATAAAGGTCGTAAATAATTAATTTTCTAAACTAGATAATGAGTAGTTTTTACTTTGTTATTTGCAACAAAAAATATGGTTGGAAATAATTCTGTTGCTACTTTATGTTTAATTCCAACAGATATTTGTCATTACTAAGATCCGTGGATTTTGCCTATCATATACCTACAAGAATTTCCGTAAGAAATAAAATTTGCAAATTTAATTTTTGGAATTTTTTCATTGTTGCATATCCAAAAAATTAAGCCCCAATCAGCCCAAAGGCCCGGCCCGACCTAAGCCCGCCGGGCTAATTGCCCACTGAGCCCGATAAAACATTAACCTTGTGAAACCCTAATCCAAAACAATAGTCGCGTTACTCTTCATCTTGTCGTTGCCGCTTCACAAACCTCGAATCCGTCGAAGCTCCGAATCAGCTGCTACTCCGGCGCTCCCTCCTTTAGTTCTTTGCGCGTCACTCTTCCGAGCACGCACCAGCGTGCAGTCCTTCGCTCGGAACGACTGTCCGCGATGCCACGAATCCCGATGCCCCGAACCAGCGAGCGGTCCATCGTAAATCGTTAGTGAAGTTTTACTTGCATGCTTTTTCTGGGTTGATGGGGTCTGGGATAAAGATAATTTACTTGATGCTACTTCTACGTAAGCAGAGTAGTTGCAGGTATAGTGTGCGTAAGTCGGAATGAAATGATATTATTAGGTTGTTTAGATGTGTTCTTCATTGGATTTGTTTTAAGTTGTGATAGGCAGTTATGAGATGGAGGAATTGAGCAAGGGGGATTTGGAAAAAGTTAGATTTTATGATGAATATCAGCAAGATGAAACTAAGGAAATGAATTGGAGTTATCTGGATGTTCAATTTTAACTGAGATCGAATGGATGTGATGTTGAAATTGAAACAGCTTACTAAGGGTTACAAATTTGTTTGTTTTTTTAATTAGTTGAAATTTGGAAGATTAAGGAGAACTGAGAAAGAGGAATATTGTCAGCTATCATTTCGTATATCAAATTGTGCAGACAGATGTGGCTTAGTACTCGGAGTTTTATTTATTTGGTTTAGGGTTTAATATTAACAAGGTCATTTGAACTGGGAAAAGAAACATCATTGCTCAAGCGATGAGCTTTTTGAAACTGCAATTGTTGGTATATTGTAAGGTATATAATTTGTTGATTCCTTAAATATGTGCAGAATTTTCACGTCACTCGCTCTCCCTTGGATCCCTTCAAATAACAATGGTGCGCCTTATAGTAAGTCACTAAGTAATTTAGTCAATTTATATGCAAAATATTGATATGTGACGTTCGAAAGTAAAGATCTGTTTTATATGTGAAGGAATCAACTGTGGGTTATTGGTTTTTTTTGCTCTCCTTACCGTGATAGCTATTGTTGTTGGTGCACCCCGACGTGGAAGAGGTCGCAGCAATCATACTCGTACCACTGACAATGAAAATCAAGTTGACGGAATGGAAGTTGGTGGAAGCAGTAAACGCAAACGCCGGAGTTATTCCAAAGGCGTTTATGGAAACCCTCCTCCACCGAACAAAATTCCATCTGTTGGAGCAGCTGAAGGACAGTAAGTATTTTTTTATTTTAATTTCCTTAAATAACTTTTCACTAACTTGGGTTCTTTACTTATTTTATCCATATGAAGCATATTGAATTGTACGGCTACTAGGACATTGTCAACTATAATGAGGATACATTGGCCAGTTGGATGTTTCACTTACCGTGAAGCTAATTTACAAACTCAGGGCAAATTTAAAGACACCGTTCTAAACAAGTTTCGGGTAAAGTTCTACCTCTATCACAAGTTTACCTTTAAATTATAAATTAGTTGATCTATGTCTCACCTTTTTTAACAAAGGTGTTACAAAAACGAGGATGGAACTTGTGAAAGCCAATGGAATAAAGACGTCATCATTCATATTGAAAATCGGATGCGAGGGCTTAAAAGTGAAGCAAAAAAGGAAGCTTTCGATAGAGATACAGCATATGGAACCTCCATAATTGACCAAAGACCAGAATACTTTTCAAATGAAGTTTGGAGCTCACTCTGTGGCCATTTTCTAGGACAAGAACATGCTTCCAAATATGAAATTAACAAAGAAAATCGAAAGAAGAAGGTTATGGTACATGCTACTGGCCCGACACCACATGCTAAAATTAAAAAGGTACACTTGTAGGTTTTATCTATGAATGCTGATAATATGACAATGTACATATTCTTTTGTGGATTGGAGTTTGTGATTTTATTTTTATTGTAATTAGGATTGGGGTGGTTAATATTAATGCCTTGGTTAGGAGTTAATCTTCATGGTTGCTGCATGCGGTTTATAGACATATATAGTTTACTTTGCTAGCTGATGATTTATTGTCTTTAAATCATTGTCGGACCTTACCGAGCAGAATGGTCAATCTCCTTTGCGCTTACAACTTTTTGAGGCCACATATAAACACAAAGACACCCAAACTTTTACTTCAGCTGATGCAAGAGCAGTTGCGGTAAGTTTGTAACCTGCATAGTATTTTATGATGTTCGCTTCCATGTATGATCTTTAATTATTATTTTCATTTCCTCACATCAGTTCATCTTAATTTATATGTTGTATTTAATATGTTACCTTATGTTCTTCTCACTGAAATAAGTTGTTAACACATTTTGTTCTTATGAACCAAGTTTCATTCTTTTGATTCATATTTAGATTACAATGATTTTGTATGTAAGCTTACTGTCAGTTTGGTTACAGTTTCATAGTTGATGCAACAGGAGGTTGTACATTGCCTTTAGTAGTTTTTCACGACCTTTTATTAATGTTTTTTTCCGAATTATGAACCCTATTGTCAAACTAGATTCTGAGATCAGAATCATTAACATTTATATTTTTCTCATTTTCTTATTTATAATATGACACTTACCTAATATTTTGCAGGAGCGATATGAAAAAATATTAGAAGAGCGACTACATACATTAGATGAGCAAAGAAAAGAACATCTTGAGTGGTGGATTGAGGCCGTTGGACCGGTTAAAAAGAATCGAATTCTTAGTGTGCCACGTGTTCCTGCAAATGAAATATTAACAGCAAAGCATGGATCTAAATTACCAACTCACTCGAATTGTGGTGGGTGTTTTGCGGAGGATCTATTTTTCAAAGTTGTGAACGAAACCTTGCAAAACGCAAACTCAAATGCATTGCTCAGCGAAGCTTCAGTGTCAAGTGAAGAAGTAAGAAGTTTGGCTGAAAATGTTGCCGCTAATGGGGGCATTTCTAACTCCGAAAATAGTACAGTGAAGGAGAACACAGAAGTCGTCTGCCTTGTTATGAAGACATTGGAGAGCATATATTCAAAAATTCAACATTCGCTTAAGGTAATAAATATTAATTTTTTACTTTATGACATGAAATTGACAGATTGCACACTTAAATATGCTATGATACATTATTCGTATATTAATTTCTATTTGTATAATTCAGGAAAAACAAAATGATGGCTAGAGAAATGTTGCAAGTTCTAGCGATGATGATGCACTTGGAGTAGATTAACAGATTAGCTAGTAAACTTTGATACTTAGTACTTTTTACGTTTTTCCTCTTCTATTCAGAACAATTTGTACTTTTATTCAAGTTTAATATTAATGCTTCTTTCGTATTAATTAAATGTATTAATTTTGTTTTTTATAAATTAATTTTAATTTTAATTTTTAATAAATATAAACGACAAACATTAAAACCCACAACTTTGTTTGTTGGAAACTCAATATTTTATAACCGACAAATATTTGTTGAAAATAAAATCAAAAATTCGTAGGAATTAGAAAAGGGTAAAATAGTAAACTTATTTTATAATCAACAAATGGTAAAACCCACAAATTATTTGTTGATTTTATCTTGATTGTAACTACGCGCAACTTATAAAACCAACCGATTTATTGTTGAAATTAATGTCATAAATTCGTAGCTAATAAAAAAGGGTATAATAGTAAATATATTTGATTAACAATTTACCCACGAATATTATAAACGACGGATTAATCGTTACTTTTGATGATTTTTTCCATTATTTTCAATCGATTTAAGCAACAGAAATTCTGTAGATAAAATCTTCAAAACCAACAGATCCAATAAAATCTACGCCCCTATAACCCACGGCGTACCAACGGAAATATTCGTCATTTTTAATCCCATAACCAACGGATATAGGCTAAAACTGACGGAACGTGCCGTTGATTTTAGCAGTTTTTCTTGTAGTGCGCTTATGAGTGCTCCAGTTATTCCTCTTGCGAAACCTGGAGGAGGGGTTAGGCCGGTCGCTGTGGGAGAGGTTTGGCGGCGTCTTGCGTCGAGGGTGGCTCTGAGTGCTATTAGAGCTTCAGCGACGACTTATTTATTGCCTTTTCAGTTGGGGGTGGGAGTGAGAGGGTCAGCAGAGGCTATTACACACTCTTTAAACCACTTGATGGGGAAGCATTCAGCCGATGAGGGGCTAGGGGTTTTGAAGGTGGATCTCACAAATGCTTTTAATCTGGTCAGTAGAGAGGTTTTCTTGGAAGGAGTGCGGCTGCATTTCCCATCGCTGAGCGCTTGGGTTGAGTATTGTTATGGGTCTCAAGCTTTGCTCTTTTTGGAGAGTCAACCATTCTTAGTTGTCGGGGGTGCAACAAGGCGATCCTTTGGGGCCTTTGCTTTTTGTCGTCGCTTTGCAGCCTTTGCTTCGTCGGATTGGAGAGTTGTGTCCTCGTTTTATGCTCAATGCTTGGTACCTGGAAGATGGTATATTGATGGGACATAGAGAGGATTTGTCGATGGCGTTTGGGGTCATTCAAGATTTGGGGCCACGGCTTGGGTTGATGGTGAACCATACCAAGTCCTTACGGTGGTGGCCAGGGGGTGGCAGGAACTGGCCTCCGGAGGTGCCAGACGGGGTTGTGGTCTCTGACTCCTAGGCTTTATCTGTTTTGAGTAATCCTATTTCAGCGGATGGGAGAGGGGCCGATGGGGTGGTGGGGAAGAGAGTTCTAGGCATTCAGGCCATTCTAACTGAGGTGTCTAAGTTGGATAATCCGCAGCTGGAGTTGTTGCTTTTGCGCGCCTGCGTAGGCATGCCGAAGATGATGTATAACTTGCGGTGTTCACCGCCTGATTGGATTGAGGGGTCGATTCGCTCTTTCGACACCGGTGCATCAGATTTTGGTGCATATTTAGAACACGTGTTTCACGATGGAGCAAAGAAGATTGGTGGATTTACCTCTTAAGTTTGGTGGGCTTGGAATTCCGGTGGGGAGCGAGGTGGCTCTCTCAGCTGCAGTGGCCTCCTTGGTGCAGGCTGGAGGTTTGTGGGAGATGCTTACGAAGGATTCGTTCTCTTCGTCCAGGTGCGGAGTCTTGCTTGAGAGATGGAATTCGAGATTTCGTCCTAGCTCCCCAGTTGGATTGGATGAGCTTAGGTCGAAGGCTAAGCCACAACAGTGGCTTACCTTCCTGGCTGCGGAAGGCATCAGGGTAGAGATCAAAGGGCAGGGAGGGGTCCGGGTGAGTACTCTGGTGGATGCTGTTGCTGCGTCGGGGAGTGGTATTTGGACCACAGTGATACCTACGCCTTTCTCTGGGCTTCATATGAGCCTGGCGGCGTATCGCTTGGCCGTCAGGTACCGTACCGGACACGATGTGTTTGCAGTTTCCCGGGCTTGTACGGCCTGTAGGGGGTTTCACACGTCCGATGCGGCGGGGGATCACGATTCCCATTGTCCAGGGGTGGGAGGAGGATTCGAAGGCATAACGCGGTGAGAGATGCGTTATATACCTTTTTTAGGGAGGCTAATTTGGGGCCTAGGCTGGAGGTGGCTGGCCTTCTCGATGGGGCAGAGAAGCCAGCGGACATTTTAGTTCCAGCTTGGGATGCAGGGAGGGATCTTTGTGTGGATGTATCCATTGTCTCTCCTTTTGTGGGAGGAGGGGCAGGGAAGGGATCAGGGGAGGCTGCTAGGAGATGAGAGGAGAGGAAGATCTCTAAGTATGGGGCTTTTTGTTCAGCCAATGGTCTCATGTTTGAGTCTTTCATCATGGAATTTGTAGGAGGTTCAGAGCGAGGGCGGATCAGTTGATCAGGACAGTGGCGGCGAGGTGGGCGGAGGCAAAGGGTATGGAGCCGCCGGCAGCGCTCTCCATTTTGAGGCAGAAGTTGTTTTTTGTTTCGCAGACGGATTTTTATTAAGAAAAGACATCGATTAGCTCCGTCTTTCCTTTTTGGCTTTGAGCTCTCATTTGTAACTGTCTCTTTTTGAGTTATAAGAATGAATATATATTTTGGAGAAATGAAGAAGGGTCTACTACAAAAAATTAAAGATGACAGTATATGTCCAACAAATTAGCTGCAGCCATGACTTGTTCCAAGATGCGTCAGCTAGGAAGCCTTGCTATAAAAATTCAATTTTAAGAAGAATCGTCCTTATCTAAAGCCCAGCCGAAAGATGACTAGTCTAGTGAGAGACTTATCGGCTAAGCTTTTGAAATAATTATTTATAGTTATATTTCACATGATTTTTATAAAACCAACCCAAGTATTTGATAAACCTGTATTATTTAACTTGTATAAAGTGGGTAGGAACCCACATACTCTCCCATACTCTCTCTCTTGTAAAAAATCTCTAAGTAATAAAAGTTAAGTAGAGTTTTTGTAAGTATTCTTTCTTTTAATTTCTGTATTTTAAATTCTGTAATTTAACATTGGGGTTGTATGGTTAGCCTTTGTATTCTTATATGTGATAAATAGATGTTCAAACCAAATAGTTATCCTTGGCATGTATTTGATTTTTCTTAAGTTATTTGGATGGCTAATAAGTAGTAAAAGGTTTATATTTGATAAGAAATTTAAGCCTAACATGATGCGACTAAGATATTTGGGATTCTCCGCATGGTTGCCCATTTAAGGCCGTATTGAGCCGTGTTAAGGGCGTTTGGTATCGGTTGGTCCAAAAAGTTTCTTATTTTTCTATAATTAGAGCCTCCCGCTCCACTCCTCTTGTGCTTGTTTATAGTAGTTATTTGGGTGTAATAGATTAATCATCCTCTAACTGATTTTATGATTTCTATCTTGTAGACTTTGTATTTTAGCTGTTATCCAAAAGGGAAACATTGGATTGATTGAATAAAAAATAATATTTCCTAATAAACTTAATATATTGAAAGTCTATTTGTAAATCATAAATGTATTTTTCATTCAAATTTCTGTTAGATTAGATATAGAAATTAGTATAGTTCTACTTAATTTAAAATACATAATAATCTTTGACGGTTGTGCCCCGATCATGAAAACGTTTTATTTTTTGATATAAATTTAATTCAAAGAAATTTTTTAATAATTCAAAATTATGTTTCATTATAAACCCAAATTACAAATAAAGAAAACAGTACTTTCAGTAATTTTCTTAGTTGATAAAAAATTATTGCAAAAAACAATATTTATTGCAATGAATGAAATGAGGCCGCTTCGCTCTCCCTTTTCAATGCATCCAATGTGAATTTGTCTTCGATCAAACATAGACGAATTCATCTTCTTCAGTAGCGTTCATGAGAGAGTTCAACAACGAGTTCAGCGGACTGGTTGCTTGTTCCGAGGGAGATAGCAGCGGCACGCAAAACCTAACATCATCTCTCCGCTACAGAGGCGCCACCTTCAAGGACCTCTCGTCCATTTCCGAGGAGAAGATCATGTTGCTGGGTAAGATTGGCAGCTGGATCCATAATCAGGTCATCGATCCACTTATCCAGATTCTCCGCAGGTACTTACGACGGCACTCTTATCTTGTCACTTGTATATATTTTGGATCTCTATGTGTTCCTTTATTATATTAGTCATTCTGCTTCGCCAAATCAATATTTCTATTTAGCACTTCCGTCTCTGGGTGCGTATCGTCTTATTAAACACATGTGATTTATTATGATAAGCTTTGAGCATTGACCATTTATGTTAGGTATGGTGTTTTTATATACACATTTTGTTGCAAATTATTGTGGGCCAATAAATAGCATTCACTCATCTGTTCAAATGCATTATTTATCTTTTTCATTGTCTACAGAGGTGCAGAGCCAAGCCAACTAGCATTTTCTACTGCTCTTGGTTTTACGTTAGGCGTATTTCCCATTTGTGGTACGTCTCTTATTATCCTTCATCTTTTGCTATTTGGCTCCATTCTAGTTTCCAAATGTTTGTGAAAGTTTGAACTTCCCTTCTGCGAGTCATGTTAAGTGAGGCTGCTAATGTCTGTAGCCACTTATATCAAAATACGCGGAATGTGAGTCTAGACTTCAAATACGTGTCTAAAATCCTGACCAGGAAGTGAATACCCATGAACTAAGCTGCCAAAAAACTTTTTAGAACATGACGTTTTTTTGGGGTTAAATGCTGCTGAACTTGGATAGTGGTTGTAGCAAGTAGTTTCAGGATAGACCTTAAAGAAAGTTTGCGATAATCCAATTTCATATTTTAAAATCTCATGATCTAAAGCTTTAAAAAAACAAAAACTAATTGAAATTTCATGATCTGAATCTCTATCACCGTGTTGTTGATTAGGAGTCACCGTGTTCCTTTGTGGAGTCGCTATTGCACTGCTTGGATCTCTTTGCCATTCCCCAAGTATGATGCTTGCCAACTTCATTGCCACTCCAATTGAGCTCAGGTAAACGTCATTATTTCTCTAATGAGACCCAAAGTATGTAGTATGTTCTTGCAGTTGTTTGGCACATCTAGTTGGAGCTTTTATTGATTGGCCTTAAATGGTTGCCATCTTTTTTGCTTTTCACTAGTGATTGTGTATGGTGTCCTCTATAACCTAGTGGTGGATGAAGGCTATTGAAAAGTAAGAGAAAGTACAAAAAGATTAGCTGAAGAGTCATTGCTCTCAAAACGTTGCCCTTGTAGATCTATATGGTTAACCTAGACTATTTGATAATATGTTTGCTGAAAATGACCTGATTCACGTGAATATGTAGATTTTATAGAATCATGCCATCCTGATGGCTCTTAGTTTTGTTGCTTCAGTGCATGCGTACATTACTGCGTGGATTAATTTCTTTTCACATATACTTAAGAAAAGTAGAATTACCAAGATGAGATGTAGTTTTATTTCTGTGAATCATTAACCAAGGATAGTTTATATAGTCTGCAGAGGATGTTTGCTTATTGTTTATCGAGTCATAGTAAAATGAGATACGTCTGAAAATTTCTTTGTCAAGTGTCAGCAAGTGTCTATTTTACTCACATACATGATTTCCAAGCATTTCACTGCCATTTTCATTGAAGAATATGAATTGTTTTCACTAATGTATTTCCTTATGCTAGCCTGATAGTGCCCTTCTTGCGTCTCGGTGAATTTATTACTGGTGGGCCACACTTCTCACTGACAACTGACGCTTTGAAGCGGGTGTTGACTGGTCATGCCTCTAACGAGGTCCTGCAAAGTATTGTTAATGCGGTAAGTAACACGACTTGAGGCTTTTGATGTTCAAATAAGTGGGTGGTAGGAATATGGTTTGCACTTGTTCTTTCAGTCTTCTGCGTAGTTCGTTGGGTTTTTTACCAAAATTTTTATTTGCATATTGGCTTATATATTCAAACTGTAAGCAGATATAAGTTAGTTTTTAATATTTAGTTCACCTCATTTCCTGAATTCACATTTCTTAAGTAAAATTCCTTGCGTGTGTTTGGAACTGCTGAACACCGTACTGTACTGAGTGCATGGTTTAGCTATTTACTTTTTTCTAATAGCTAAATTTTGTAATTCTAGTTGTTGGGGTGGCTTGTTTCTGCGCCATTTATCTTGGGGGGACTCTATGTTCTACTTCTACCATGTTTCAAAGTTCTTGTACGGAAATTCAGCTGCAGCCCTCTGAGCCCCACGTCTCCTGTATCCACCCCTGAACTTAAGATCAAGGTCAGGGATGTTTAAGGTATTGCAAGGATTGTTAATCAATGAAGACGATTCCTGTAAGCTTTTTATTTTAATTTATGGGACTTCCTCTGTGTAGAACCTGCTGCTGTCACTTGTAAATATAATTGCAATAAATCTCTAGTGCTATGATTATCTGTACTTTTATCTTTAATGGGCATGTGGTTTGTAATTAGCCATCATTTCTGTGGGGCTGAAAGATGCGTAGGGGTGAATATTGCTAGAAGTATCCTGAAAAATGAGAGGATTTGTTTTCTAGTTAAGGTGAAAATGTATAGATCAAGCCGTGGACTAGAAAACCTTTAATTTATGTCAACAGCTAACACACTAACATCAGTGACATCACCGCCTCGGCTCGAGTGTGTCCTTTTGAACTTGGATGTCTCCCAATGGTGACACACCTACCCATGAAAAGATATTGCAGATTTTCAAACTAGCAATTGCTTTGGTGCATCTTTGAAAATTAATGGAGAGATTTAATTTAAAAAATAAATTTGGGTTCATGGTTCTAGTTTGCAAGGATTTTCTTTAGCGTGAAAAAGGAAAAGCTAGAAGAAATGCATGAGTTAAGTGTTTTTCAAATCCTTGTTTTACATATAATGTGGTTCAGTTAGCTTAGTTCTTGATTTACAGTCAAGAGGGAAGCAATCTGATACCCCTATAGACATCTATTCCTGCCTTCGGTTAGGAAATTTTCTTAGTGCCATTTAGATGGGAAGTTCATGGTTAGTCTTGCTTTTTAGGCTAATAACGTTTCATCTCCACATGGACTTGTATCATTCTTCCTTGCGTCAATTTTCTTGATAAGATGTCTGATGGGTCATGTGTTATGCATATCAAATATATGTACTATAATTGGCTCTTGTGCTGAATGTTGTAATATCTACTATGCATTATATCAAAAAATTCCAACGACTTTCATTATGTCTTTTTGTGGATTTTCTAAGATGCAAATTGGGTAGGAAAAAGAAATTATAGTGCCCAAATTGATTTTTCCTTGGTTATTATCCGGCAAATTTTATTAATTCTTTTTTAAATGTAAATATGATTTAGATCAATTTTCAGATTATAAATGGAGTCTGAGTTACCATAACTATGTTTCAAGTTGCTATAATCAGACGGACTCACATAAATTGAATCGGATCGTGTATTAATTGCGTTTCTTTTAAATAGAAATGCATTATAATTAAATCGGATTACATGTTAATTAGAACATGTCTTGCTCAATTAACTTGATTACTATCAGATGAGCTAGATGACATTTCAATTGAAATGAATTGCATTGATTTGCACCCGATTGAACCGAATACTCGGGGGATTGAACCATATTGCATCCGGATAAAAACCCACTTTGATGTAACTTTGGGCACCATAGTTAAACCTCGCATTGTAAACTAATGTTTGAGAGAAAAAACTAGACAGTTTTACGCATTCTGACTTTTTAACGTTCAGCAGATACACGTACTCATATTTCAAAATAGCTGTTTAATCGAATCATTGCAATCCAAAATGAGACGAAAAGGATCATGCCCCTGGATATCTTCATCACTAAACTTTAGTTTCTGTAGATTTAGTGTGAAGTTGTATCTGTTTTCGAGCAATTCCTTTTAGAACTGTAAATTCAAAGCTTAGCATTAAGTGTTTTTTATTGAGAAGAAATGCAAGTACTTTGTCCAGGTCTGTTTTTGTGGTTTTTTGGTCTTTTGCTCAGGCAGAAGTTGAGTTTGGCACAAAAAGCGGCCTCGTTTTAACTCCTACTTAAAGTGAGACGCAGCGTTTCGAAGAGAGCATGAACCACTTTGTGAACTTGGGGTTTTTATGAAGAAAAATTTTCAACAGTGCCACAAAGCTAAAAGTTGGTTCCAAATATGTCACTCTTTCGAAGTTATTTTCCAAAATGCTATCTTTTTAACAAACCGCTATTCTCAGTAGCGGTTTGTCAATTTTTCTACCCGAAATGCTGACTGGGCGATGAGTTGGGGCTGATGTGTACATAAAATAACAAAGCGTTACTTGTAGTAGCGGTTTGTTTGTGTCCCAAACTCAGAGGCTCTGAGTTTGCAAAAAATGACAAACCGCTACTGGGAGTAGCAGTTTGTTCATTATTTACAGCGCTTCAATTAAATGGTGCAATGCAGTTTGACGAGTGGTAGTGATGTGTGATATTTAACCTTTCTTATTAAATGGTTTTTGAATGGGTAAAATATGAACAAAGGATCAGACTAATGTAACGTAGGATGAAATTATATTGAAAAATTTAGAAATAATTCATAAAGTGCAATGCAGTTTGACGAGTGCAGTCTAACGTTTAACCGGACCTATCGACTTGAGTACTGGTTTTTTTTAACCTGGTGCTCCTCCGAAGTCTTTGCTGATCGTCATCATGAATATTTACTTGAGTGATTTGAGACGGACCTTGATCAGCAAAAGTTGCATCTTCGGATACTGGTTCGTGAGAAGGGCTGGCAGTATCTGCAAAAATGCTTCAAAGTTATTAGCTAACAATACTGAAAATGTGCAAAAAGAACGTGAAAATGCATTTACCATGATGAAATTGAATAAAGTCCGGTGTAATTTCCATTGTTCCCTCCGCTCCAAGTTCTATTAGGTCAGCATAGCTAGCGTGGAATAAGTCGTACGCTAGCTTCTTAGATTACTCGGGAACGTCATCTGAAAATATTCCAGCGGCCATACGACCAGATTCGACTAATGAAAGTACCTACAAAAGCGAGTCACAAGTATGTCAGTCAAAAAAATATGTGAATCATAGAATAGTATTTTGCATTTTTAAGAAATTTACATGTGCAGAGTTCTCGTGTGAAGTCGGTTGGTAAGGAATTGGCTTATCTTTGGGTTTGGGTGGCTGAATAAATCTAATGGTAACCGAGTTATACCATGCATAGTACTCCTCCAAGTACCCAACGTCCCCACCAATCTCAACTTCCCCGGTGACCACACTCTGCACCCTATTATCCCACATCGTCACATAAGCTTGCAATTCTTTACTCCAATCTTTCTTTGTCTTCTTTCGTGTTATCGCATGCAACTCTCTGTGACTAGGATGTGGCATATGTGGGATAGGTTGGGGCCATCCAAATTGTCGTAGTACTCTAGAGGGATAATGCCATGCTGCAATATTGAAGCATAATAATGGTGTTTCTGCCATCCAAATGTGGCGTCCCTGGCTACACATCGGATGCAATGATGCAATAATATCATCTGTGTATGGCATCCACTCCACATCAATACTCTCTTGCCGATCTAGCTGGTCTCGATACAACAGTAGGACGTGCTGTGGAGTCTCCCGATATGTCTTGGGACCGTCCCATTTGCTAAATCCTAGTCCGACAATACCAACTACGGGATGTCTCGAGATCCGTCTCGGGCGTCCTATAGACATATGCTCCCATGCCCATAGCTAGAGCAATACCGTGCAGCCAGTCAAATGTCTATGACCAATCATGCATGCAACGGAAAGCTGCCTGTACAGATATGCCAAAACCGCACTGCCCCAACTATAACCACTGACGGCGTCAATATCAGCCAAACATTGTAGGTAGTGTAGCGAGACATCACTGCCCGAGCCGTCTGGCATGAGTGACGTACCGAGCATGCACAACATATATGCCCGAGCATATCTCTGTAAATACTCCTCAGGCGCATCCGGTGGCACAACACTCATATTATTCTTAAACCAAGTACGATGGACACTAGTACGTGACTTCCCACGTGGTGGCACTGTCCCAAGTGTGGTTATGCATAACTGATCCCAGATGACCACATCTTCACCATCGGTGACTGCCCTTCCATCCACGGGTAACGCAGTTATCACACCGACGTCCTGTAAGGTCACCGTCATCTCCCCAGGTCTCAAATGGAAAGTATGTGTCTCAGATCTCCATCGTTCGACCAGTGCAGTTAGAAACCCATGATCCACTTTCATGTTTTGCACTAGTGTCCATGGGTACAACCCCGCACGTGTAACAATCTCAGCTATCCTGGGATCCAAGTCCCACATATTATGTCGGCGTACTTCTAACACAACGGAATCCTGCATGCAATGTAACTAATAGACATGTCAAATGAAGATTAACATTAAACATAATAAGTGTGTAATTCATATACATTTTGTAACCCATTAGTTCAACAATCCCTAGATATGTGGCTATCTTGCCAAGTCAAAAGTGAACCGTCTATGGGCCCTGGACTGACAAGTGATGCTAAATCGTCATACTGCGAATCCATACCTGATACAATAAATGAAAAAAATACAATTATAACGATAATTCGTCTAAGATATAAAAAAGTTCAAATGTCCAAAAATTACAACCATTAAACATAAGTGACAATACAAAAAATGTTCAATTATAAAAATGTTCAACTACCATACATTATCAGAAAATGGAAACTACTGCGTTGGTTTGTCACATGTTTTCTTGTTATGCCCTACCATGCCGCAGTTGGAACACCGCATTGGTTTGTCACATGTTTTCGACAATTATGAAAATGATGATTTCTAATCTCCGAATAAACATTCAAGGGCCTTCTGTCGTGCTTTCCATGCCTTCACATATGGAATGTCGTACCCAAATTTCTTGAACATCAACTCTTTATTGCCCTTGGAGGAAGCCTCAATTTCTCTCGAATAATCCCATTGATTTCGTTAGCAATGAATGACTTGTTGAAAAGTGTGTTGTCCTTAGCAATGATGTCTTTCTCACACGAGTGTGCTTCTCCATATCCCGTAATCTCCCACATAGGGGCTTTGGATTTTTTAACTGCTCTAACGTGCCACGCACATTTACTAGCTCCATCTCTACATTGTAGTATAAGTCTACACACATCTGACTTATACGTGTAATAACCCGATTTAGGATAGAATATTTCTGACATGCATAAATGACATCCTCCTTTGATGCAAACAACATCCCCTTACATAGTGAGTGCATAGAAAATTCACTATTTCCAATCAAATGTTCATCAACATCCATATTACCCATCCAATGTGATACATCAAAATCCCACAACGTATTATTGAAAACTCTATTCTCATTCTCAACTTGAGCCGAAGTCCATGATTGTGGAATATTATTGTCTCCCACCGCATCTAACATATCAAGATTTTCTCTAGTGTATTCATCAGACATAGTTATATCAAAGGTCTCCAAAGTGGACATAACCATTCCATCAAGCTCTTCATTATCCATTTTACCAACACTTGATAGTATGTTACCTTCATACACAATTAGCATAAATTATAATCAAATAGTATTATTGCACATCCCACTTTTCACAATGAAACTAAACTCAATTCAACTAAACAACATCAATATAGCATAATGTCACTAAACTATACTAAAAAACCAAATCGAAACCTTCAATCAAAGCAATTCACCACAAATTGACTCTAAGGCAACAAATATGTAACTGCAATACCCAAATTCTAGAACCCTAAAATCAATTTTAAATCCACAACCCCAATTTTTCGAAAACCCTAACCCTAAAACCCAATCACCCGAAATCTGAAATCCACCACAAAATCGATGGCATAAACATCAACTTACCTTCAAATCGAATGCAGGGAATGGAAGGAAGAGCTCCGGCTGAGGAGTCGACGCAGGCGCGAGGGGCGGCGATGAGAGGAGAGATGATCAGCGGGCCAAAATGCCAGGAGGAAGCCCTCTACGGAACTGTAAATAAAGAACAAACCGCTACTCGGAGTAGCAGTTTGTCATTGTTTGCAAACTAAAAGAAAAATTTTCAATAGTGCCACAAAGCCAAAAGTTGGTTCCAAATATGCCACTCTTCCGAATTTACTTCCCAAAATGCCATCTTTTTGACAAACCGCTACTACTAGTAGCGGTTTGTTATTTTATGTACACATCAGCCCCAACTCATCGCCCAGTCAGCATTTCGGGTTAGAAAAATTGATAGCATTTTGGGAAGTAACTTCGGAAGAGTGGCATATTTGGAACCAGCTTTTGGCTTTGTGGCACTATTGAAAATTTTTCTTTTCTGGAAGAGCTAGGGCACAAAATTGTTCTTCGTGAGAAAAGGAGAGGCGATCGTGTGATCGAGGCAGCTCAGCGAAGGAGAGCTCCACTGCGAGTGCGGTCGAGTTCCCGGGGTGGTATCAAGGCTAGAGCGGCATAGCTCGGCTTGCTATGGAATGCGACGGAGAGATGTGAGGCTCGGTTGGCCAATGCTCGGAGCTTCTCAGCGTTTTATCTTCAAGGGCTTTCTGGAGAGGGCTGAATCCCTCCTCTTCCTTCTTTCTTGCAGTATCGTAGTTCTTGATTGAGAGCTTGTTTTTGGTTAGGCTTAGTCGCTTCGTGCTTGAGTGTTCTGTGTTGTGTAATTGAATGCTGGTGATAGTGATAGTGAAAGTTTGGGCTGGTCCTCCCCGGACCCTAAGCTCCAAGGATGTAGCCAAGATTTCTTGGTGAACTTTGTAAAAGTTCCCTGTGTCCTGCATCTTCCTAATTTCTTGAATGCTTAGTTGATTATTCTTAATTAGTTAGTCTTTGCATAGTTCGATAGAATTACATATCAAATTGGTATCACAGCCGTTTCAAAGATCTTGCTACATTGTTCTCTTCGCTGCAAATTGAATCTGGCTTTGCAGTTCATTCTTTGTAGAAGTTGAACAGTAGAAGCTACTGATTACACCTTTGATTGTCTGTCATCATAGTCTTTACTCTTAAAACAATACTGAAATTTCACAGCGTCTCAATTAGGCAGACTTGTGAACAAGCAGTTGCTGCAACACACTCTTGTTCACTCGGAAATTGTCTCAGCAAACAATGAACAAGACAAAGTTTGTTCACCCAGTTCGGCCAACTGCCTACGTCTGGGGAGGACTATTCTCCAGTCCTCAATCCACTAAACTCGAAGGTCTCCAAGTACACACGGTTACAACTCCACGCAACCTATGCTACTCAACCTTTGTGTGGATTACTTGACACAATCAGAACAGGCTCTGACTTGTGTCTGCACACCCTCTACAAATGTCAATCTAGAATAGCTATAGACTTCTCAAGACTTAGCCTATTCTAAACTACACTTGACTCAGCAGGGTTGCTGTAGCAACTCCTGTAACACACAGCTGAAGCACAATTTGTCCGCGTCGCTCCAAAGCCTTCTGCCGAGCCGTTCGAACAATTCCACGAGCGCTGCACACTCTGGAATACTCCCCCTCACTCAGTGACCACCTGCCACTAGCGAGAACCGCGCTTAGACACTCGACCGAGCCACACACCCGTCAGTTCTTCCGCGGCGGCCCTTGATCAACCAACAAGCACCACTGCTCTGAATTGGCTTCCAGATCAAGCTCGAATCAGACTCTGCAAGTCCTGATTCCCTTCTGCTTCTGTCACCACAGTTCTGCGCTCACGCTCTGCTCTTGGGTGATGATCGAAGAAAACGTCCGTCACACACCAAAATTGCTCTCTCTAAATTCTGTGTATGCACTCGAGTATCCCTCAGCTTCGATCAAACTATTCTTCTCTCGACCCCTCAGCTTAAATAGCAACACCAGCTTTAAGCAATGTCCAGGATTAAAAAACAATGTCCCAACCCGAACAATTATCTCCTAAAAACTAGGAGATTAGATTTGATCTTTATCTTCAATGCACAACTTCTTCTCTGGCTAGGAAACCTCCCTGGAATATACTCCACAGTATTTTAGAAATTCTTCAGATGCTCTCCGTAGAGTTTCCTGCCCTCCTAGACCAGCCCAGGTTGCTGCTGCTTTTCGGACATATGAAACAGCCAGTTGAACAAGCTCCTGCTATAGCATCCCCTACTGCAGCTGCTGCTAGTTCACTTGTGCTGCAGCAACTCCTTGTTCACTTGTGCTGGTTTTGTCAAACACTGCCATACGACATTATCAACTCTTAGATGTGTTCTTGATTATTCACTAACTAGTAATAGTGGGTGATGTCAGACTTTTGATGTAAACTTGGACTTTGCCATGTGGAAAATGAAGATGAGAGTAGTCCTGATAAAAGAAAAATGTTTGAAGGTAGTAGAGGAAGATTGACTAGTTCCCACTTTTGAACCAGCTAGGAAAGAGATGAGAGATATTGCCCACTCAGATATTTTAATCAGACTCACAGATGATGTCGTCAGATAAGTTTTTCACACTAGGTCCCCTGAGGAACTCCATGAAACTCTAGAAAAGATTTACCAAGCCAAATCCCTACCCAATAGAATTTCCCTCTTGTCCAGGCTATTTACATTCAAAATGGAGACCTCACTGACTTTACCGGAGAACCTGTGTTGAGAAGTATGACATCTTTGACAAAACAGGCGCAAGAAGATGCTACAGCATCGCATACAGTCAGAGGCTGAAGCATGTTCTGCAGACTGACAAAACAAGCGAAAGAAAGATGCTATAGCTTCCCATGGCAACAGAAGCCGAAGCGCTGTCTGAAGACAACTACCAAATAATGCTATAGTATACCATGAAGACTCAAAGCTACAGCAGAGTAGCCAATCAACATGGAGCCGCACAGATTGCGTCCGGAGGATTACTGCCGGCGTCATAACAAGTCAGAGAGTTTCCTAGTTGATCAGAGGTCTTCATCAAGCGCTCAAAAGAGTCCTTGGGAGCCTGAAGAAACTGACAAAGTTGCCATAGAAGGATATGAAGATAAGCTTGGATAGCTTGAGATCAGAAGAGTCCTTGGGAGCCTGAAGACAAGCTTGGGATAGCTTGAGATCAGGAGAGTCCTTGGGTTTTGCCAAAATGCCAAGCGAGAGATTGTTGAGGTATGACATCCTTGACAAAACTGCACAAGAAACTACTACATCACTTCCTGAAGATTTGGAACTGGAGCACAATCTGAGGAATGACAAAACACCAACAAGTTACAGAAACTTGGTACTAGAAGTTGCTACAACATCTTGTACGCATGGGAGAAGAGCAAAGAATACAAGGTAGTTTTGCTAAGTGGTGTTGAGCGCAGAGGGGATAAGAACTGGCTGAGTTTGATCCAGCATTGATCCAGCAAACTCAACTGGAGCATGGCTCGTTGAAGGATCAATCAATTGCTTCGAAGAACAGCTGCGGACAGGTGTTGTTGTAGAGTGTAGAAGAGCTGAGTGAATATCCTTGATAGTGACAGGCGGGCATCGACCAAGGGAGAGAGGATTCTGAGTTGGAGGAACTCAGAGAGAGACGGACTGTTGGCAGAGAGTGCTAGAGAAGTCATCTACAAAAGTTACAACAACACAGCACATGAATCTATTATAGCACTCCGTAGACCACAAGGGCTGAAGCAAACTGGGCAAAAGTCAAAAGACAGATTCTACTATAGCAACCCGTGGTGATCCACAAGAGCTGAAGCAAACTGGGCAAAAGACAGATTCTGCTATAGCAACCCGTGATGATTTGAAGCTAAAGCAGAATGGTCGAGAAGCTTGAAGATGCACAGAGAAAGTCCAGAGAGGTGCTGCCATTGTCCCAGAGGTTCAAGGCGCTTTGCAACATAGTCATCAAGTGTCCAACAGACGTCATCACATGGCAGGAAGTGTTCCTTAAAGATAAGGTTTCAAAATTCCGATTTTAGGAAATAAAATCTCTACAGACTCCTAAGATCTTGGGATAGATCTTGGACTGCCAAAAGGAGTTTAGAAAGTATTTCTATAGTCCTTCATGGGTTTCCAGTATATAAGGACAGCGCCACCAAGGAGATACACACACAAAGAAAGAAATAGCGATAAGCAAAGTGCGAAGCGCTAGAGTGTACTGTCACGGCTGAAGCTGCGGCAGATCATGACTGGGAGAGTCTGATCGAAGCTTGATCAGCAAGTTTAACTGGAGCAGAGCCTTGTTGAAGATCAAGTACATAAGCCGTTGAAGAATGGTCGCGGTGAGGAAAGCATGGAGGATCGGAGGTCAAAGTTGAGTTCCCGGATACGGGATGTCATTGATCGAGGGGGAGAATCGCTAGAGTCATGTGAACTCGCGTAAGTACGATTGAAGGAGCTGGGAGAGCTCGGAGAATCTGAGGTAAAATAAGAAGTTACAACAACTCTGATGTAAAGTATGCTCCGTGTACTGCACATTGTAATAGGGTAGGCTATTCTGAGTGTTAGGTGTGTAGCTATTGTAGCACGAAGAGAATCTGTGTGATCAGGCTGCTAGCTAGTCTAGGGGTTAGACTGAGCGTAAGATTTCGATTAAGTGAGAAGTAGAGGTGTGAGTCCTTTGTACTTTGAACCGTAATAATGGAGTCTTGAGGATCGGAGAGTGATCCTCCTTAGACGTAGGAAAGTTGCCGAAGTGGGTGAACAAATTCTTGTGTCTTTCTTATTCATCTGAAGAATATTTTCCACAGAAAGATACAGAGAGTGCTACAAGAGAAGCTGTAGCTCCAGGAGCTGCAACTCGAGATCAGCAACGCAAGCAAATTTCAACATGGATTGTTTCCTTAGGCTTACTCAAGACCTAAAAGATGCGGGAATGAAATCAAGACAGATCACCTTGCCGTTATACTTCTAAATTCCCTATCAAATCAGTTTGACACCTTAAAGGATGTGGTTCAGTTTGGAAGGGATGATCTGACTCTGAAAAAGGTGATTGAGGCTATTGTTCAGAAAAATGACACTCTAAGAGTGTTCAATGTAAAGAATGCAGCACTTAGATAAGAATCGAGATGATGTTGATGGAGCGTATTTCTACGTTCCATCGAGTTACTTATTCCCATTGCTTAGTTGCATTTTGCGTGTGGCAGATTACTTTTTTGTAGTGTTTCGCATTACAGATGTATCGGGATTGCTTTGGAGTTTTATTGCGCAATTGAAGCATTCTAGGCCTCACTCAATCATACGGGAATGAAAGGAGCAAAGTCTTTGTCGAGAGCAAGAGAGAAGAGAAATACTCAGGTGGTTTTGATTGACCCAAAGAGTTGCTTGGTTCAATTGTTAATGAGGGGCAGGTCGGGCCAGCCAATGGTGCAACTCATGGACCAAATTAAAGTGGGCTTAAGGAGTCAATGACATTCAAAAGCATAGAGAAGCATCTTGACCAACATAGGATTCCTTCAAGCTGCTGCCCTACGATGAAAAGCAGTCCACCAGCACTGAATACACACATAAAGATGAGGCTGTTACTCAAGGGGAGTTGAAATTTAACTGCGCTACTGATCTCGAGTTAAAGCTTCTGCTCTAGCACTCTCTGTATCTTCTTGCAGAAATTATTCTTCTGACGAATAAGAAAGATACAAATAATTTGTTCACCCAGTTCGGCAACTTTCCTACGTCTGGGGAGGATCACACTTCGATCCTCAAGATTTCACTATCACGGTTTAAAGTACAAAGAACTCTAACCTCTACTTCTCACCTACTTGACATCTTTTGCTTAGTCTAACTCCATAGACAAGCAAGCAGTCTGATCACACAGACTCTCTTTGTGCTACCTACATAATTTTAGTAAAGAATAGCTACAAATCTGACACCCAGACTTAGCCTACCCTATTACAATGTGCAGTACACGAAACGCTGTAGCACACTCTGTATCAGAGTTGCTGTAACTTCTGTTACAGCTTATCTAGCACACACGGCCACACTGTCAGACTCTCCCTCTGAGTTCTTCCAACTCAGATGTTGCTCCCCCTTGATCAATGACGTCTGTTAATATCGGGTAGCCACAATCAGCACTATAACACCCTGCAACACCTCTGGTTTGTGGCTGTTCTCCGAAGCTTCTGTTTGATCCATCAACGAGCCACGCTCCAGTTGAATTCTGTGGATCAAACCTTGATCGAACTCAGTGAGTTCTGATCTGCTCTATGCACCACACAACTCAGAAAGTCTTCTGCTCTGAACTCTAGTCGTGTGTGTTTTCTATGTATGTATCTCTCTATGCTCTCCGCGCTCTCTCAATGACACTGCCTCTGCCAAGCTCTTATATCTTCGTGGATTGCCCACCAAGAAAATATCGTTTTCTTTCGATCCGTAGGGCATCCCATCATTATCAGAATCTCCTCCTAGATTTTGCAAGGTAGTTGAAGATTCTGTTTCCTAATTTGAAATTTAGGATCTTTATATTTTAAGTTTTTCCTCCGCCTGAGTGATGACCTTGATGATGTTTGCAAAGGTTCTTGAACCTCTTAGACAATTCAATACCTCTCTGGACTTCTTCCTTCCATCTTCAAGCTTTCTCGATTTTTCTGCTTTGGCTTCAAATCTTCAGGGATTGCTGAAGCAGAATCTGTCTTATGCCTTTTGCTCAGTTTGCCTCAGCTTTTGTGATCCAGGGAGTGTTGTAGCAGATCCTTGCGCTTGGTTGCTGTATCTCACCCATTCTTAATATTGTGCTCTAGCTTCAAATCTTCAGGGAGTACTGATACAGAATCTTGTGCAGTTTGGTCAAAGTATGCCATACCTTAACACAGTTGACTTTGCCACAAAGATAGTGCTAGCCAACAAAGTTTGAATTTTGCAGGATGAGCCTGCACATTGAATTTTATCCAGGTTGATGGAAGCAACTTGAGTCTATGAATGTAATGGGGAAGGTGAACTCTGATCAGCTAGAACTTTTGTTATAACCAGGTACTATCGTTCACTGCTCAAAATATAATACGAGGGCAATTTGTGAAGTTGTATCCTTTTCTTGAGCAATTCATTTTTAGAACTGTAAATTCAGGGCTTAGCATAAGTGTTTTGAAATTATCAGCGCTGCGGTGACTTGTGTCAGCAGGTTGCTATAGCAACCTCTGAGTCACTTTTACGGAATTTCTGAACGTCAACCGAACCTTAAAGACAAAAATACTTTGTTCACCCAGTTTGGCCATTTCCTATGTCTGGGGAGGATTTCTCTCTAGTTTTCGAGATTCCACTATCACGGTTTAAAGTACAAAGGGTTCCAAAACTCAGCCTACGTTAGTTTAACCTCTACTTCTCACCTAGCCTCAGCTTAGTCTGATCAAACACATACTAGCTTCTACTGTCTACACAGTTCTAGTAATAGATAGCTACAGACCTGACTACTCATACTAAGCGTATGCTATTACAATGTGCAATAGTATGTTATAGCAACTAACAGGTCAAGATATTGTAGCGTCTGTCCACGATTCAACACACGCTCTCTGTTGTTGTGTCAGACTTCCAAGAATACTCCTAACTCTGGCAACGCTCCCCCTCGATCAAAGACCTCCAGTCAATATTAGGGAGCTCGGCTTTGAAATTCGCAGCACCTCTGAGTTACTGATTGAGTACAAGCGGTTGCTATAGGAACCTCTTGTACAGACGGATCCTATACAATAAGAAAAAACAATGAACAATAATTTGTTCACCCAGTTTGGCAAACTGTGTACGTCTGGGGAGGACTATACTCCAGTCCTCAATCCACTAGTCTCCAAGGGTCTCCGAACAACACAATCAGAACACCTTCTGATTTGTGTCTCACACACCTACACACTCGAATTAATTCAGAATAGCTACTCCTCTAATCCCACAGACTCAGCCTATTCTAATTAACACAATGTCTTAGTAGGTTTGCTATAGCACACACTTGTGCAACTAGCTTGTGCAGGTTTTGTCGTTGCTCCAAAGCCTTCCGCTGAGCTGTTCGAACATTGTGAGTGATCCTCACTCCGGGATGCTCCCCCTCACTCAGTGACTGCCTGTCATTAGCGAGAGCAGGCCTTCTGCAGATTGTCAGAGTTCTTCCACTCAACAACTCTCCTGCCGCCTACCTTGATCAGCCAACAAGCACGTCCTGCTCTGAATTGGCCTTCTCCGATCAAGCTATGACCAAACTCTACAAGTCTTCGATCAGTCTCTGCTCTAACCACTCAGTCTGAGCTCACGCTCTGCTCTTCGGTGGTGATCCAATTTTTCGCACGACTCTCTGACCTTTCTCTGCAATCTCAGGTGCTTGGATTCTCTTTTTGATCGATGATTGCTGCTCTGCCCCGTCTTCTCTAAATAGAAACTCCGTGCCCCATCAATATCAACTTTAGGAAGTTCTTAAAAGATCTCAACAAGATCCTATCTCCTACTTTGTAGGAGATTTAATTTCCCAATCAAATCTTCAAGCTCTGGCATTGAATCTTCACTGGGGATATTCTAAGAGTATTTGGAAGCCTCTCGTTGCATAACTACTTCATATCTGAACAGATTCCTCTTTGCGCCTACACTGCTGCTCTGCTGCAACTGCTTGTTCACTAAGCTTGTACACTCTGGCAGGTTTTGTCAATTGAATGCCATTTGCATTATTAGGCTTTATGGACCAATATTATGTTCAGTTTTAATTGTACGATTTGACATTCATTGCCGACTTACTGCATAGGTCAATTGAAATGGAAATATACGTAAGTGACATATCTGTGCAGATTGACTTATTTAGTACGTTGGAGTATGTGTAGTTTACATGAATTTTTAATTAGCTCTAAGGTAAATTAATATTTAATGTGGCTGCATATATATTAGTGGTGGTAAACATGTGACAATTCTTCAGTATTTTGGTGTGAATGATAAATACATGATTATCTCGATTATCCATAATTCTTCAGTGGTAATAAATATATAATTATGATATTCTTTGAGAAACGGAATCCATGATTATCTTGAACAATTAGAAATAGTCATGTATAGATATGTTTTGCCAAAATATGTAAAGGGGTTGATTTGTAAAGCCTAACAGATTTAGAATTAATAGGAATCAAGATAATCAAGATTCCACTTTGGCGCGCAAGTATAACAAAAAGATTTGGAAATAAGATACACTCCAAGATATATCTCAACAAACATCTTCAAAGAGCGGTTGAGAAGATCAAGGGTTAGGCGTCCATATAAATTGGACAAGATATCAGAATACAAAGGGAGCCTTTAAGAATCCTCTCTTCGATAAATCTGAGAACCTACAAACATAGAGGAGAGCAATATTATTAAGTGAACTATAATATTAAAGGTCGGAACCGAACCAACAAAGCCGAGCTTGTTCTAGCTGTTGGTGGAACACAAAGCTGCACAGTCGTGCAACTGAAATTGCAGCAGAGTTCGAGAACCATATAGAGGGATCTCTGCACTAAGAGGAGCTCAATGAGCATTCAAATGAGTTAGAAGAAGAGGCTATTTGTAGGGAGTCTGGCAAATATAAGACATATTGTAATCTGTTCATTAATAGTAAATCGTTGTTCGTCGGGCTTGAGAGAATCCCTATACATTAGGGACGCATTGGCTGAAGTGAGTTACCAAACGTTGTGTCCTTCTTTATATTCTTGCTCTTACAATTCAGTCTCAACTATACTAACCAACTAATCAGAAGTTGTTAGAACAACTACTGAGACAATTTCTATCATGCAGACTAGAACTTCAAGTGGTGTCTATTAAGGATTATGACATCCTTCACAAAATAAATGTAACCTTATCTAAAAGTTGATACAGCACCCGGTAAAGCAAAAAGCTAGAGCAACTTGAAGACAGCCAGCGGATGGTCAAAGGTTGCTGATTGGAGGAACTTTCCTAAATATATATAGGAAACAGCTACTGCAATAGAATTACCAATCAACTTGGAGAAGATTCGGAGAAGATCTACAAAGTTTCCTAGAAGGTTTTAGGAAATAATTACTGCAGTAGATTTGCATAACAACACGCGAATATCTTGGAGAAGATTCAGTCGGTTGAAAAGAGTTAGGAAGTGTTCCTAAATTTAATAAGTTATAGTGTGTTGCGAGTATATTCTACCGTGGGCTGCGAGTATATATGGGCAGCGGCTCTAAGAGGAGAACACGCACAAATACACACAAAAATACACAAGCACGGAGAAAGGGTGACAAGCTTAGAGCAAAAAGCAAGTGTGCTATTACCAAGAAGCTGAGAAAGATCACGATTGGATGACTGCGATCGACACTTGATCAGTGTGTTCAATTGGAGAGGAGTGATAGAGCGTATTTATACGATCCATCGAGTTGTTTATTCTCATTGTTTAATTACATTTAGGGTGAAATTCGCAGCGCCTCTGAGTTGCAGATTGTGTACAAGCAGTTGCTATAGCACACTCTTGTACCGACGAATCTTTTGCAGCAAGATAAAACAATGAATAGCGATTTGTTCACCCAGTTCGGCCAAGTGCCTACCTCTGGGAAAGACTGAACCTCAGTCTTTCAATTCATTAGTCTCAAGGTCTGTTGTACAACACGGTTCGACTCCACGCAACCTATGCTACTCAACCTTAGCTAGTCAATCACACACAATCAGAACACCCTCTGACTTGTGTCTCACACACCTACACACTCGAACTAATTCTGAATAGCTACTCCTTTGATCTCAAAGACTCAGCCTTTTCTAATTAAATCAAAGTCTTCGTAAGCTTGTTATAGCACCTGCTGTAGCACACAGCTGGTGCACGTTCTGAGCCGATCAAACTCTTCCACGAGCGCTGCACACTCTGATCGCTCTCCCTCACTCAATGACCTCCTGTCACTAGCGAGACCTAGCCTCCTGCAGATTGTCCGAGTTCCTCCACTCGACAACTCTGCCGCCGCCTGCCTTGATCAAACAACAAGCACGTCCTGCTCTGAATTGGTCTTCTCTGATCAAGCTCTGATCAGACTGTACAAGTCTCCTATCAGCCTTTTCTCTAACCACTCAGCTCTGCGTTCACGCTCTGCTCTCGGTGATGATCCAATCTATCCGCTCTAGCAGTCTAAATATATCTCTCGGTATATTACTCTGCTCTCTTTGTGCTTGGATTCTATCTTTGATGGATACTTTGCTGCTCTGCCCAGCCTCCTTTAAATAGGAACTACATGCTCCATCAATATCAAATTTAGGAAGCCTTCCAAAAAGCTCTTCTAGATTCTTGCAAGTTTGTTGAGATTTGATTTCTTAAAAACCATAGAAATCTTATCTTTACCTTAGACTTGCTGAGTTGTTTGTTGCTGCTGGAATTTCCTAAGTCCATTAGGAAACCTTCCAAAACTCCATGCTCCATCAATATCAACTTTAGGAAGATTCCTTAAAGATCTCAATAAGATCTTATCTTCTAATTCGTAGGAGATTAGATCTGTTTGGAGAAACAAACCTTTTCACAATCAAATCTTCTCCTGGATACGGGAATCTTCACTGGAATATTCTCTCTGAATATTTAGAAGCTCCTCCAAGATCTCAACAAGATCATATCTGGGCAGATTGTTCTTTGCGCCAATACTGCTACTACAGCGCTGTAGCAACCGCTTGTTCATTGAGCTTGTTCACTCTGGCTGGATTCGCACAAGCTGCTATCTTCACACGGGCAGCTATATCATCTTGCTCTCTATCTTCACGATACTCTACCAACTTGTTCGATGCTGGGAGCAACCCTCCGTACGTTCTTTAGGCTACTCCAAGTTAATCGGCATGCTATTGACTCTAGGAATTGCATTTAGAAAGCTTCCGTTGCTCCTTTTCAATTCTGGCAGCTTGTACTTCACACAGAAATCTGCTATTTAGGATGCTCCAGCTCTCTGCTACACAGGTTGCTGTAGCAACGCCAATCTGCTTGGTCATTATGAAACGCTCTGCATCAGCTGCTGTCTTCACACGTTTGCTATAGCAGACTCTTGTGCACCTTGCAGGTCAATGATGCCATATACCTTAACATAGCGTGTTATAGATTACTTCTTTATAGTGTTTCGCATCGCAGGTGTATCAAAATCGCTTTCGAGATTTATGGCATTTTTGGAGAATCGATGTGCATCTCAGTGATTATGTCGTCGGAAGAACGGGCGTGCGGTTATTGTCTTCATCGAGCGCTTTGATAATGTCTTCATCCAAAGCGGAAAGCATTTAATGACGTCAGCATTGTGCCCACAGCCCAAAATCGATTTAGAAGCTTGCATGATTTAGAAGTCTGATTTACCTATAAATATAGCCTTGCTACTTCGAAAAGAAACAACAAATTTTGAGAGCAAGTTTTGAGGAAGATAGGCGGCAGCAACGCACGGAGTCCTGTTCACAGTTTATTGTTCATCGCTGGAATTACTATTCATCGACGAAGTTACTGTTCACCGATTTCCGTAATTATTTCTGAAATTAATTTAATTTCATTATTGTTATTAGATGGATTCTCATAGGTAAACCCTTAATTTCAGTTTGGGAATTTTGTACGTATGGTTTGAGATACTTATGTAGACGAATTATTTTGCAAAGCACAAAATAACGGAACAAATGATTTTATTGCTCTTCAGAAAGTTTATGTGTACAATCTCTAGAGTCCCTCTGATTCTACTACGTAACAGTTCTGATTTGGGTTGCGTAAGCAAGGGTCGCGATGACTTGATCTCGCTTGAGGCTTGACACTTCTTGAAAAAAAGTTCGGCAAACGGTATAATTTGCGTACTTGTTGTTTGCAATCTTGCTTTCTTCAGAGAAGTCTTCTTATCTAGGGTTTCTGGTCTTTCAAATGAATCATGAACTTTCTATTTATAGAGAATTTACTGGGCTTGAATACCGGGCCTCCTTTGTGAGCTTTTAGTAAGTTTTGGCCCATTAGTCACATATGACCCAAAAAATTTGTCGGGTCCGGCCCATATTTCATTTAAAATAACTAAATTGAATTAAAAAATATATTAATTCAAAATAATCATTTTAAACTAGTTTTAAGCATTTTAATAAATTTTTAATGCCTACAAATTGCCCCCCTCAGGACCAAGTCACGCGCACCATTTGAATGAGTGCTTTTGCGTGGTGTGGTTCTGAGTCATTGTGGGTTGATTTGGAAGTCAGCGAGCATCGAACTTGTCGTATGAATACTCGATTTCATTTGAGTCAACCTGTTGTTATCCAACTTGTCGGTTGCCTCAGAGTCATGAGAGTGTTAAACTTGTTGTAACACCACTCGTTTCTTTTGAGTCATCATCTCGTTATCCGATTTGATGAATACATTTTGTTCCTGATTTTTTTTTTTTTTTTTTTTGGAAAAATATGGTAACTTTCTTCCAACCGCGTGTTTTGCTTATCCACTTATTTAGAATGAGGCAAATTGTACTAGTTGATTCAACCCATTTCTCACCAATTTTACTTGTTACCACAAGCTTTTGCACAATACTTGGTTTATTTCATGTCCACGTGTGACCACCTCTTCCAAATCCTTTGCTTGGTTCATTTCATATCCACGTGTCACCACCTCTTCCAAATCCTTTGCTTGGTTCATTTCATGTCCACGTGTCACCACCTCTTCCAAATCCTTTCACGCCGAAACCCTTTTACGCACATACAACAACTTCAAATCCATCTCACTTGGTTCCATCCTTTCCAACCTCGACTTCGTTTTTCGATCGGGATCGTGAAGTGCAAGCCGAGAGGTTGGGTTTGGATGCGTTTCGTGGCAGATGAACTCGGCTAGTGGCGATCAGATTCGGAACCGATTGAAGGCGATGGGGTTGACAGAAGTGTTGGTCGAGTTCACTGCTGTCGTCGACGAATTCGTCGACCTGTTGATCGACTTTGACCTTCGATTTCGCTTCAGAACTCTATCGGCTACAACATGTACGGGCTCTTCTTTTCCACTTTCTTCTTTGATGCCTTCTCTTTTGTTCTGATTTGAATCAGAACATGTGCTATCTTGTGCTCAATGGGCAGCTCTCCACCGCCATATGGAGTGTTTTGTTTATTCGTTTGCGATTTAATCTTGCTGGTGCTATATCTCAGCTTGCATCAAGCACCAAGTTTGTGGTGAGCAGTCTTTGAAGACTAGCCGGTGAAAACCACAGGTTTCCAAGTTTCCGATTTCGTTGTTTCTTTGTCAACCCGTTTTATTATTTTTTTTATAATAATCACAAATTTAGGTATCTCCTGGTTTGATTATATCTTTTCGATTTTGAATATTTCAGTCGAATTAGGAAATCTCAACTCATATAAATAGTTGGGCTTGCGCTAGGGTTTTCCATTCGATATTATAGTCTGCTGCAGACGAAGACTGTTTATTCCTTGTGAGTCTACATAGTCTTTGGTTTGTCTTGTTTGCTGTTCTGCTGCGTTTTTTTTTTTTATGTTTTGTTTTTTTTAAGACTACCTCTGTGTATGGAGGTTCTGCCGCTTTGTCACCGCGTATTGACCTCCTTCGTTCGCTGCGCTTTTGTGTTCAGGTTAATCCTCTTCAGGTTATTTTCTTCTTCAAAACTTGATTATCTTGGAATCGTTCAAAACCCCCTGCCTACCCAGTTTGCTAGTTCAGCTCCCATGCATCAATTCTCCTCACAGTTTCAAGCTCTGAAGTGGGCCTAGCATTCTTTTCTCCAGCCTCGCATGAATATGTATCAGTTCCATTGCTCATCTCAGAACTCATGGAACCAAATTTTAGAGTTCCCTCCTCACTGCTTGTATCTTTATGGGCAATATTTGTATCTTTATGGGCAATATTACATCCATGCGCTGAAAGTGAACGCCCCGTACAATCTTGTTTACTAGTGTCTACAGGACCGGGTTGATCTTTATTTGTTGCATGTAATCTAACAGCCAATAATTTGTTCTCCTTTTCTAACGCAAGCAACTGTTCATGAAGACGGTCTCTTTCCATAGCTAGTTGCATAACCAAGCTTGTTATGACTTTAGACTGCATCTCAATGTTCTTAGCGGATTCAATTTTTATTTTGTTAGTTTCTTGTTCCGATGCCTCCAGCATCTCCAATTTGTTCCCAAGGAAACTCACTTCCTCGTTTAATTCAGCATTAGATTCAAATAACACAAGACCCTTTGCCTCCGCACCATCAGCACGGCATTCAACATTTAAAATTTTTGCCTTTAGATCCTGTATTAGATTCTCCATATCCCAAATCATAGAGTTTAACATGGTTTGATTCTCCTGACTAGCTCCCGCGGTGGCCAATATATGTTGTAGCTTAAGATCAAGGTCTTCCAACTGATTATCCATAGATTCTTTTTTGATACGGCTGCTGTCTTTGAGCTGATTCAGCTCTTCAACGGTACTTCTGATTTATTCAGGTTCACGGTCCATGTTTTGCATATAACTGCTACTCTTTACCTTCTTGGTGATAAGTCAGCGGGATTTGGTTGACATCATCGTTCAGTAGCTTATTTAGCTCTTTAACTGTACGTGTGATCACATTTATGATAAATATTATGTTTGTATCGGTATGCTTTGCTTTTGTCTGTGTTGGGTAGAAAATAAATCACACTAGGACGGTTGGGAACCCAGCTGCTTTTACAGCGACGGTAATCCCAACAGTAGTTTCAGTGTTGGTTATCGCCCGATGATAATCATACTGGGACGATTGGGAACCCAGCTGCTGTTACAGCGGCGGTAATCCCAACAGTAGTTTCAGTGTTGGTTATCATCCGATGATAACCATACTTGGACGGTTCGAAACCCAGTGACCTTTACAGCAGCGGTAATCCCAACGGTAGTCTCAATGTTGGTTATCGTCCGATGACAATCATACTGGGACCGTTGGGTACCCAGCTGCTGTTACAGCGGCGGTAATCCCAACAGTAGTTTCAGTATTGGTTCGGAACCCAGTTGCTTTTACAGCGGCGGTAACCCCAACAGTAGTCTGAGTGGAGATTGTTGCCCAAACCTGATGATGCCAAGATTATGACAATCACACTCTCATCATTTTTTTTATATAGTGGGAATGCTGTACTTTCTTATATATTATATTATTTGTTTTCTCAGGTGCAAACGATGGTGTACTTTAAAGACTTTTCGGAAGATGGAAATTGGTATCTTTGTGTCATTGATACCCCTACAGGTAGAACATCTAAGGCTAGACATAAGTTTCCTGTACGCAGATCGATGCTACGTCCAGAGACTCCGCTGGATTTAACTGAGATGACCCGAAGGTTTCATGCGAGGATGACAGTACGCCACACTATCAAAAGGGGTGAGGAGGACACATATGTCCTTAGGAGTCTTTCAAAGGAAGATGATCCTGTAGACCATCAATTTCCTATGCTTGGACGTAGAATCATTTATAACTCCTCAAAGTGGGGTAGTAGTTATCTGAAGATCCCTAGTGCATTCTCTTACATACCGTTATACTGGGAATGGGTAGAAGATGTCATGGCTCGTTATGCCTCTGAGCTGGATACTTGCCGCATTTTAGCTGCCGTTTACGCTTCTCTATATTCGTATGACCATGATAACAACATTTTACGTGCTTTTTATGAGAGTTGGTGTCCGGAAACCAATACTCTACATACCCAAACAGGCGAGTGGTCAATTTCTCTTTGGGACCTTTTTAAGCTCGGCGGGTTGCCCGTGGTAGGTCATATCTATGACGAAGCAGTTCCCAGTTATAGTGCTATGGAAGCACGCAGACTAGATGACAAGAGGCTGATCTCTCGGGCATGTGGGCACTTGTTTAGTGCGTATTGTCGTCTCGACGATCAACCTGAAGTTAAAAATAAAGTTCGTGCCACCCAATGGATAAATTTCTGGTGTAAACGGAAGCTTCATTATGAAAAGCCGCGCTAGAAACGAGTTCGTGAATCAGAGGCTCGTCTGAAACATACGTTTAATCCTAGTGGGGAAGTTCCTGCTAAATCTTCTTCTTGGGCTCCCGAGGAATTAGAGATATTTTCTGTACTCGGCATCGTTGACGAAGAAGAGAGAAAGACGACCTATCTGGCAGCCTTCACATGATGTTGGTTATGTGTATTCGTGCTACCTCATCACGTGGATAGGTTAATTAGGCCAGGTACGTTTAAGGTGGCTACTTAGATGGCAAGCGGTGCCCGTTTTAGTTTAGCAGCACCGGTATTGGCTAACATCTATCATGGTCTGAATGCAATGATGGTTGCCCCGAAACCTGCTTTGTCTAACTCCTTTTTTCCGGCTCATTACTTGTACGGGGTTGGCTCAGTATTTTGGCACTCACTTTAAATCTGATCACCCTCCCCCGGGTCCCTTAATGGTTCTTTACGGAGGTCACCAATGTGCTAAGAGTTATACAAGTGCTATTCCTGCTCGTGAGTTGATCCATGAGGTCATTCCTTCAAAACTTTGAGCCTCAAGTTTTCAAACAATAAACGTGAGTCTATTCTTGACAATAATGCACTCGACGTCAATAGAGTGAGTTACGTCATCTCACTTCGCACGACTTTCCTTTCGCTACGTCACGGCAATTCCTTTGTCTTGGAACCCTACAGACCGACTCTCTTTAACAGGCAGTTTGGTTATTTCCAGACAGTTCGGGGTGTGTTCAAGCGTGATATAGAGGGTACTGCACGATACTCTGTGGCTCTGTTTTATCTTAGAATGCTTTTATTTGAGGGTAGTCATAGTGAAGTGATTGTACCGGGTTATTCGTCGAGTTGGGAAGCCTTGACTACCAATGAGTTCAAAGAATGGTGGAGCAGAGCGAATGTGAGTGATTTAAGAAGGGAAGTCCAGCTCCTTGTATCGGGTGTTGAGTGCACGAAAAAGGATAAAGCTACCATCCGAGAAAGTGTGAGTGATCCACAAACTGTGGATATTGGAACCCCAGCTCCTCTTGTGACACAAGTGATGGAAGCACATGTACTTCCGGCTAACAAACGAACTGTCGATGAGCTTAGCAGTGATGACGCTAGGGAGACTAACTTCAAGCATCGTCGCGGAAGGAAGAAGAAGAAAACACTTATGACGCCTACTATGCTTGACAGTTTGCGCACTGCCTCCGATGCCCCTGCTACGTGTCCCGCCTTGGTATTTCACTTTCCCCATTTATTTTAATAATTTCTATTTCAGTGACTCCTGTTTGATTCTAATATATATAGATACATTTTTTCAGGAGGGTCTTGATTTAGCAACAGAAGTTCCAAACCTTATTAATGAACCTCTACTTGGAGCCGTACAAAAAACATTTCATGGGAAAAGAAAGCCTCCTCCACCGAAACCACAACAGGTTCCGCAGGTTTCTGATTCGTCATCTTCCACTGGTGAACATTTGGCAAGAAATTTACATGCTTCTAGCCCTCATGACGGCTCTTCCCATATTAGTGGATGGATGGATGCTCGCCCTACATCCTCCTTTTCTACATTCAACCTGCTCGTATGAGCAGTAATATTACATATTAGCCCGTGTTAATCATGAAGAGACGTTTGCTCCAACTCTTGAAGACGGTCAGTTTTGAAAAAGTCCAGAATGTCGTAGCAGGTGCCGTTAATGTTTATGAGAGCATTCGAAGTTGGATGGTGATCCTTCTGACGTTCAGGCCGTGGTTGACGGATACTCAAGAGATGTTGAAGCATTTCTTATGGTGAAGCAGGTCACTACTGAAGATACTCGTGATAAACAGCTCGTGAGCGACGTCTCTAATGTTACGGTGAACCTCGAATCAGCTAAAATGACTCTTCAGGAAGTGTTACGGGTTGGTGATAGTCAAGAGGTGGAGATGTCTATAATAGCCCAGGAGAAAGCTGCTTTAGAGGCTAGAGAAATAAATTTAAGAGAGCAACATCGTCAGCAGCTTGAAGTAATTTCAGCGGCCAAATCAAAAGTCGAGTCACTTCAGCTGAAGTTAGAGAATTTGATTTCTATGCAGAGTACTTCTCAGGAGGAGATTGCCAGTCTGAAAAGGATGGAGGACATGCTTAAAGAGAGGAGAGAGAGTCTCGATGTCGCGATACGTTAAATTCCACATATGCTTTTATTTGTGACTTCATTCGATAAATTTTTTTTAAAATTTTTTTTATTTTATTTTAGCCGTTCACAGTTTAAACTCTTGCGGGCCAGGAGTTACAATTTTTTTGTTGTTGTTGTGGCTGTACTTGTTTCATTTCCAAGCTGCCTACGTACTTGCATTACATTTTGCAAGATCAAGCTAACGTAGTTCCTTATTACGCAGTTTATTCTCTTGCTTAGGAGTTACAATTTTTTTTGTGTAGATTCAGGCATAGCAAAAACTTTCCGTTGATCGGGCCAATACACAATCCATCTTGATCTACAATCTTGTAGGCACCGTTTGTGTAGACTTCTTTCACTACATATGGACCATTCCATTTTGACTTGAATTTACTTCCTGTCTTGTGTGAAGTAATGATTGGTCTTCTGACTGCCAAAACTAAGTCACCTGCTTGAAAAGAGCAAGGACGCACTTTTTTGTTAAACGCACGTGAGAGTCTTGCTTGATAACATTGTAAACTTTGTTGTGCTTGTAGTCTTTTTTCGTCAAGAGCTTCCAACTCTGCTAACCGTAGCTGGTCATTTTCATCACAGGTCAGTCCTTCTTGAATAGCGATGCGCATGGATGGAATTTGAAGTTCCAAGGGCAACACAGCTTCTACTCCGTACACCAAAGCATACGGGGATGCTTGAGTAGGTGTCTTGTACGTTGTTCGGTATGCCCATAGCGCTTCACCAATTTTTTCGTGCCAATCACGTTTTGACTTTGTCACTACTTTTCTCAACAGGTTGCACAATGTCTTGTTAAAAGCTTCAGCCAAACCATTTGCAGGCGCGTTATACATTGATGATTTGTACTGTTTAAATGGGAACTTTTCGCATAAACTTGTCACTAGCTTGTTGAAGAAAGGTTTTCCATTGTCTGTTATGATTCATTGTGGCACGCCATACCGGTAGATGATTTGTGTCCGGATAAAGTCAGCGACATTTTCTTTCTTAACTTCGCGTAGTGTAATTGCTTCCGCCCATTTAGAGAAGTAGTCTGTAGCAGCAAGGATGTATGCATGTCCATTAGAGGCTTTTGGAGTAATTGGTCCTACCACATCAAGTCCCCATGCTTCGAATGGCCATGATGAAATTGTAGGGTGTAATGGCTCTGGTGGTTGGTGTATGAAGTTCGCATTAGCTTGACATGCATCACATTTCTTCGCAAAGTCCATGCAATCTTGCACCATGCTAGGCCAGTAGTATCCAATTCTTTTTATGCGATCATAAAGTTTTGGACCTGATTGATGAGCGCCGCAGACTCCAGCGTGGGCTTCTTGCATAGCCTCCGTCGCCTCTTCTTCTCCTAGGCACCTTAGCCATTGTCCAAGAAAAGACCGTCTGTAGAGCGTTTCTTTGTAATGTATAAACTTGGGAGCGCGTCGACGTATCTCTATCTTGTGTTTTGGATCATCGGGCAATATTTGATTATCCAAGAAGTTAATAATAGGTTGGCGCCAATCGTCTTTGTTTACTTCATAAGCACAGACCATATTAGTCGTCTCTAAATCGTCGCACTCTTCGAATGGTGGTACGACCCACCGATTGCAAACTGGAATGGACATGGTCTCTTCTGCCCCCAGTGCCAAGTTGGCTGCAAGATTTGCAAGCGCGTCAGCCAACTTATTGGCACTCCTCTGAACATGTCCTAAGTTGATTGAATCGAACATGTTAAGCATTCGGGTCGCATTTTTGTGAAAAGGGATTAAGTCTTACTTTTTTACTTAGTAGTCGTTGAGAATTTGATTAATCACGAGTTCTGAGTCCACATAGATATCCATGTCTTTGATGCCTATCTCACGTCCCAATAGGAGAGCTTGATATTCCGCCGCATTATTTGAACACAACTGAGTCAGTGTAAATGAGTATGGGAGAAGATGATTTCCTGGAGATATAAAAACAACTCCTGCTCCCGCTCCATCACGTCTCGCAGCCCCATCAAAATACATTTGCCATGGTGGTAGAATATCAATGTAGAACACTCCTTCACCAGGAAGGTCAACGGAGAGCTCCCATTCAGCTGGAACAGGATGATCGGCAAAGAAATCTGCTATTGCTTGGCCTTTGGTTGCTTTTTGAGGAACAAATATTAAATCATGCTGCTTGAGGAGCATTGCCCATTTTGCCAATCGACCGGAGAGGACAGGTTTCGAAAGTATGTATTTAATTGGGTCAGCCCTAGAAACCACGTGTACGGTATGTGCTTGCATGTAGTGTCTCAACTTTTGAACAGCAAATACTAGCGCAAGACATATCTTTTCAATGGGGCAATAATTCAGCTCAGCTCCGATTAGAGTTCAACTCAAATAATACAAAGCCGTTTCTTTACGCTCGGTATTCTCTTGAGCACACATTGCCCCCAACGATCGTTCTTATGCAGCGATATAAAGAATTAGAGGTTTTCCCGGAATTGGTGCCCCAGTACTGGTGCAGATGACAAGTACTTCTTTATGCTATCAAAAGCCTTGCGACACTTATCATCCCAATGAAATGGAGCATCCTTTTTCATTAAGTGACTAAAGGGTTGACAACGTCCTACGAGGTTAGAGATGAACCTTCGAATGTAAGCAAGACGCCCTTGCAAGCCGCGCAGTTCTTTCAAATTTTTTGGTGCTGGCATTTCTTGGATGGCTTTGATTTTTGTTTGGTCGATTTCAATGCCTCTGTGTGTAAACACAAATCCTAAGAATTTTCCGGAAGTTACGCTAACTGCACATTTAAGTGGACTCATCTTTAGTTGATATTTTCAGAGTCTTTCGAACACTAAACGAAGGTCCCCAATGTGATTTTTCCTTTCTTTTGATTTAACGACCACATCATCAACGTAACACTCTATCGTCTTGTGCATCACATCTTCGAACATTCTTTGCATTGCACGTTGATATGTGGCACCAGCATTTTTTAATCCAAAAGGCATAACTTTATAACAAAAGATCCCTTTTGGAGTGCGGAAAGCAGTTACTTCTTGATCTTCAGGCGCCATGTGTATTTGGTTGTATCCTGCCGTACAATCCATGAAAGAAAGTGCTTCATGTCCGGTTGTGGCATCAATCATGAGTTCTGTGACAGGTAATGGGAAATCATCCTTTGGACATGCTTCATTTAGATCTCAAAAGTCAACACATACACGCAATTGTCCGTTCTTCTTTCTGACAGGGACAATGTTTGCGATCCATGTTGGATATTTAACTTCACGAATAAAACCAGCATCAATGAGTTTGTTGACTTCCTTTTCAATTTCAGGAACTAACTCTGGCCTGAATCGTCGTTGAGATTGTTTCTTAGGATTAGTGCCCCTCTTAATCGCTAGCCGATGGACTGCTACGTTCGGATTAAGCCCTGGCATCTCTGTGTAGTTCCAAGCAAACACATCTTTATACTCAGCTAGTAGCGCGTGATATTCATGTTCTTCCTGCTCAGTAAGCAAGGCACTCACGTAGATGGGTCGTGGATCTTCTGAAGTTCCAAGATCTAACTCTTTCAAGTCATCTACTGTGGACTGCCCCCCGTCTTCAAGTGTGTTCGGAGCTTGATCATCCTCTATTTCCTTATTGTCATCATCTACTTCTTCAACTGTAATGTGATAGATTGTTACTACTTCACCTTCATCACTATCTTGTTTTTCGGCCCATTCTTCTGGCGTTCTCAAGCGGTTGAATACCGAACTCGTGGAGCTACGTAATCGTTTAAAAACTTTCCGCTCGTGATCATGAAGAGCATCAGATGGGTCGCTATTTGTTCCTGTACTCTGCTCACCTAATCTGTTGAAAACGGAAGAGCGATTTCTTATGAGAGTATCTTGTCGACTTCTTCTGCGATCTGGTGTATTCATTCTGTCAAAAACAGAAGGTCGTGCTCTGGTGACAGGTGGTCTTATTCTATCAAAGACAGAACTTGCCTGTGGTCGCAAGTTAGTTTCCTCATTCTCCTCAATTTCTTCTGTCGTAATGTACAGAGCTGAAGATGTGCCTTTCCCACGACGAGCAGAAATCTTCACGGGCAGTGGAAGTTCGTACCCCAGACCGGCTTGTTTAGGAGTTGTTCCTTGTATTTGACCGATTGTGTAAGTATGAGGTTTGATCATGTTTCCAAGTGGAGACGGATTTTTGAAATCGTACCCGGACTTCTCCATTAACTTGTATGCGTTGGAATCAAATCTACCTTCCAACTCTTGCTCTCTTTCCAATGATTCGTTAGATGAAAAAAACACATCCTGTCGGCGGAGGATTTACAAATTGTGTTCGACCAGCTGGGTAAAGGGATCACAACTTTTTCCACCCACTCCTGCTTCACATTCTTGTTAATTTTTTCATCCTCCCCGGGCTTGGTTGTAGAACTTTGGCATTCCGCGAAAGGACTCTCTCCTTTCTTACGTCGAGATGCGGAATGTAACGCAAGACTGGAGGTGTAGTCTTGGGCATTAAATCTTGTTTGTTAACAACTGTTGAGGGATCTAGCTTTCGGGTTGTCTCTGGTTGATCTGTTTGTACCACTTTTAGCTGTGTGTCGACTGTAGACGTATTAGGTTTGAAGACACTCTCCTTCTTTTTATTTCCTTTTCCGGTCGAAGAGATAATAGAGGGAAACAACTCACTTGAAGTTCCCTCTTCTTCACAGAATTTGGCGTCTGCATAGAATGAATCGGCTTTAGTGAATGGTTTGACATCTCCATTTATTTTTCTCACACCTCCGCGATAGTACTTCAAACACTGGTGCAAGGTTGAAGCAACAATTCAGTTTTCATGCATCCATGGGCGACCGAGTAACAATTTGAATGATGTTCTTGATTCTATGACATGAAACAAAGTATTCGGAGATAGTTCGTCCATAGTGAGGTTCACGCGGATCATACCAATCGCGCGCTCGCCATTCAGGTTGAAGCCATGAATCACCATGCGACTATTCGAGAGTTCATCAGTTGTGATTCCCAATTCATTCATTGTTGCTTTTGGCATAAGATTTACACCAGAGCCTCCATCTACAAGGATTCTGCTTATCCTTTGTTTTCTAATGTAACCAGATACGTATAAAGGTTTGTTATGGGGTTTAGACCCAAGGAAAAGATCTTCATCAGAGAATGTCAAAGCAGTATGACATGAAATGCATTTGATCAAATTCTCCACTGATTCCTCTCCGTCTTTGACCTTATCCTCACATCCTTTGGAGTTTTGGCTTGTATCCACCTGTTGTTGTGTCTTGTCAGGTAGTTGGAGGATTTGTTCACCGAGGTTAGGTTGTGGTGGTATCATGGTGGTTGAAGTCTGACTCTCCCGTACTTCATTTTCCTTGTCACCTCCATCGGTTGTCATAGAAATAGTGTTGACGATAACTTTTTCTAAGTAACCTTCTGGAAAGAAATCTTTCTAAGTAATAGGGATTGGTGGATTTTGTTTCAGAAGATCCGTCGGTAAGATATCTTGCCTTACTACTTTCTTTGGTTTCTTCTTTCCTTTTTGGTGATACAACCTCTTTCTGGTATTCTGCTTTCTTTTACGGAGATCAGGTTGCGACTGAATGTTTACCTGCCTCTTTGATTTTTTTCGCATTACAACGCTCCATCCATCGTCATGCTCGTTTGTGCTTTGCACATTTTGCGGTGCATTATCACAAACCTTCTTTTCTGATTCTGACAACATTGGCTGCCTTTGAATCCATACTTCTGTTGGTTTGAAGCTTCCAAATTGAATGTTGCTTTTATACCAAAACTGTGATTCCTGAAGAGGCTTTTTGCATGTAGTCACTGCTATATGATTTGTTTCCACAGCTTCATCGACATCTAGCAGTATTTTCCCTTCCTTAGCTAGCCTCATTATCAACTCTTTCAGTGTTATGCAATTTTCGATATTGTGACTTACCAATCTGTGATAACGGCAATACTAAGGATTATTAGTTTGGTTTGCTTCATCAGGCCGCTTTGGTTCAGGCAACTGGATCACGTTATTCGCTAGCAGATCATCTAGCATTCCTGACAAGTCCGAATCAGGAAAGGGGTATTTCTTAGCCTGCAACTCTTTTAGCGTCGGCTTGTCGCGCCTAAGGTCATTTGTAGCAAATCTCTTCTTATCTTCTTTAGGTTTCCCAGATATCTTTATTGGAGCGTTGCTACTGTTGATAGCCATGGCCTCTTTAGAAGTGCTTTTCACAGTCTTGTCCATCTTCTTAAAATCTTTCTTTTCGACAGGCGGCTTAGAATAGGATGCACGACTCTTTCCGTGTCCTTTCACTGTAATTTCCATGTCATGGGCTCGTGTAGCTAGCTCTTGGAAACTTCTGGGTTTGATGCCTTTAAGAATGTACAGAAGCTCCCAACTCATCCCATCTATACACATCTCCACAGTGGAAGTTTCACTTATGCGAGCTTTGCATTCAAGACTCAACCCGCGCCAACGGTTGATATAGTCCACCACAAGTTCATCTTCCCACTGCTTAGTGTTCGTCAGCTCACTCATGCTGACGATCCGTCTGGTACTGTAGAAGCGATTTAAGAATTAATCTTTCATATGATCCCAGCTATCAATGGATTCTGCCTGTAGATTAGTATACCAATCAAAGGCGAGACTCTTTAGAGAACGGACAAATTGTTTCACCAACAAGTCTCCTTCTGTACCAGCATTGCTGCAAGTTTCTATGAAATGAGTTATATGCTGTTTTGGGTTACCCTTCCCATCAAATTGTTGGAACTTAAGAGGTTGATAACCAAGTGGCATTCGCAGTGCATCAATCCATCTGGTATACGGTTTGCTATAGCGCGAACTACCAGAAGATTCTCCGCCCATTTGACACTTCACTACATTCGTTATCAATGTTTGTAGTTGTTTCTCATTGAAAATGACACCTTCGTTCTTAACAGTGTCTTCCACCACAATCATGCCGGCATTACTGTTATCCAATACGACATCCGGTTCGACTTCTTTGGGTTTCTCCTTTTCAATCAGTCCATTCACCTCTTTCTGAAGTTCTGCTATTTTCGGTTCTTTTCTTCATTGTCTTTCAAGACTTGTTGGAGCATCTCCTTCATTCAGCCATTTGTTCCTCTACAGATTTAGCTTCGATTGTCATGACAGTAGCCACATCAAGTTTGCAGACTTCAGCATTCTTTTGCACAACCACCTTCATGTTTGGTGAAGATGTAGTGCTAGCTTTGCCGCCTTCCCTCTTCTTTTGATGTGGAGAGTGAGAGGCAATTATCGCTTTAGCTGCAGCAGCAATAGAGGCAGCAGTGTACGTACGCTCACGTGTTGAAACATTTGCAGCACGTAAGCTGTTAGCAGCTGCGTTGACAGCAATCTTTCTTGCCATGCCTCTGGTGCAGACACCAACATGTTGCATGTTTGCAGGAGGAGAGTTGTTGAGGAGAGCTGCAGCGTAAGTCTGACCCGGAGTGCGTGGACTTGTTGGTTGAGCAGACATTGCAGCAGTGGACTTATTTGGTTACGATGTAGAGATGAGAGGTAGAGATGTTTCACGTCGGGTTCACCAAAACTTTGTAGACGAATTATTTTGTAAAGCACAAAATAACGGAACAAATGATTTTATTGCTCTTCAGAAAGTTTATGTGTACAATCTCTAGAGTCCCTCTGATTCTACTACGTAACAGTTCTGATTTGGGTTGCGTAAGCAAGGGTCGCGATGACTTGATCTCGCTTGAGGCTTGATACTTCTTGAAAAAAAGTTCGTCAAACGGTAAAATTTGCGTACTTGTTGTTTGCAATCTTGCTTTCCTCAGAGAGGTCTTCTTATCTAGAGTTTCTAGTCTTTCAAATGAATTATGAACTCTCTATTTATAGAGAATTTACTGGGCTTGAATACCGGGCCTCCTTTGTGGGCTTTTAGTAAGTTTTGGCCCATTAGTCACTTATGACCAAAAAAATTTGTCGGGTCCGGCCCATATTTCATTTAAAATAACTAAATTGAATTAAAAATTATATTAATTCAAAATAATCATTTTATTTTTAAACTAGTTTTAAGCATTTTAATAAATTTTTAATGCCTACATGATCGCGCGTTGTCGTGTGCGTCAAATATAATCCTTCTTCTCCCACTAGTACAGCGGTTAAGTAAGGGTCGATCTCCACAGGGAGCAAGCAGTGAGTTTTAGCCAGTAACCTACACTTAAGAAAACGGGGGTTGCGTGAGTGATTGGGGGTTTTGCGCGATGCGCGAGTAACAGCGAATATCGTAACGCGGGGAATTGCACTAGACGTGCGCAAGCAGTAGAGATGAGATACTATATTTATGAGGAGTATTGGGCAGACAATCCTCTATGAATGCATTCCTTATCATCGACTCCAAACATCTATAGCTTGTGTTTTACTTGGGTTAGTGTCCGGTAAAGGCTTCCTAACACGTGCGCATGTTCCGTTCAAAGTTCATGTGCTATTAATCCTTAGAACTAGACTAAACAGCTGCGAATCCTGTCACAGTAGCAACTGCCTACCCTAACTCGTTACTCCTAATTGTCACGGTAAGTTTGCGGTTTAAGGCTTCCCCTACGCATGCAACTAGTTTAACAGGTGACAAGCAAGCAACACAAGTAAGATTGCGGTTTAAGGCTTCCCCTACTCATGCAACTAACTGTCTCAGTACGCACAGAATTAATACAAGTAAATAAACTATGCATTAAGCTCAAGTCTCAAAGGTAATACATCATAGGTTCATGCCCGACCAACACTAAGTGTTTAGCTAGACATGCTAGTGGTAAACATCATAAAATAGTAAATAACAACTACTGTATCAGAGAAAACGGTAGCAAATAGTGCGTGCAGTGTCTTCTCTTGGCTGGCGCAGTCGGCTGGCGCAACTCTCCTTGACAGGTCCGTGTGTTTTCCAGTTCTGCCGCGCAGTGCCTCTGGAATGCCACTGAGTGATGATGTTCCGATCTTCTGAAATCCTAGACTTTCTTTGTTTAAATAGTGCCCAGGAAGTTCATCTTTTGGCAACTTCCAAATCTGGTCACTGGGACTTTGCGCCTGGCGCACGGCATTGATTGGCGCAATCGGGTAGCGCACCTCTGCTGTCTTTCGCCATTTCTTCTTCTGTTTGCGCCGCTAGCTCCGCAGGCTGATCTTTCACTCCTAGAACGCTGCCTGTTAGCGCGTATCCGACTTAAAGACTCGTTCTGACCTGATATACGAAAACATTGGAAACGAGTAATCTTGCTCATAAAATATTGCAAACAAGCATAGGGTTATGATCTAAATAATGTGTATAACTAGGCTCTATCAAACCCCCCACACTTGCCCCTTGTTCGTCCCGAACAAGTACTGAAACACGGATACAATTACCTTTTCTGGAGACTAGCGCACAGCCTTGCATTCTAGCGCAAAATGCACAGTTGCTCAACTTGTGCTGCTCTATCACCTGCGCACAACTGTACTCAATAGTTCTAATATAATAATCCCGAAATTTCATTACCTCTCAGCCGGGATGAAGATCCTTGGATGACTGGGAGATAGCTCTTCTTAGGCTCCTGGTTGTCAGCTCCCGCTCCGAAGATAGGTATATGGTTTCTTGCGCGAGCTTCTTCCAGTGCGTGATTCGTTCGAACACTTCCTGGGAACCTGAGCCTTTGATGATATCCTTGTGGTCTTGCGCACGCAGGTACTAAGTAATGCGCATGCTGATTCTTTGTTAACGCAAATCATCTGCTTCTGCTGGTATTTTTTCTTTTGTACATCTTCCTTTCCAATTTGTTTCATTCCCAGAACAGTTCCAATCTCAGCCTTCGGATAGCAGCTATGGAACTCGTTTCGCTCTCCCTCCTTGGTCTGTCTGCGCCGGTCGGCGCACGCGTTTGCAACCGCGCCCGCTTTCCTTAGCTCGGCTTCCAGAGAGAAGGTGGTATGTTTTCCCACCTCGCCACGCTTTGGGTATTTCGCCTTTGGCATCTGCGTGACAGAGCGCGCTCTTTTGTTCCGAAGGTTGCGAAGCACCGGCCTCCACTAGCGCACTCGACCATATACCTCGCCTTCGAAGCACAAGCGACTAACCGCCTCTCTGGAGCATTTCTATCAACTCCACATCCCCTGTATATCCCAACTAACAGGAGCAGAAAAAACGAAAAAATTATGCTAAAACAGTAGAGAACGGCGCACGCAATACGGATAGCGCAAAACAAGCTGGAGCGCATGCGCATCCTGCACCTTAGCGCACTACTGCTACTAATTCTCTTCAACTTAAACTAAGCTATACTAAAAATGCTCAAAACATGAAATGTAAGAGTAACGCCCCCCCCCCCCCCCCCCACACTTGAACAGAGACGTGTCCCCACGACTCAAGCTCAAGCGCACGGAGGCTGCGCACATGCATGCGATGCAACGAAAATAAAGAACATAAGAGTGAACACAAATAGTCACACAAAATATAGCAAGGGAGTCACAGAATGTAGGGCACAAATATTCAGCACACATAATAGTCAACTAGACGCAGCAAAATAAAAGACACCACCCTAAAGAAAATCACTGCGCCTGCCCTCGGCCTTAGAAGTCCTCAGAGCTAGAATCAGCCTCTGAATCATGCGCCTCCTCCTCGGAAGTATCCGTCACGTACTCAGTGCTGGAGGAGGGCGGTACTACTGAAAGGGCAGGAGGCTGTGCTGCGAGGTCATCCTCGGAAAGTGACTCCCATATGGAATCGGAGTCTACGCTGGGAAAGTTAATGGGGGACTCCGGAACAGAAGGCCGGGCAGGGGAAGCTGCTGGTGGGTGTACTGGAGACGGAGGTGGGCTGGCTGGCTGGGCTGGGGTTCTGGTAGGAGGAGGATGGTGGAGGCTGAGGAGAGGGGGAATGGGGTCTCCAAATTTCCACCCGGATGGTGGACTCATACTTAAATCCTCCCCCTCTGGCGCTAAGTATTCGAGCACGCGCATGACGTTGAACAACATGCGCTGCTCGGCGGTTGCTTCCTCGGGCGCCTCCTCAGCCTCAGTCCTTGGGCGCTTGGCACGTGCACGAGGGGGAGAATCCTCGATGGAAATGGTCACTGGCTCCCCCTGTGGTGCACGGGTCCTCTGGTGCGCTCCAGTCTGCGCCCGGGTCCTTGGGCGCCTGACTAGAGGCACCTCTGGTTCTAGGGCCTCCTCCATCTCTTCATCTGCTGCGGCGGCGGCTGCGGCTGCTGCAGCGGCTGCTGCTGCGCCCTGCGCACTGCTCTCTGCTCTGGCCCGCGGTGGTCTGGCTGGCTGCAGACGGTAGCACCACTCTAGTGTGCCATCGTCCCGAACAGCTACCGCCCTGATTTGCAGCATGTAGGCGCGGTCCAGAGGTATAGGCTGCACCAAGGTGTGCTCTGGCACCTCGGGCTCTCCATGTAAGGCCCGCAGCAAGTGCGTGATAAGGCCTCCACACGTCAGCGGCCCCCTCATGCTGACTCGGCTCCAATGATGCACCATGTTCAGGATGAACAGCACCTTCCGCCCATAATAAAGCCCCTTCAAAATCTCCATATCCAGGAGGCTGATCTTTGGTGCGCCGTTGAAACGGCCAATGACTGTGTAGGCCACGATGCGCCATAAGTAGAACAGCCATGGGTCGCGCAGCTCTCGGCCCCTGCTGCGCCCCGCGGCGAATGCTGGCCCTGTTGCCATGTCCTGCCAAGCCTCCTGGTTATTGTGCGTGTCTAACTCCTCCTCACGCACCTTGGCGCACCCGAATGCGCGCCTCAGCCTCCTTTCCGAGGCTATGAACCAGTCACCCCTGTGTCTATATCTGATCTCCCTGTCCCCTGCCTCCAGAGACGCCAGGAACTCACACGTATCTTCCTGGTCTGATGCGCTACGGAGGTCCATTAGCGCCTCCCAGCCGGCAATCGCTAGCCTCTGCGCCACGAGGGCCTCTAATCCTACCTCGCGCAGGAAATCTCGGCAGATGTACGGTGTCCCGTACATGTCCAGGCTGATGAACGCTGCATACTTGTTAGCGAAAGCCGCTGGGGTCTCCTGGTCTGTGGCGGGTCTCATCTTGCGCTGGGCTCCGGTCAATCGCGGTCAATGCTCCCCAAAACCCTAAAAATCGAAACTGCCCAGAATCCTCTGAAACTTGCACCGAACGAGCGCCTACTGGTCGCCTACTCAACGCACAAAACAGCACTCCAAGCCGCGCACTCTAGCTTGGTGCGATTTCAAAACCCTAAAGACTGTCTCCTCCGCGCAAACCCTAACAGAAGCGGCTCAAAGCGGAATCGGGGGGTTACCTGGGTGCTGTGCGGTCGTGTTGTCCTTGAATCCCTCTAGACGGACGGTGGGTTGGGCGCTGATCGACGGCAGAGGTCTGAAGGCGGGAGCTCGTGTGCAACGGTCGAGTGAAAAGTGCTGGGAATTTTTCTAAGTCTGGCCTTATATACCCCCCTCTGGCTAGCGCAACTGACCTGCGCATTGATAGGCGCACGGTCCTGCGCACTTGTGTGACTAAAAAAACTACCAAACCCTAAACTAGCTAAAAACACTCAAAAAAAGCAAAACAAGCAGAATAAAATGTGCCAAAATAGAATGTGTCGGGTTACCTCCCGACAAGTGCCTTTGTTTAACGTCGTTGGCTCGACGGTACCTCGTTACGTGCCAAGAAGTGCGTCTGCAGCCTCCCCCACTCTTGCTCCTGAGTGTCCTTGCGCCAGTGCTTGTGTTACGATCTCATTGGTCCTGCGCAAAGGATAAAAGGGAAGGTCAGCATGTGATACATTATTCGTAATGAGGGTAGATGCAGAGGAAGAGGAGATATAGGCGATGGGTGCTAGTTCTCCCTCTGAAGCATCTGGTGGTGCGTCTGGCGCAGTAGCTTGCGCGTCCACAATCTCTGGCTCGGCCAAGTCAATGTTGCGTGCTGCGCCATCCCAAGGTTCGCCCAAGTACCGTTTGACTCTCTGCCCGTTAACCTGAAAACGATGCTGGTGCCCGTCTTCTAATTCAATTGTGCCGTAGGGGAAAACCTTGGTGACGGTGTATGGTCCCGTCCACTTGCTGCGCAACTTCCCAGGCATGAGCTTCAAGCGTGATGAAAATAATAATACCTGAACGCCTGGTTCAAATGTGCGCCGGAGGATATGCTTGTCGTGAAACGCCTTGGTGCGCGCTTTGTAATCGCGCAGTCCCTCATAGGCGTCCAGGCGCAGTTCTTCTAGTTCGCTCAGCTCAAATGCGCGTTCTTTTCCTGCCTCATCCAAGTTCAAGTTGCAAATACGTAAGGCCCAATATGCCTTGTGCTCGAGCTCTACTGGCAGGTGGCATGCCTTCCCATAGACCAGCCGGAATGGTGAGGTTCCAATGGGCGTTTTGTGTGCAGTGCGGTATGCCCATAGCGCATCATCCAGGCGCTGGCTCCAATCCTTGCGCGACGGCCTCACAGTCTTTTCCAAGATGCGCTTGATCTCTCTGTTAGAAACTTCGGCCTGTCCATTTGTCTGCGGATGGTAAGCGGTGGACGTCTTGTGGCGCACCCCATAGTGCTTGAAAACTTGCGCCACAACCCTGTTGCAGAAGTGCGTCCCCTGCTCGCTGATAACTGCCTTAGGCACTCCGTACCTGCAAAATATGTTAGTTCTGAGAAAATCAGCGACAGTCTTACCATCATCCTTGCGCGTGGCCTTAGCTTCGACCCATTTGGATACGTAATCCACGGCCACCAGTATGTACTCGTAGCCGGCAGATGGGGGAAATGGACCCATGAAGTCGATTCCCCAAACATCGAACACTTCATCCACCAAAATCGGGGTCTGCGGCATCTCGTTGCGCACGGAGATTCCTCCAGTGCGCTGGCACCTGTCACACTTCCTGCAGTGGTCATAGGCATCTCTGAATAGGTGCGGCCAGTAGAATCCGCAGTCCAAGATCTTCCTGCTCGTGCGCTTGGGACCGAAATGTCCTCCACAGGCGTGCGCATGACAAAACATCAACACAGAGTTAATCTCATGGTCAGGCACGCAACGTCTTAATATCCGATCTGGACCTATTCTAAGCATGTAAGGATCATCCCAAAGGTAATGCTTGGACTCATGTTTCAATCGCATGCACTGAGTTTTATTGAAATGAGGAGGGAACGCACCTGTGACCAGGTAATTTGCGATATGCGCATACCATGGTACCTTACCTGTTAGGGCCATCAGATGCTCGTCAGGGAATGTCTCCTTGATCTGCCCTGGCTCCTCATCCTTTACGATCCTGCTCAGGTGATCAGCGACGGTATTTTCCGTGCCCTTCTTATCTTTGATCTCTAAGTCGAATTCCTGAAGCAGAAGTACCCAGCGCATCAGGCGCGGCTTGGTCTCTTTTTTGGACATGAGGTAGCGGACAGCTGCGTGGTCCGTGTAGATGATGACTCTGGCGCCTAGAACATATGCTCGGAACTTCTCCAGCGCAAATACAATTGCCAGAAGCTCCTTCTCCGTGGTGGTGTAGTTCTTCTGCGCGGAGTCCAGTGTGCGCGATGCATAGTAGATGGCATGCGGCTTCTTGTCCTCGCGCTGCCCCAAGACTGCTCCTACTGCGTAGTCACTTGCGTCACACATCAGCTCGAATGGCAGGTTCCAGTCTGGTGCGCGCATCACTGGCGCACTGGTCAGCGCTTCTTTCAGCTTATCGAACGCCGCCCTGCACTCATCAGTAAAATCGAAGCACGCGTCTTTTTGCAACAGGTTAGACAGGGGTATGCAAATTTTAGAGAAATCCTTAATAAAACGCCTGTAAAACCCAGCATGCCCTAAGAACGATTTCACGTCGCGCACGTTGGTGGCATAAGGCAGATTAGAAATAATATCTATCTTAGCTTTGTCTACCTTAATACCCTCCTCTGAAATGATATGACCTAGTACTACTCCGTGCGTTACCATGAAATGACATTTTTCGTAATTTAGCACTAAGTTCTTAGAGATGCAGCGCGCTAAGACTTTATCTAGATGTGTTAAGCATGCATCAAAGGTACTCCCATATACAGTGAAATCATCCATGAACACTTCTATGCATATACCAATCATATCAGAGAAAATGCTCATGACGAGGCGTTGGAACGTACCTGGCGCGTTGCACAGCCCAAAAGACATACGCCGAAACGCAAATGTTCCGAAGGGGCATGTGAACGTGGTCTTCTCTTGATCCTCCGCAGCTATGGGTATCTGATTGTAACCTGAATATCCGTCCAAAAAACAAAAGTAAGGCTTACCTGCCAAGCGATCCAGCATCTGGTCCATGAAGGGTAGCGGGAAGTGGTCCTTGCGCGTTACAGCGTTCAGCTTCCTGTAGTCGATGCACATGCGCCAGCCAGTTTGTATGCGCTTGGGAACTAGCTCGCCCTGCGCATTCTCCTCCACCGTGATTCCTCCTTTCTTTGGCACAACGTGCACCGGGCTGACCCATTTGCTGTCTGAGATTGGGTAAATGACCCCTGCGTCAAGCAACTTCAGGACTTCCTTTTGCACTACCTCCATCATATTTGGGTTTAACCTGCGCTGAGCCTCCCTGGATGGTTTGGCACCATCTTCCAACAGAATTCGGTGCATGCACACGTCTGGGCTCACTCCGCGCAGATCAGCAAGAGTCCATCCAATAGCGCGCTGGTTCCTGCGCAGCACCTGTTGTAAGCGCGCCTCCTGCTCTTTTTCCAATCCCTTCTTGATGATCACTGGCAGGGTGTCCTCATCTCCCAAGAAAATGTACTTGAGGTGCTCCGGGAGTTGCTTCAGTTCGATCTTGGGTGCCTGTTCAATAGAGGGCAAGATTTTGTTAGCGGTGCAAATATGAACTATATCTAGTGCCTGTGTGGGTGCTGGTTCAGCACTGCTTAGCTCCTCCTCTTGCTCCTCCAGCTCTGCCTGTGTCAGTAGCTCTGGTCCTATGGTTGCGCTCGCACACTGCGCTTCTGTGACTAAATCGTCAAAGCTGTCCATTGCGTGCACGGTAGCGTCCTCATGTGGGTGCTGCATCCCTTCGAAGATGTTGAAATGGATTTCTTCACCATCTACCTCCATGGAGAGCGTGCCCCTCCACACGTCTATCTTCGTGCGCGCAGTCATCAGAAACGGTCTGCCTAGGAGGATCTGCGCACCACTGGCGCTTGATTCACCCTCCATTTCGAGCACATAAAAGTCTGCTGGGAACACCAGCTCTCCCACTCGAACTAGGACATCTTCTATCATGCCTGCAGGTTGTTTGCACGATCTATCTGCTAGCTGAATTGTGAGACCTGCAGGTTTTAGTGGTCCAAGGCGCAAGGTCGCATAGAGAGAATATGGTAATAAATTGATTGATGCGCCTAAATCGATCATGCAATTGCTTACCGTGGTTTTACCTAAGGTGCAAGGGATAGTGAATGTACCTGGATCTCGGCACTTAGGTGGTACCTTTTGTTGCACGATTGCTGAGGCCTGCGCATTTAGCATTACCTGTGCGCATTCGCCTGTCCTCCTTTTATTTGTGCACAGCTCTTTTAAAAACTTCGCATACCTGGGAATCTGTCGAATAGCTTCTATGAGAGGTATGTTGATTTCCACCTTGCTGAACAGCTCATATAGTTCCTTGTCCAGTGCTTCTTTTCTCGCCAGTGGTGCCTGCACAGGGAAAGGAGCAGGTATGTTAGTACAATTTTTGTCCTTGTTTGTCGAGTGAGACATACCTGGCGCTTTGCCCTGCTGGTTCGTGGTTGGCGCTTCTGATTGCGCCTCTGGCTCTGGTTGCGCACTCTGAGCTGCTGGATCTGGGACTTGCGCAACTGGTTGCGCGGGCGTCTGCGCGGTCTGCTCTGTTCCCACTGTGCGCCCCGTCCTCAGTGTTACTGCATTAACTCCTCCCTTAGGGTTCTGAATCACTTGCGAAGGCAGGTTGCCATCGCTCTTTTTCAGCTCATACACCGTGGTTGCAATTTTGTATAGATGCTTTTCTATGGATTCGAACCTCTTGTCATACTTTTCGTCATTCTTGCGCACTGTGTCTGCTAGCTGCCCCATGATATCTTCCAAGGATCGCTTTGGTTGCTGATTGTTCTGCGCTGGTGCGTCTGTGCGGCGATGCGGTGGATTGTAGGGTGCAGCTTGTTGCGTCTGCTGTGGCGCGCGCTGATCAGTGGGCTGCCTCTGGAAATTGTTCTCTTCTCTCCATCTGAATCCATTTGCAGCAAGCCCAAAGCGCGGCTGATTCTGCCTCTGCGGTCCTCTGTTGTCCCATCCTCCAAGGGCATTTACATCTCCAGTTTCTTCAAAAAGTGTTGGGCATTCGTCTGTCTTGTGCTCAGTGGACCTGCAGAATTCACATACCTTCGGTGCAACTGGTTGTGCGCTCTGCGCACTCATCAGCTTCTGTAGCATGGCCTTCATTTCTTTGATCTCAGCGCTTGCCTCTACCTGATGCACAGAACGATTACGACTACTTTCAAGTGTCAATTGATGTCTTACCTGCCCAGCAGAATCTTCTATCAGCTGCCATGCATCCTCCGGGTACATGTTGCAAATGTCCCCTCCTGCGCATGCATTCACTAGTCGCAGCTCCATGGGCAGCAGTCCATTCAGAAAGTTCTCTATCAGCACATTGTGAGGAAGCCCGTGATTGTAGCAGTTGGCTTCTAGCTCCCTGAAACGTTCGTAGTATTCTGACAGAGACTCCCCTGCGCTTTGCCTTGGCGCGGCCAATTCCCTTCTGAGCAGCGCAATCTTCGCTGCTGGATAAAATTTGTCTAAGAATTTCTTCTGCAGCTGCTCCCATGTGTGGATTGATCCTGCGGGTAGGCTCATCAGCCAGTGTTTGGCTGCATCGCTCAATGAAAATGGGAACGCCTTCATCTTCAGCGCTTCATCGTTCTCCCCCAAGGTCTTCATGTTCTCGCAAATGATTAGGAACTCCCGCACATGCTTGACTGGATTTTCGTTGTTCATTCCGTGAAACTTGGGCATGTGATGGATGAGTGAGCTCCTCAGTTCGAACTGTCCGTTGGGCGGAAGCACTATGCACCATGGTTGGTTAACAGTGAGTGGGGCTGACATTTCGCGCACTGTCCTGCGCCTCGCGACTGGACGAACGGGTGGCGCAATGTATGGTTCAGCGGCCATCCGTGCGTCGACCTCACGCTGCACTTCCTCTCTGAATAGGGCTGCGCGGTTATGTGCCCTTGCTTCCTCTGGGGTTCTGTCTCCCAAGTTATCTCCAACCACACTGTTATCCTCCATGTCCTGATCCAAACTCAAGAAACGAAATTAAATGGCAACGAAGTTGTTGCGTCTGTCAGTGCGCAACTAGAATCTGCGCAGCGCAACTGTTTCAAGGTTGTGCAGGCTGATGTGATTGTGCGCTGTCAGAAACAACAACGAGAAAACAAAACAAAATGAAATAACTAGTTACTAAAATGAGAAATGTAAGCTAGCTAAAACTTAGCTGTGTTGCTCCCCGGCAACGGCGCCAAAATTTGATCGCGCGTCGTCGTGCGCGTCAAATATAATCCTTCTTCTCCCACTAGTACAGCGGTTAAGCAAGGGTCGATCTCCATAGGGAGCAAGCAGTGAGTTTTAGCCAGTAACCTACACTTAAGAAAACGGGGGTTGCGTGAGTGATTGGGGGTTTTGCGCGATGCGCGAGTAACAGCGAATATCGTAACGCGGGGAATTGCACTAGACGTGCGCAAGCAGTAGAGATGAGATACTATATTTATGAGGAGTATTGGGCAGACAATCCTCTATGAATGCATTTCTTATCATCGACTCCAAACATCTATAGCTTGTGTTTTACTTGGGTTAGTGTCCGGTAAAGGCTTCCTAACACGTGCGCATGTTCCGTTCAAAGTTCATGTGCTATTAATCCTTAGAACTAGACTAAACAGCTGCGAATCTTGTCACAGTAGCAACTGCCTACCCTAACTCGTTACTCCTAATTGTCACGGTAAGTTTGCGGTTCAAGGCTTCCCCTACGCATGCAACTAGTTTAACAGGTGACAAGCAAGCAACACAAGTAAGATTGCGGTTCAAGGCTTCCCCTACTCATGCAACTAACTGTCTCAGTACGCACAGAATTAATACAAGTAAATAAACTATGCATTAAGCTCAAGTCTCAAAAGTAATACATCATAGGTTCATGCCCGACCAACACTAAGTGTTTAGCTAGACATGCTAGTGGTAAACATCATAAAATAGTAAATAACAACTACTGTATCAGAGAAAACGGTAGCAAATAGTGCGTGCAGTGTCTTCTCTTGGCTGGCGCAGTCGGCTGGCGCAACTCTCCTTGACAGGTCCGTGTGTTTTCCAGTTCTGCCGCGCAGTGCCTCTGGAATGCCACTGAGTGATGATGTTCCGATCTTCTGAAATCCTAGACTTTCTTTGTTTAAATAGTGCCCAGGAAGTTCATCTTTTGGCAACTTCCAAATCTGGTCACTGGGACTTTGCGCCTGGCGCACGGCATTGATTGGCGCAATCGGGTAGCGCACCTCTGCTGTCTTTCGCCATTTCTTCTTCTGTTTGCGCCGCTAGCTCCGCAGGCTGATCTTTCACTCCTAGAACGCTGCCTGTTAGCGCGTATCCGACTTAAGGACTCGTTCTGACCTGATATACAAAAACATTGGAAACGAGTAATCTTGCTCATAAAATATTGCAAACAAGCATAGGGTTATGATCTAAATAATGTGTATAACTAGGCTCTATCACTACAACTTATGTTTCGTAATTCGATTCAGTAAATTCACATTCTTCGTTTGAATTGCATGCTCTGATTATCAAGTTAGCATAACCTAGCGGTGAAACTGAGTTGATATCTATTGCGTGATATTGGATTGACTTCCCTATTAGCTAAGCCTAACGGTATAACCTAATCGGTGTCGTTAATCGAGTAATCGTTAAACCTATTCGAAAACTTAACAGTTGAGAGTAGGTAGAACACTAGAGTCGATATTACCCTAGCGGGATTGTTAGACTAGGAACAGTAGTTTACTAGTTGATGCATGTTACAATCAATGATTATCAGTTGCAATGCATATCCCTGAACTGACATTTCTCTGAATTTGACAACAACAAACATTCTTTCTACAACCTCCTTTTAGTGTGGCAATTATTCGTAAACTTTATCGCTGATTGCTCTCTCGTGGGTTCGACCCTACTTACCGCTTGCTAAGTGTTAACAGGAAATTATAAATATAAGTTTGGCGCACACAACGATGTGCCGTCAAGGAGTCACGTTGAAGATCAAATACAAACCCTTTGGAGAATCATCACGGTTGAGCAGAACGTGGATGATCAAAGTGCAGAACAACGTTCTCGTACGCAGACAGGAGGTCACCGATCAATGGGGAGCATCACCGGAATTGAGTAAACTCGCAGAGGTCTGACAAAGCATCTGAAGAGATTGGAGCCTGAGACCTATGCAACTGAAGAGCCACTTGACTAAGTAAGTTGTTATAGCATCCTATCTTACATTGTGCTGTGTAGTTGATAGAGTGGCTAGTGAGTTAATATTCTAGCTAGGTTAGAAGTACAAGTTGTTCTAGGAGAGGCTGTGAACTGACTACGTTTGTAATTAACCGGTTATAGTGGAATCTTGAGGACTAACGAGAAGTCTTCCCCAGACGTAGGCATTGATCGAACTGGGTAACCAAAGTACTTGCATTTTCCAGGTTTGGTCTTAGCAAGATTATTCCGCAAATCATCACAATTAGTTGTTGTAACAAACTGTTGTTCAAGTAGTTAAGCATTGGCGTCACTATCTGTTTCAGCGTGAGTTCGTGTTGTATACGGACCATGATTATTTGAGGCATCTTGGCAGCCAGAACAAGGTTTCGCATAGACATGCATTGTGGCTTTCATGCCTGCAGCAGTTTACCTTCGTGATAAAATACAAGGCAGGGGTGTCCAAACGAGTGGCTGATGCGTTGAGTCGACGACATAGTTTGCTTGCTGAATTGCGAGTTGTGGTACCCGGTTTTGAGTCGTTTGTGGACTTATATATTGCTGACCCTTTCTTTTCTCGGATCATGACTCAAGATTCAACAAGGCGGGGATTCCTCTGAGTTCGTAGTGGAGGATGGGTTTCTGTTTCGTGGCATTCAGTTATGCATTCCCGATTGCAGCTTGCGCCTCCAGTTGATTCAGGAGCTGCATAACGAGGGGCATGTGGATTGTTATCGCACATTTCAGCTCCTTGCGGCATCTTACTTTTGGCCATCTATGTGTAAGGAAGTGGGCAGATTTGTTCAGCGTTGTCGGATATGCCAATTAGCGAAGGGAACAGCAACCAACGCAGGACTCTACATGCCGCTGCCCATTCCGACTCAGCCATGGTCAGATATTAGCATGGATTTCGTCCTTGGTCTTCCCCGCACTCAGCGTGGTACGGATTCCATTTATGTGGTGGTTGATCGGTTCTCGAAGATGATGAATTTCATCCCGTGCAAGCGTACCGCGGACACAGTCCATGTTGCGCTTTTATTCTTTTGGGATGTCTACTGCTTTCATGGACTACCAGCATCTATTGTGTCGGACAGAGACACCAGATTTGTGAGTCACTTTTGGCGAAGCTTGTGGCGTATGGTGAGTACACGACTAAACTTCAGCAACGCCTACCACCCACTAACGGATGGGCAAACAGAGGTGGTGCATAAATCCTTGGGAAACTTGTTGCGCAGCTTAATGGGGGATCACTCGAAGTCTTGGGATCAGAAGCTGCCTTAGACCGATTTCACCCACAACCATGCAGTCAACCGAAGCACTGGGTTCAATCCATTTCAGGTGGTGTATGGAATTGTGCCGAGAGCGCCCTTGGACTTGCTTGCGCTGCCCAACAAAGCGCGACCACATGGGACTGTCGAGGAGCTTGTTGAGCAACTTACTCATACTCACCAGCGGATACATGATAATCTTGTTGCTGCCACATATATGTACAAAGCCCACGCTGACTTGAAGCGACATGCTGTGGAGTTCGACGTCGGTAATTTCGTATGGGCCATCCTCACAAAGAATCATTACTCGGCCCATGAGTACAGCAAACTTGCAGCACGCAAGATTGGTCCCGTTGAGATCGTAGAAAAGATAAACCAGAATGCATATCGTCTACGCTTGTCCTGCCATGTTCACACTTCTGACGTATTCAATGTCAAGCATTTGATCCCGTTTTCCGGAGATTTTTCTGACGAGGACACGGGCACAAATTCGAGGGCGAATCTTTTCTACCCTGGAGAGGATGATACAGAGCGATTGACACTTCAGTATACGGAGAAACAAGGTCATCCTAAAGTGCAAGTTAGCAGGGCGATGCACTTTAGCGAAAGGGAGCGCCTCAAGGTCCGATTGGGTAGTGTAATACCTCGTTTCGAAGAGAACAATGACGCAGTTCGAAGTCACCAGCTTCGCTAGTGATGTGTGGGCTTCTGAGTATTTTACTATTTTATTTCTAATTATTAATTCTTTATTTTTGAATTTAGATTCGATTAGCTAGATATTCTGTTTCCTAATTTGTAGGTTCTGTTTACTATATAAACAGAGCCATGGAAATAGGGAAGTCAGTCTTTTGAAATTAATAAAATTTAGAGTTCTCTTCTATATGTTTTGCAATTCGAAACTAGGGTTTCGAATTCAAGCAACTTCATTCTTTTGCCCACACGCGCTGCATCAGAATCACAAGACTATCATAATTAAAACAATTAACTATGCTCAAACACACCAGTGCTACACCTTTCCGTAAGATATTTGTGAAGAAGATGCTTGTATAAAAAAATGGAAAAGTATTTACAATGCATAATTCACATGATTCTAAATTTGTACCAATAATCCCAAAGTCAAACCTTAGAGTCTCTAACTGATTTAGCTTATAAACAAATGGACCAATCAAAATGCCTGGCTTAGCTTTTTTTCAGCAACGATGAAGCCCTTGAAATTTGATACTATTCAACACCTATTGAAAAGATATAGGAGCATATGGTGCTGACTGCATAGAATATGCTTCTTGATTCTATCAAATATAATTTACTACGAGCAAACTGCGGATGACATTAAATGTAAGCTGATAGTCAACTCACCACTATGGGAAAAAGAAGAAGACACAATGAGGCAGGTCATAAACTTGAATGGGCGAGACATAACAACATGCTCCATTCAATGCCAATCTTAGCTCAAGTAGCCACTTTTATGCACTTTCTGATACTGTTAGGTGCCCGGTAAAGGATTTAGGATCTAAGAACATTTGTAGGATAACTATGGCTCAACATTGTGTATTGGACATTGAAGATAAGACTGAATCAGATGGCGGTGAAACAAGCAGGGGTCCTAATATACTGCTCGAAACAGCTGCTCCACTTCATTTTTTGAATAATGACTAAACATTTTCTATTTCCCTCTCAAGCCCATGCTCATTTTCTTTTGACTCAGTGCAAACCTTCTTGCCATGGCCGGATTGTAGAACTTTCTCATATGATCAGACAGTTTGTGAATGGCCTTAAGATTTCCAATGACTGAAAGCTGCATCAAAAAGTAGTCAAACTGCTGGTAAGGCAATTTAATTTCTTTATCAAGAATTTCATCCAAAAGTAGGCAGGCATCCTCCACTTTATTGCAACCAAAGAGCCCTTCTATCATCACACAATAGGTGGTGGTGTCTCGAAGACAACACCTCTTATCCATCTCATGCCATGTCTCAAGTGCTCCCTCCGGATCGTCCATGTTATAGTACATCAACATTAACATATTGTAGGTATGCACACTAGGCTCACAATTCGTCTTGATCATTCTCTCATAAAGGTGTAGTGCTTCATTACTCTTCTTATTGTCACACAGGACTTTCATAAAGCAGTTATACGTAACTACATCTGGTGGGTAACCCTTACTGCCCATCTCTTCCAAGAACCTGTAAGCTTCCTCTGTTTTTCCCGCCATGCACATGCCTTCGATCATTTCCTTGTAAGTAGAAACATCAGGAACTGAGCCACTAGATATCATATCGGCTATAAGCTTGAAGCACTCATCCATTCTATCATTTTCTACATATGCCACGATCATGGTTGCGTACGTCCTTGCTGTGGGAGACGACATAGTAGAACCATTTGTTTTCATAAACTCGAGGAGTGCAGCGGCCTCTATTACCATTCCTGCTCTGCAGAATGTAGAAATAGCAGTATTATAAGTAAAATTGTCAGGAGTATGGCCCTCTTTGATCATCTCTTCAAGAATAGTCATTCCTCTCGACGGGTTCCTAACTCTACACCACCCGAAAAACAAGATATTATATGTATTGGCATCAGGCTTAATCTTACTCCCTAGCCTCCTCAACATTCGATCAGCTTCTTCTACCAAGCTACACTTGCACAAAGCATCTAAAAGAAAATTAAATGCATTAATCTCAGGTTGGGTCCTCACCCTCATCTTTTTCTTCTTAACAAATTTTTGCAGATGGGTCAAATGGCTCTCGGTGTAGGTTCTCAACATCATCAATAGTGTCTCAACTGGAATACTCTTTCTGTCGTTCCTCTTCATATAATCAAGCATATCACAAACAATCCGAAACTGCTTAGCCTTGTACTTAGTGCTGGACAAAATATCAATCATTGTATTGTAAGCCTTAGGTTCATGAGCATAATTGTCCTGGCGCCCTGCCCACATAAAAAACCTAAAAGCTAACTTTTCCTCGGACCAAATCCTGTTGAGCACCTCAAGTACCAAAGGAGTAGTCAAAATGACACCCAGTTGATCGAGAGTTGACTCCATGTGGCGATCCATATCGATAAGAAGCCGGTAGATTTTATCAGCATCATCACTAACGGAAGTTAAACCACGTATAGCAATAGTCACACCATCGGAAGTGAAAGCATCGGATTCGAGATCATGATCTGAAGCAGCAACAACAGCGGAAGTTACTATATTCGAAAACGGAAACTGAGTAGTGAACCCAGTTGCGGGAATCGAAGCAAAAGCTGTTACCTTTTGAGAGGGAGTTGGGAATAAAGGACAGTGAGATACGACGGAAGTCGATGTATGATGAACAAGTATTAGGAGTGGGGTGTACCGATTCAAATGGGGGCGGCGGGTTCTGATTGCAGAGAGGACGAACATTTTCTGATTGATGAGGCCGATCAAAATTGCCTCGTATCTGAGTAGAGCAGCAAACCCCTCCCTCATACTCCAAAACCTAAAACTCTACGGAAAGAAAATCAAATAAAAAATGTATTGCAAAAATAGTTTTAGTTTTAGTTTTTTTATTTTATTTTATTTTCAGTTTTCATGATAAATCAAACAAAAATAATTATCTTTTCTTTCATCCTCGCACTTTTAGAGAATCAAAATGGGCCTAAAGTCAAAAATTTTAGGGGACGGAAATTTTTTTTGAAAAAAATAATTTTTTGTGTTATATTTATCATAGAAAATAAAAGAACACCTCACACACTTTTCCGTATAACTTTTCACGGAAAAGTAATTTCTAATTTATTTTCAATTTCATTTTCTTTCCATTAAATTTTTCAAGATCCAAACATAGTCTACTCTTTAATATATGATGATTTTACTTTAATCCTTAAGGTCCCGTTTGATCCTTTGAACATTTGATAGATGGAAAAGAACATTTGAAGAAAAATGATTTTTGTGTGTTGGATTGTCATGAAAAAGGATTTTTGTGTTAAGTGAACACATTACAAACGTTATTTATAACTTTGATGGAAAAGTCAATTTGCAACATATTTATAATTTTACTTTATTTTCAATCAATTTTTCAAGATCCAAACATAACCTAAAAGTTTTCAATATCTCTACCGAATCAAAATATATCTATGAGCATTTTCATCCACACTCCCACCAGTTGTGAAGTGTGTCACTAACATAAATGAAACCTTAAACTGCATGCAAATCAAAGATTAGTTGAGGTGAGGTGAGGTCCCACAAAGAACCATACACGATTTGATTGAGGTTCCATGACAAACATGAAGTGTGCATGTTTGTGCTGAGTGATTCTGAAACTCTGCTTCCACATCATATCTGTTAGTTCTCGGGTCCAGCTAGGAGTAAATAACACTTCAAATCATGATGTATATATTTATAGCAAAACCTGCCTATACTGGAGGCTGGACATGCAAAGAGTATACTCGCGGACATAAATGATAATGCAATTGAAGAAGCTCTCCAAAGTCTCTACCTCAACCATAGCATGATTTCTCAGAAACAGGAGGATACACAATAACCCTCAACAAAAACAACATTACAGAATCCCTAACTATCAAATCAACGGAAGGATGTCACTCGGATAAGTAATGAAAATAACTTAAATGTTTCGATCCCACTAATTTCCATTACATAATATTCTTTGGCTCTACATTGCTGAACGACAGTCGGGAGAAACAAATTACCTTGCAACAAAATGGTACCTGGAATTAACATAACTCTCCACATCCCAGAGGACACAGCTTCCATTAACAAGCCTCTTTTTTAGCCCACCAACGCTAATCCTGACCTTTGGATCTGTTGTAAAATTATGCTAGCTAATTATTTTGTGTAGGGTTTTGGACTTAAGATGAACAGTTGATGCTTAGGAAGTTTAGGAACTTGTTTTTGGCATTAAGAACATTTGTTGCTCTCGGAATGATCCGCTTATTTGTATTGGATGGCTCAGAGATGAAAAGTACAACAGAGTATGACCGGAAAAGAAGCAAGGAGATCAATGAAGAGGCATTCAATCTCTTGGTGTTGAACGTGGAAGATTCAATGTTGTGACAGGTAAGTGCTCGTGTATCCCCTTTGCAACCATGGTTAAAATTTGAAACATTATATCTTGCATATCTTAAAACGTCATTGTTCACTTTTGGGATGAACTTTACTAAGACCATAGATGTGAACTTTAATGATTTTTTAAAAATCATCCTTGATTCTTGTTAGTACAGAGTTTGAATAAGATGATACCATAAAGGTTATGATACTGATGAATTTAATACCAAATAGTTATCAGGTACTAAAAGATGCATTTAAGTATTCAGGAACTGTTCCTAGTTATCATTTATTCTGTTCTACTTTAAGAACTAGGAAGTTGGAATTGAAACAATCCATAAAAACCGGTATGGGGTAAATCTATTTGTTAAAACCAGCCTAAGCCAGGCCAGCCTTTTAAGCCTAAGTTTATAAGTAAGGAAGATAAAAATAGGGGCTCTAAGGGTAAGGGTCAATCTGAAACTAGGAAGTGCTTCCATTGCGGGGAGCCTGCGCACATGATCGTGAAATAGTTAACTCTGGATCATCTAACGTAGCCACTAATTCATTAGAGGTTTTAATTGTTGACAATAGAGCTGAAAATGAATATTGGGTGCTTGATTTATGGTGTACATATCACATGCCTCATGAACGCTGGTTTGAGGATTTGATTGTGGGAACTGGTGATTATGTTCACATGACAAATAATAATAAGTGTAGAGTTAAACGAATGGGGTCAGTAAGTTTAAAGCTACTAGGGAAAAGGAAAGTAACCCTAACTAATGTAAGATTAAAACTTAATTTCATTAGGAACCTTGAATGATTTGGGAGGTACAAGTATTATATAAAATAATCTGTTTAATGTTTATAGGAAAAAAATTAATTCTATAACATGTCTAACACCATGGTTATACATTTTAAATGGTATTTGCGCCGCTAAGTGTCGTGTCAGTAGGAGAAAACAAAATACCGGACACACTAAAATTGCATTTGAGACTTGAATACTTATGACTAAAAGATTTAACTCCTTAAAGTAGACAGAGTACTAAATAATGATGTAATATCTGATCTATGTCTTTGTGATACTTCGTTTTGTCCAAACATAATAGATTAAATTTTCTACACGTGTATCAGATGGAGCGTATTTATACAATCATCGAGTTATTTATTTCCATTGTTTAGTTACATTTTGTGTGTGAAAGATTACTTCTTGGTATTATTTTGCATCTCAGTTGTATCAAGATCGCTTTCGAGATTTATGGTATTTTTGGAGAATCGATGTGCATCACAGTGAGAATGCCGCCAACAACACACTTTAACAGTGCTTAATGTCTTCTTCGGACACGCGGCTAATATCTTCATCGGGCGCAATTCCTAATTTCTTCTACTGGAGCGGAAAACATATGGTGACATCAGCATTGAGCCCACAGCCCAAAAAAGCAGATTTGGAAGTTGCATGATTTGGAAGCTTGATTACCTATAAATACAACCTTGATACAACAATTCAAAAACAACATTCAGAGGACGAATCACAGAGGCGGCAGAGGCAGCAGCAGCGCACGAAAATCAAGGCAAATTACTATTCAAGGCCGGAATTACTATTCACGCAGATTACTATTCACAGTTTCAGTAATTTTTTCTGAACGCAGTTTAATTTCATTATTGTTATTGATGGATTCTCGTAGCTAAACCCTTAATTTCAGTTTGAGGATTTTGTATTGCGGCGTACGGTTTGAGATATTTATGTTTTGTAATTCAATTCAGTAAATTCCTGTTCTTCATTTGAATTGCATGCTCTGATTATCAAGTTAGTGTATCCTAGCGGTGAAACTGAGTTGATATCTATTACATGATATTAGATTGACTTCCTTATTAGCTAAGCCTAGCGGTGTAACCTAATCGGTGTCGTTAATCGAGTAAGCGTTAAACCTATTCGAGAACTTAGCGGTTGAGAGTAGGTAGAACACTAGAGTCGACATTACCCTATCGGGATTGTTAGACTAGGAGCAGTGGTTTACTAGTTGATGCATGTTACAATCGATGATTACCAGTTGCAATGCATATCCCTGAACTGACTTTTCTCTGAATTTGACAACAAAACATTCCTGCAACCCTCCTTTTATTGTGACAATTATTCGTAGAACCTTATCACTGATCGCTTTCTCGTGGGTTCGATCCTGCTTACCGCTTGCTAAGTGTTAACAGAAGATTATAAATATAAGTTTGGCGCACACAACGACGTGCCGTCAAATTTTGGCGCTTTGCCGGGGAGAGCAACATTCAGTATACGGTTCGAACTTTATTGTTCTTGTTTTTGCTTTGTTTTGATTTTTTGGTGGTGCAGAGGAAAAAAAAATCTAAATCCTGATGAATAGTATTTCCGGCAAAGGGTGTGAATAGTGTCACTGGAGTCCGATTGGAGATCCGAAGACCTTTTTCTGAGCGGAACGGGCCAACGGTCAAGACTCACAACTTTAGTTGTGAGCTTTGTGGGTTTTTTTTAGCCATTCAAGATCGATTACATTTTCTTTTTGAATTGTTTAGTTTTTTTCCTATTTTGCATTTTGGTTTTTTCCTTTATTTGTCTGTTTTTGCATTTCACTTGCCTTCCAGTATGCCTAATGCAGGAAGTTCCCACCAGATTATCTAGGGCGACCATGCCCCTGACCAATTCAATGAGGAAGTGCCCCTACAGGTAGTCCCACCATTCTATGACGAGCCGGAGCGGGTATTCAATCAAAAGCAGGGAAAAGCTCGTCAGAGGATGGAGCCCCAAGGAGGACACAACGGAAGACGTGGAAGGATAGATGAGTATGCTGGTTATGCCCCACCTCAGCCACCGCCTCGACCGTACCCAATTCAGCAGCAACAGTATAGACAGCCAGCCCGGTATGAACCAACTATGAGGGAGCTCTCGACGACCACATTCCAGAACCAGCCATGGTGCATCAATGCTGTCCCGGAAGAGGACAACTTCGAGATCTGCCCAAGTTTGGAGGATTGCCGGAGAAGTTGCGACGAGGCATTTACAAGAGTTCACCGGAGTCTGCCAAACATTGAGACTATACACAGCTTCGGAAGACAGGTTCAAATTGAAAGTATTTCCATTGAGTTTAATGACCTTGCAAAATCTTGGTTTCTTTCCTTGCCTTCAGGTAGTATCAGAACATGGGATCAAATGCAAAGAAAGTTCCTCGACAATTTGGGTGTTCCGGAGAAGATGCTTGTGGAATATCTATTAGATGGATTCAGACCTCTCGAGAGGATGCTCTTGGATGCCGTAGCTGGTGGCACCGTGCTCAACCTGACACCCGGACAAGTACGTGATTTGCTCACCGAGACCGCAGAGAGCAAGGAATGTGTCTCAAGTGGAGCCCAATATCTGCCAGCTGGTGAGGGAGATCAAGGAGCTGAAGGAGACTATCCAGAGGATGTCAGTGAGCCAAGCCAGCGCAGTGAAGGTTTGTGAGTTTTGCCACACTGCCAACCACATAACAGACGAGTGCCCCACACTCCAAGAGGATAAGGTAATGGATGTCAACGCGGTAGGCAATTATCAGAACTTCAACAATAGGCCACCACAGCAGAGGCAGTTTGGACTGGCGGCAAATGGTTTCAGCTGGCGTAAGAGGGAGGATTTCAGCAGAACCAAGGGCAGAACCAAGGACAGAATCAGAATCAAGGACAGCCTTACCGGCCACCGTTCTAACAATAAGAGAGGTACACTAATCAGAATAATCAGTACCCAAGGAAGAATTTCAACCAAGCAGCCCCGAGCAGTGGTAAGTCATGGGAAGAGTTGCTCAAGGACTTAGAGAGCACCATTCAAAGGAACCAAGCCAAAACTGATGGAGCCATAGCCGAGCTCACCAAGAAAATGTCGTAGCTAGCTTCCACGGATTTTGAGATGAAGAGCGAGAAGGGCAAGCTGCCTTCCCAAACAATTCAGAACCCAAGGGAAATGTGAGCACAATGACCTTGAGGCATGGGAAGGTGATCCAGGCTGCAGAAGAGGCATCGAAGAAAACGGGCATAGTGGGGTGCGCGCCCGAAGAGAACATTATTCCAGCGCGCCCGAGCTTAATGTCTTCACTTGACGCGCCAATAAAGTCTACTATTGGTGCCAAACGGCCTGCCTCAAATTTCGAATTTCTCCCTTCTGACACTGCTTTGCCTTTTCCTATGCAAGTCAAGACTTCTAAGAGGCAAGAGATAGACCAAGAAGTGTGGGACTTATTCAGCAAATTCCGCACTATGCCAAGTTTCTCAAGGATTTGTGCACCAACCGTCGAAGATCATCATAGCTGGAAAAGGTAACCCTTAATGCTAATGTAGCCGCTGTTATTCAGAGATCATTGCCTAGGAAAAGTGGAGACCCAGGTGTGTTTTCTATTCCTTGCACAATTGGTAGCATTCGAATTAATAATTGTATGCTGGACTTAGGAGCTTCTATCAATATATTACCGCACTCCATTTACTCGTGCTTGCGTATTGGACCTTTGAAACCTCATGGACTAACAATTCTGTTGGCAGATAGATCGTGTAAGCAACCTGATGGTATTATCGAAGATGTATTAGTGCAGGTAGGGGAGCTCGTGTTTCCAGCAGTCTTTTATGTCTTGAAAATGGATGGTGGAGACCTGGCCGATAATCCTCCAATACTGCTAGGTCGCCCCTTTTTGAAGACCTCGAGGATGAAGATTGATTGTGACACCGGCATACTGACCATGCGAGTCGAGGATGAGGTAGTAGAGTTTGACATCTTCAAAGCAATGAGGCATCCACCGGAGCACAACATAGTAAATGCTATCGCTGTCGTGGATGACATTGTGAATGAAGTGAGCCCATTTTGTGGAGCTGATGGACTCGAGATTGCTCTGGAAAAATTTGTGTTCTAACCAGATGAATCCTACGAGCTTAGGGAGTTAGTGCAGGCAGCTCTTGGGCAATTAGATGTATCACGCTCGCTGACACCAAGTATGAAGCTTATCAGATCAGTTTATATAAAACTAATACCTTGTTGTCTTCTTTTGTGCAGGCCCCAATCATCGAGCTAAAACCATTACCGGAGCACTTGAAGTACGCCTTCTTGGGAAAGGATGACACGTTATCGGTGATTATCAGAAAGGGGCTGGAGCTGGAGTAAGAGCACAGGCTCGTCAAGGTTTTGAAAAACAACCAGCAAGCAATTGGATGGACACTCGGCGACATTAGAGGAATCAGTCCCACAGTTTGCATGCATAGAATCTTGCTGAAGGATGGAGCTAAAGCCTTGAGAGAACCACAACATCGACTCAACCCCATAATGATGGAAGTGGTAAGAAAAGAAATTCAGAAATTATTAGATGCTAACGTCATTTATCCTATTTCAGATAGTAAATGGGTGAGTCCTGTGCACGTGGTTCCGAAAAAGACTGGCATAACAGTTGAAGAAAATGCAGCCGGTGAGATGGTAACAAAGCGAATTCAGAATAGGAAGCTGAATGCGGTCACTCGTAAGTATCACTTCCCCCTCCTTTTCATTGATCAGATGCTAGATAGGCTGGCAGGTAAGCCATTTTTCTATTTTCTTGATGGTTTCTCGGGATATAATCAGATCCCCATAGCTCCTGAGGATCAAGAGAAAACTACCCTTACATGTCCTTTTGGTACATTTGGTTTATGCAATGCACCGGGAACCTTTCAAAGGTTGGTCACTGGCATTTTCTCTGACATGCTAGGTAGTTTCATTGAGGTATTCATGGATGATTTCACTGTACATGGTGACACATTTGATGCATGTTTAGAGAATTTGAATAAGGTGCTGGAGAGATGTGTGTCGATGAACCTTGTTTTGAATTATGAGAAGTGTAATTTCATGGTCACACATGGTGTGGTGCTAGGACATATAGTGTCGCAAGAAGGAATTCAGGTAGACAAGGCAAAGATAGACTTGATTTTCAGTCTTCCTTACCCTTCGAATGTGCGTGATGTTAAGTATTTTCTTGGACATGCTGGTTTTTATCGTCGCTTTATTAAATATTTTTCTAAGAAGGCACTGCCATTGACTAACCTCTTGCAAAAAGATGTTCCTTTTGAGTTTTCAGAAAAATGCAAGGAGGCATTTGATGAGCTTACACACGCATTGACTAGTGCACCCATCATCCAAGCACCCGATTGGATGCAGCCCTTCAAGATCATGTGTGACGCAAGCGACTATGCAGTAGGGGCTGTCCTCGGACAAATAAAGGACCAAAAACCAGTGGTGATTCAATACGCTTCAAGGACCTTAGACGTGGCAAAAAAGAATTACTCCACTACGGAGAAAGAGCTCCTAGCCTTAGTATTTGCATTAGAGAAGTTTCGTCCCTATTTTCTTGGTGCTAAAGTAATTATATTTTCTGATCATGTAGCGATTAGGTACCTAATGTCGAAGAAAGAGTCCAAACCTCGCTTGATAAGATGGATCTTACTACTCCAGGAGTTCGACGTGGAAATAAAGACAAGAAGGGGATGGAGAACACGGTGGGCGACCACTTGAGTAGGATTGTCACGAAGGAGGAGCCGATAGCCATCACGGAGACATTCCCCGACGAGCATCTCTACACCGTGCAGGACAAAGTGCCATGGTACGCTCACATAGTGAATTACCTAGTAGGAGGTAAGTTTCCCCCTTCCTTCTCTAAACCTTAAAGATTGAAACTCAAGCATGATTCTCGATTTTATATATGGGATGATCCTTTTTTGTGGAAGATTGGAGCTAATCAAATACTTTGGAGATGTGTCCCAGATGATGATATACATTCTGTGCTTAGTTTCTGCCATGAGCATGCTTGTGAAAGCCATTTCGGACCTCGTAGAACTGCTAGGAAAAATATGGATTGTGGTTTTTATTGGCCTCATGTGTTTAAGAATGCATATAACCATTGTAAACATTGCGATAGATGCCAGCGTGTAGGAAATATATCTGCTAGGAATGAGATGCCACAAATGTCGATAATTGTTGATGAAGTGTTTGATATTTGGGGCATAGACTTTATGGGACCTTTCCCTTCATCTAATGGGTATCAATACATCTTGCTTGTTGTTGATTATGCAACTAAATGGGTAGAAGCGCAGGCCACGCGAAAGGATGATGGCAAAACAGTTGTGGATTTCTTACGTACTAACATCTTTTGTAGGTACGGGGTTCCGAAGGCCGTAATAAGCGATCAAGGGTCTCACTTCTGTAACAAGTCCGTGGCTGCTGTTTTCAAACACCTTGGAGTGCTTCACCGAGTTTCTACTGCGTACCATCCACAGATTAATGGGCAGGCAGAGATTTCTAACCGAGAGGTAAAGCTGATTTTGGAGAAAATGGTTAAGCCATCTAGGAAAGAATGGTCCACACGACTAGATGAGGCATTGTGGGCGTATCGCACGGCCTACAAAATGCCTATCGGGACCTCTCCATTCAGACATGTCTATGGCAAGGCGTGCCACCTGCCGGTCGAGGTAGAACATAAAGCATTTTGGGCTATTAAACAATGTAATTTCGAACTAACTTTTGCAGGCAAGGAGAGGATGCTTCAATTGAACAAACTTGAGGAGCTGCGCCTAGAGGCTTACGAGAGCCAAACAGACTACAAGACGCGGACAAAGATGTATCACGACAAATTCATCCTGTGTCGTTCATTTGAAGAGGGACAAAAGGTACTACTTTATTCCTCAAGATTAAAACTAATGTCTTGAAAGTTGCGTTCGCGTTGGATAGGCCCATACACGGTGGTATGAGTGCTCACTCATGGTGCACTTGAGCTGAAAAAACGTGCTCTAACCACTACTAATGCAAGCTAACAAAAGTAAACGTGCTGACACATACTAACTCCCCCACCCCACACTTTTGAAACAAACCGTGTCCTCACGATACAATAAGATCGTCGGGAAGGGTAGTCATGCAAGACTCAAAACAAAAGAAACGAAACAAATAAGAAATGCATAAGAAAACTATCCTAACTCAGCAAGTTAAGCGCCCCACGCACACATTAAATAGCACGCCCCAAGCATACATTAGCAGCGCTAATGTATGAACCCGGAGCGGCGGTAAAGTTTCCTTGGGGTGCCTAACTCAGCAAGTTAAGCGCCCCATGCACACATTAAGTTGTAGGCCCCAAGCATACATTAGCAGCGCTAGTGTATGAACCCGAAGCGGCAGTAATGTTGCCTAGGGGCACCGTAACCACTGAGTTACGCTAAGAATTAAAATAAATAAATAAAAATCGGGTTGCCTCCCGCAATGTGCACTTGTTTAACGTCGTTGGGTCGACGGTACCTCTCATCCTTAAGCATTTACTGGCTCAGCCAATTCGAGCTCCTCGTCGGGTGGTATGACCTCTCCGTGGTAGTGTTTCACCCTTTGGCCGTTCACCATGAACTTCTCCCCCGTGCTCATTTTTTCCAGCTCAAGTGCACCATGAGTGAGCACTTGTATCATCGTGTATGAGCCTGTCCAACGCGAACGCAACTTTCCAGGCATTAGTTTTAATCTTGAGGAATAAAGTAGTACCTTTTGTCCCTCTTCAAATGAACGACGCATGATGAATTTGTCATGATACATCTTTTTCCGCGCCTTGTAGTCTGTTTGGCTCTCGTAAGCCTCTAGGCGCAGCTTCTCAAGTTCTTTCAGTTGAAGCATCCTCTCCTTGCCTGCATTCTCGTCCGTTTTTTAATTTTTTTAGGTGCTACGATGCTGCTGATCTATATGCTGCTAGTTTATGCCGTTATATGCTATGATGAAGATGCTAAGTTTATGAGGTGATGTTTGATGCTATGAGGTTTTGATGTGTATACTTTACATGAGTTCTACAATTTTGTGATGCTAGTGACTTGATGTTATATGCTTCTTTGAGTTGAGATATTACAGGATGTGGAGTTGATAGAAAATGTCCTAAAGGGACTTGGCAAACATTCGAAGGTTCAAGAGATTAGTCGCGTAGCGCGCTGAGTTTGTGGAGGTTGGCGCTTGGAGTTATGATGGGCGAGGTTTTCACTCCATCATTGCAGCGTTTATGCAATGGTGGGACGAGAAAACAAACAGTCCTATCTCTAGTCCTAGTAACCGGGAATGGGTGGGTAACCCCTATCTTGCCTCATGCTGAAAGGATAATGATGAGAAAAAGCGGGACGCGCTCCATATGCTGTTATTCGAAGACGATGATTGGAACGGTTCAAAAGGAAAAAAAAAGGGGACAAGCAATTCACATTGGAGAGCAAAGCTCAAAAAGAAATATTCAATCAGATGTGAAAGAAAAATTCAGAAAAGCAATCGCATCGAGTGAAGTCTTCGGACCAAACAAAACAAGAAAGTTCAAAAGCTGTCTTCCAAAAGAAGAAGAATGAAAAAGTTGAGTTCCTCATCACTTGGATTTCTCACGTGCCAGAGAAAGCAAACTCAGCGTATGCGCGTGACTATGAGCTTGAGCTGAAGAATTGAGTCAGGAGTCTAAATAGGACTATCTCCTAGTCATCCATTGTCATTCCATCTCGACATCTCAGGTAACATGTATCATTGCAGTTTCTCGCTGATCTTTATTGAAGAATGAGTGTGAGTATATATTAATGAACTGACTAGTACATCTCGGGTAAATTCAGTGTTGAGTCGTTGACATATTAGAAGTGCTTTGAATATTGCGAGTCTTGTCTTTATTCTTGTTTGGGACGAACAAGTTTAAGTGTGGGGTAGTTTGATGGAGCGTATTTATACGATCCATCGAGTTATTTATTCCCATTGTTTAGTTACATTTTGTGTGTGAAAGATTACTTCTTGGTAGTGTTTTGTATCGCAGGTGTATCAAGATCGCTTTCGAGATTTATGGCATTTTTGGAGAATCGATGTGCATCTCAGTCCGAATGGTGCCAGCAGCACACTTTAGCAGCGCTTAATGTCTTCTTCGGGCGAGCAACTAATGTCTTCATCGGGCGCAATTCCTAATGTCTTCTACTGGAGCGGAAAACATATGATGACATCAGCAATCGGCCCACAACCCAAAAATCAGGTTTGGAAGTTGCATGATTTAGAAGCCTGATTACATATAAATACAACCTTGATACAACAATTCAAAAACAACTTTCAGAGGACGAATTCACAGAGGCAGCAGCACACGGAAATCGAGGCAGATTACGATTCACGATCGGAATTACTATTCACGGTTTCAGTAATTATTTCTGAACTCCGTTTAATTTCATTATTGTTATTAGATGGATTCTCGTAGCTAAACCCTTAAATTCTGTTTGGGGATTTTGTATTGCTACGTACGGTTTGAGATATTTATGTTTCGTAAATCAATTCAGTAAATTCCTGTTCTTCGTTTGAATTGCATGCTCTGATTATCAAGTTAGCGTATCGTAGCGGTGAAACTGAGTTGATATCTATTGCATGATATTGGAATGACTTCCTTATTAGCTAAGCCTAGCGGTGTAACCTAATCGGTGTCGTTAATCGAGTAATCGTTAAACCTATTCGAGAACTTAGCGGTTGAGAGTTGGTAGAACACTAGAGTCGACATTACCCTAGCGGGATTGTTAGATTAGGAGCAGTGGTTTACTAGTTGATGCATGTTACAATCGATGATTACCAGTTGCAATGCATATCCCTGAACTGACTTTTCTCTGAATTTGAGAACAAAACATTCCTGCAACCCTCCTTTTATTGTGACAATTATTCGTATAACCTTATCACTGATCGCTATCTCGTGGGTTCGACCCTGCTTACCGCTTGCTAAGTGTTAACAGGAGATTATAAATATAGGTTTGGCGCACACAACGACGTGCCGTCAGTATCATACAAACTCTACTTTAGAATATATTCATGTAGATTTATGGAGTCCTGAAAATCATGATACACATGGTGAGCATAAATATTTCTAATGCTTAATAGATAATTTTTCTAAGAGAGTACGAACTCTCAGAAAAATGGTATAAATGTGTGAAAACAATGGCGGTCCTCCCCCATTTTGTGAGCTAAAATGTTCAGGTGGATTACACCTCATACTGAATCAAATATTTAACGTGGAGTACACCTTAAAGTATTGAAATGTAATTGATAGAGCCTATTTATACACATTATTTAGATCCTAACCCTATGCTTGTTTGCATTATTTTGTGTACAAAATTACTGGTTTCCAGTGTTTCTGTATTTCAGGGCAAAGCAAGGGCCTAAGTCAGATACGCGCTAACAGGCAGCGTTTAGGACGCGCATCACACAGCCTGCGGAGCTAGCGGCGCAAACAGAGAAGTTGGAAGAGTCGACCACGGTGCGCTAACCGATTGCGCTAACCAAGATGCCGTGCGCCATGCGCAGATAGTGGTGTTTCCAAATCTTGACACGACCAGATTTGGAAGTTGCCAAGGATGAGCTTCTTGAGCAGTATATAAAGAGAAGAAGGCTAGGGTTTGAAAAAAAGGATTAATCAGCACCAAAGGATCGAGAGGCACACGAGAGAGCGGCAGAACTGAAAAATACACGAGCCTGCTGAGAGGACCTGCACTAGCCGACTGCGCCAGCCGAGACTGCAACCTGCACGCACTGTTTGCTATTGTTTTCTTGGATACTTTAGTTATTACTTACTGTCTCTATGATGTTTACTACTAGCATGTCTAGCTAAATGCTTAGTATCGGTTGGGCATGAATCTATGAGTATTTCCTTTGAGACTTGCGCTTAATGCATAGCTTATTTGCTTATATTAATTCTGTGCACATTGTTGGCAGCTAGTTGCATGAGTAGGGCAAGCCTTGAACCGCAATCTTACTCTTGTTGCTTGTTGTTGTATGTTAAACTAGTTGAATAGCCTGACGGTGCCGACTAGGAGTAACGCGCTAGGATAATCAGTTGCTACTGTGACAGGATTCGCAGCTGCTTAGACTAGTCTTAAGAATTAATAGCTCATGAACTTTGATCGGAACATGCGCACATGTTAGGAAGCCTTGATCGGACACTAACATTAGCAAACCAAACTGTAGACGTTTAGAGTCGATGATAAGGAATACACTCATAGAGGATTGTCTGCGCCGATACTTCTCATAGTCATAGTACTTAATCTCTACTGCCTGCGCACGTCTAGTGCAATTCCCGCGTTTACTACTGTTTACTCGCGCATTGCGCAACCCCAATCACTCACACCTCCAGTTTTCGTAAGTGCAGGTTACTAGTTAAAGCTAATCTACTGCCTCCCTGTGGATTCGACCCCGACTTAACCGCTCTACTAAGTGGAAGAGGAAGGAATAAATTTGACGTGCACAACGACGCGCGATCAAATTTTGGCGCCGTTGCCGGGGAAGGCAACACAGATAAGCTTTAACCAGCTTAGGTTTTCTTTTAATAGTTAGTTATTTCTGTTTGCTTTATTTTCGTTGTTGTTTCTGACAGCGCGCAATCACCATTAGCCTGCGCAACCTTGAAACAGTTGCGCTGCGCAGATTCTAGTTGCGCACTGACAGACGCAGCAGCTTAGTTATCTTTTAATTTCGTTTTCTTTGAGATTTAGAACAGGTCATGGAGGATAACAGTGTCATTGGGGACAACTTAGGGGACAGAACCCCAGAGGAAGCGAGAGCACATAACCGCGCAGCCCTGTTCAGAGAGGAAGTGCAGCGCGAGGTTGAAGCAAGGATGGCCGCTGAAGTGTATAATGCGCCACCCGTGCGACAGGCCGCGCGACGCAGAACAGTGCGCGAGATGTCAGCCCCACTCACAGTTAACCAGCCATGGTGCATCGTGCTTCCACCAGACGGTCATTTTGAACTAAGGAGCTCGCTCATTCATCACATGCCCAAGTTCCACGGGATGAACAACGAGAATCCAGTCAAGCATGTGCGAGAGTTCCTAGTCATTTGCGAGAACATGAAGGCCGAAGGGGAGAGCGATGAAGCGCTGAAGATGAAAGCATTCCCATTTTCACTGTGTGACACGGCCAGGCATTGGCTAATGAACTTACCAGCAGGATCAATTCACACATGGGAGCAGCTGCAGAAGAAGTTCCTGGACAAATTTTATCCCGCGGCAAAGATCGCGCTACTCAGGAGGGAGCTGGCCGCACCTAGGCAGAGCGCAGGGGAGTCGCTGTCAGAGTATTACGAGCGTTTCAGGGAGCTAGAGGCCAACTGCTACAATCACGGCCTGCCCCAGAATGTGCTGATAGAGAATCTCCTGAATGGACTGCTGCCCATGGAGCTGAGATTATTGAACGCATGCGCAGGAGGCGACATTTGCAACATGTACCCAGAGGACGCGTGGCAGCTGATAGAAGACTCTGCTGGGCAGGTAAGACATCAGCTAACACTTGAAAATAGTCGTGCTTGTTCTGTGCATCAGGTAGAAATAAGCGCTGAAATAAAGGAAATTAAGGCCATGCTGCAGAAGTTGATGAGTGCGCAAAGCGCACAACCAGTTGCGCCAAAGGTATGCGAATTCTGCAATTCCGCTGAGCACAAAACCGATGCATGTCCCACGCTTTTTGAGGAATCAGGAGATGTCAATGCTCTCGGAGGATGGGATAACAGAGGGCCACCGAGGCAGAATCAGCCGCATTTTGGACTAGCCGCAAATGGGTTCAGATGGAAGGAGGAAAACAATTTCCAGAGGCAGTCCACGGATCAGCGCGAGCCACAGCAGACGCAACAAGCTGCGCCCTACAATCCACCGCATTGCCGCCCTGACGCACCAGCGCAGAACAACCAGCACCCGAGGCGATCCTTAGAAGATATCGTGAGGCAGCAAGCAGACACAATGCGCAAGAATGATGAGAAGTACGACTAGAGGTTTGAGTCCATTGAGAAGCAACTATCACAAATTGCGACCAGGGTGTACGAGCTGAAAAAGAGCGATGGCAACTTGCCTTCGCAAGTGATTCAAAACCCCAAGGGAGGAGTGAACGCTGTGACACTGAGGACTGGGCGCACGATAGGAACAGAGCAGACCACGAAGGCACCCGCGCAACCAGTTGCGCAAGTCCCGAATCCAGCAGAGCAGAATGCTCAACCGGAGCAAGACGCGCAACCAGAAGCGCCAGCCACAAGCCAGCAGGGCGAAGCGCCAGGTATAACACAATTAAAAGACAAGAGCACGAATCATACTAACATACCTGCACCTTTCCCTGTGCAGGCACCATCGGCTAGGAAGGAAGCGCTCGACAAGGAGCTCTACGAGTTATTCAGTAAGGTGGAAATAAACATTCCCCTTATTGAAGCAGTTCAGCAAATCCATAGGTACGCCAAGTTTTTAAAGGAGCTGTGCACAAATTAGAGAAGGAAAGGCGAGTGCGCACAGGTAATGATAAATGCGCAGGCCTCAGCGATCGTGCAACATAAGGTACCACCTAAATGCCAAGACCCAGGTACATTTACCATTCCGTGCACCTTAGGTAAGACCACAGTGAGCAATTGCATGATTGACTTAGGCGCATCCATAAATGTGCTACCCTTTTCCCTATATGCGTCATTGCGCCTTGGACCACTAAAGCCTGCAGGTCTCACCATTCAGCTAGCAGATTGGTCGTGCAAGCAACCTACGGGCATGATCGAGGACGTTCTTGTGCGAGTAGGAGAGCTGGTGTTCCCAGCAGACTTCTATATCCTAGAAATGGAGGGAGAGTCGAGCAATGGCAGTGCGCAGATCCTACTGGGCAGACCATTTCTGATGACCGCGCGCACGAAGATAGATGTATGGAGGGGTACGCTCTCTATGGAGGTTGATGGCGAGGAAATTCATTTCAACATATTCAAAGGGATGCAGCACCCTCATGAAGACGCCACAGTGCACGCAATGGACAGCTTAGATGACTTGGTCGCAGATGCGCAATGTGCGAGCGCAGCAGAAGAACCTATAACACTGGCACAGGCAGAGTTGGAGGCGCAGGATGAGGAGCTGAGCAGTGCTGCACCAGAACCCAGACAGGTACAAGACATAGTTAATATATGTACTACTAATAAAATCTTGCCCTCTATTGAACAGGCACCCAAGGTCGAACTGAAGCAACTCCCAGAGCACCTCAAGTACATATTCTTGGGAAATGAAGACACCCTGCCAGTGATCATAAAGAAAGGATTAGAAGAGGAGCAGGAGGCGCAATTACAGCAGGTACTGCGCAGAAACCAGCGCGCTTTAGGATGGACACTTGCTGATCTGCGCGGAGTGAGCCCCGACGTATGCATGCACAGGATTCTATTGGAAGATGGAGCCAAACCATCCAGGGAGCCCCAACGCAGATTGAACCCGAATATGATGGAGGTAGTGCAGAAGGAAATTCTGAAGTTGCTTGACGCAGGAGTCATTTACCCCATTTCAGACAGCAAGTGGGTAAGTCCAGTGCACGTTGTGCCAAAGAAGGGAGGAATCACAGTAGAAGAGAATGCGCAGGGCGAGCTAGTTCCCAAGCGCATTCAGACTGGATGGCGCATGTGCATCGACTACAGGAAGCTTAACGCAGTCACGCGCAAGGACCATTTCCCGCTACCCTTCATGGATTAGATGCTAGATCGATTAGCGAGGAAGCCCTACTTTTGTTTCTTGGACGGATACTCAGGGTACAATCAGATACCCATAGTTGCGGAAAATCAAGAGAAGACCACATTTACCTGCCCATTCGGTACGTTTGCGTTTCGGCGCATGTCATTTGGGTTGTGTAACGCACCAGGTACGTTCCAACGCCTAGTCATGAGCATTTTTTCTGATATGATTGGTATATGCATAGAAGTGTTCATGGATGATTTTACTGTATACGGAGGTACCTTGGATGCATGCTTAACACATCTTGATAAGGTCTTAGCGCGCTGCATTTCAAAGAACCTAGTGCTCAATTATGAAAAATGTCATTTCATGGTAACGCATGGTGTAGTACTAGGACACATTATCTCGCAGGAGGGGATCAAGGTAGATAAAGCTAAAATTGATCTTATTTCCAATCTGCCTTATGCCACTAGCGTGCGCGATGTGAAATCATTCCTTGGGCATGCCGGGTTTTACAGGCGCTTCATAAAAGATTTTTCTAAGATTTGTATACCCCTGTCTAACCTCTTGCAAAAGGATGTTTGTTTCGAATTTACTGATGAGTGCAGGGCCGCATTTGACAAGCTAAAGGAGGCGCTGACCAGTGCGCCAGTGATGCGTGCGCCAGACTGGAACCTGCCATTTGAACTGATGTGCGACGCAAGCGATTATGCAGTAGGTGCAGTCTTGGGGCAGCGAGTGGACAAGAAGCCGCACGCCATTTATTATGCATCGCGCACACTGGACGCTGCGCAGAGGAACTGCACCACCACGGAGAAGGAGCTTCTGGCAATTGTGTTTGCGCTGGAGAAGTTCCGTGCATATGTTCTAGGCGCTAGGGTCATCATTTACACAGACCACGCAGCAATCCGCTACCTAATGTCCAAGAAGGAAACTAAGCCGCGCCTGATGCGCTGGGTACTCCTACTTCAGGAATTTGACTTGGAGATCAAAGATAAGAAGGGCACGGAGAACACAGTCGCAGACCGCTTGAGCAGGATCGTGAAGGCGGAGGAGCCAGGGCAGATCACGGAGACGTTCATTGACGAGCATCTGATGGCGCTGACAGGTAAGGTACCATGGTATGCGCACATTGCAAATTACCTGGTCACAGGTACGTTTCCTCCTCATTTCACTAAAACCCAATGCATGAGATTAAAACATGAGTCCAAGCATTACATTTGGGATGATTCGTATATGCTCAGAATAGGACCTGATCAGATTTTAAGGCGCTGCGAGCCTGACCATGAAATTAACTCTGTTTTAATGTTTTGTCATGCGCACGCATGTGGAGGACACTTTGGTTCAAAGCGCACGAGCAGAAAGATCCTGGACTGTGGATTTTATTGGCCGCGCTTGTTCACTGACTCATATAACTACTGCAGGAACTATGACAGGTGCCAGCGCACCGGAGGCATATCAGCGCGCAATGAGATGCCGCAGACACCAATTCTAGTGGATGAAGTATTCGACATTTGGGGGATTGACTTCATGGGGCCATTTCCCCCATCTTCCGGATACGAGTATATTTTGGTCGCGGTAGATTATGTCTCCAAATGGGTTGAGGCCAAGGCTACACGGAAAGACGATGGTAAGACGGTCGTTGACTTTTTGAGAACTAACATATTTTGCAGGTACGGAGTGCCTAAGACAATCATTAGCGACCAGGGGACGCACTTTTGCAACAGGATTGTGGCGCAGGTTTTCAAGCATTATGGAGTGCGCCACAAGACGTCCACGGCTTATCATCCTCAGACAAATGGACAGGCCGAGGTTTCCAACAGAGAGATCAAGCGCATCCTGGAGAAGACCGTGAGACCGTCGCGCAAAGATTGGAGCCAGCGTCTTGACGATGCGCTGTGGGCATACCGCACTGCGCATAAGACGCCAATTGGGACTTCACCGTTCCGGTTGGTTTACGGAAAAGCATGCCACCTGCCAGTGGAGTTAGAGCACAAAGCATATTGGGCATTACGCATTTGCAACCTGAACCTAGACGAGGCCGGAAAGGAGCGCGCATTTGAGCTAAGCGAATTAGAAGAGCTGCGCCTGGATGCCTATGAGGGATTGCGAGATTACAAGGCGCGCACAAAGGCATTTCATGACAAGCATATCCTCAGACGCACTTTTGAGCCAGGAGACCAGGTATTATTATTCTCATCATGCCTAAAGCTCATGCCTGGAAAGCTGCGCAGCAAATGGACAGGACCGTACACAGTCACCAAGGTTTTCCCCTACGGAACAATTGAGTTAGAAAACGAGCACCGGCATCGTTTTCAGGTCAATGGGCAGAGAGTCAAACGGTATTTAGCAGAACCTTGGACAGCGCGCGAAATTGAATTGGCAGAGCCTGAGATAGCAGATGCACAGGTAGCTGCGCCAGAGTCATCACCAGACGCGCCAGAGGGAGAACAGGGGACTATTGCTCATATTTCTTCTCCCTCTTTACCTACCCTCGTTACTTATAATTTATCACATACTATTAACCATGCTGACCACCCTTCCGACCCTTTGCGCAGGACCGAGAAGAACACAACACATGCACAAGCGCAGGGTCACTCAGGAGCAAGTGTGGGGGAGGTCGCTGGTATACTTTCACGCAAGTAACGAGGTATAGTCGAGCCAACGACGTTAAATAACGGCACTTGTCGGGAGGTAACCCGACATGTTTTACTTTTACATGTTTTTCTTTTAGTTTTTCTAGTGTCTTTTAGCTAGTTTAGGACTTGTAGTTTTTTTAGTCGAGCAGCAGTGCGCAGGTCCGTGCGCACTTCAGTGCGCGGGACAGCTGCGCCAGTCAGGGGGTATATAAGGGCAGTACTTAGAAAATTTCAGCACTTTTTCACTCGACCGTTGCAAGAGAAACTCCCGCCCTCACACCTCCGCTCACCGTCCGGCGCTTACCCAGCTTCTGTTTAGAGAGATTTGAGGAGGACTCCGTCGCACTCCCTTCAGGTAACCTTTCCCCCCGTTTTGAGCCGATTGCATTAGGGTTTGTGCGAGAAGAGGGGTGACCTAGGTCTGAAATCGCACCAAGCTAGCGTGCCCCGATTGGAGGTTTGGTTAGTGGGTTTTGTAGGCAGGGAGTAGGCGCCCAATTGGTGAAAGTTTCAAGGCATTTGGAGGAGTTTGGATTTTTTGAGCTTTAGAGAGTGTTGACCGTAGTTGACCAAAGAGACCCGGCGCACGATGCAGCCTGCCGAGGACCAAGCGACCCCAGCTCACTTCGCCACCAAGTACCCGGCCTTCCTGAGGCTTGAGATGCACGGGACTCCGTACATCAGCAGGGAGTTCCTGCGGGAGGTCGGTATGGAGGACCTCATCTTGGAGAAGCTCGCGCTGGCGGGCTGGGAGGCGCTGTTGGAGATCAACAGCGCAGCAGACAAGGACGACACTTGCGACTTTCTGGCGTCGCTAGAAACGAGTGATATGGAGATAAGGTACCGGCACCGAGGGGTGTGGTACATTGCCTCGGCTAAGAGGCTGAAGCGCACAGTGAGGTGCGCTAAGGTGCGAGAAGCTGACATGGACGCGCACACGAATCAGGAGGCGTGGCGCGAGATGGCGACCGGACCAGTTTTTGCCGCGGGGCACAGCCGAGGACGCGAGCTGCGCGACCCGTGGATGTTTTACTTGTGGCGCTTGGTCGCCTATGCGATCATTGGGCATTTTAATGGTGCGCCGAAGATCAGCTTGCTGGATATGTAGATTTTGAAGGGCTTTTATTATGGGAAGAGGATGCTTTTTGTCCCGAACATGGTGATCCACTGGAGCCGGGTCAGCACCAAGGGGCCGCTGACTTGCGGAGGGATAATAACGCACCTGCTGCGTGCGTTGCATGGAGAGCCTGAGGTGCCAGAGCACACAGTGGTGCCTGCTGTTCCCCTGGACCGCGCCCACATGCTGCAGATAAGGGCGGTAGCCGTGAGAGAGGATGGCACATTGGAGTGGTGCTACCGCCTGCAGCCGGCCAGAGCGGCGCGGCCAAGAGCGGAGAGCAGCGCGCAAGCAGCAGAGGCTGCGCAAGAGATGGAGGAGGACGAGGCCCCAGAGCCAGTTGTGCCTCCAGTCAGGTGCGCGAGGACTCGCGCGCAGACTGGAGCGCGCCGGAGGGCCAGTGCACCGCAGGGGGAGCCAGTTACCATTTCAATTGAGGATTCTCCCCCGCGTGCACAAGGGAAGCGCCCCAGGATGGAGTCAGAGGAGGTGCCAGAGGAGGTACCGGAGGAGCGGTGCATGATGTTCAACGTCATGCGCGTGCTCAAATATTTAGCGCCCGAGGGGGCAGATTTGAGCTTGAGCCCACCATCAGGGTGGAGATTTGGAGATGCTATTCCCCCTCTCCTCAGCCTGCGCCGGCCACCTCCAGGGTCCCCCAGCGAGCCGCACCAGCCAGCCAGCCCTCTTACCCAGCCCCCAATGCATCCAGCAGAGCCCTCTCCAGCCCCAGTTCCAGCACCAGAGCCAGCTCCAGTACCAGAACCCACCCCAGCAGCAGATCCCGTCCTTAGTACCAGCTCAGATTCGCTATGGGATCCTGTCTCAGAGGACGACCTCATGGCTCAGCCCGCCGACATTTCTGTCGTGCCGCTAGCCTCCAGCACCGAGTACGTGACAGATTCTTCAGAGGAGGAGGCGCACGGGTCCGAGGCTGAGTCCAGCTCAGAGGACATCTAGGGCTGCAGGGAGGGCGCGCATTTCTTTCGGGTGGTTTCTTTTTCTTATCCTTTTAAAAAACTGTTGCTCCATGTTGCTATATTTTGCTGACTATTGTGCTGAATATTTTTTGTGCCCCTTGCTAAATTGCGCTGCTTTGGCTATTTGTTTTTATGTTCTTTGTTTTGCTTGCATGCATGTGTGCGCGTTCTCCGTGCGCTTGAGCTTGAGTCGTGGGGACACGGCTCTGTTTAAGTGTGTGGGGGGGGGGGGGAGCGTTACATTTACATTTCACGTTTTTTTTGAGCTTTATAGTGTAGCTTAGTGTAGTTGAAGAAAATAGTAGCAGTAGTGCGCTTGTGTACGGGTTGCGCACACTGTTCAGCTTGTTTTGCGCTATCCATATTGCGTGCGCTGCTATCAACTGTTTTAGTATATTTTTTCATTTTTTCTGCTCCTGTTAGTTGGGATATACAGGGGATGTGGAGTTGACAGAAACGCTCTAGAGAGGCTGAAATTTCAAGTGTCTCTACTTATGCAGATTTGTGAACTAGCAGTTGCTGCAACACACTCTTGTTCACTTAAATGTAGGCACAGCAGACAATGAATAGGACACAGATTTGTTCACCCAGTTCGGCCAATCAGCCTACGTCTGGGGAGGACTATTCTCCAGTCCTCAATCCACTCAACCAAAGGTTCAGATCACACTAGGTTACAACGCACGCAACCTATGCTACTTTAACCCCGTGTGGACTACTCAACACAATCAGAACAAGCTCTGATTTGTGCCAGCACACCCTCTACAATATGTCAGTCTAGAATAGCTACAATCCTCTTCAAGAACTCAGCCTATTCTAGCCTACACTACTCAGCAGGGTTGCTGCAGCAACAGCTGTAACACCAGCTGAAGCACTCTGTCCGCGTCGCTCCAAGGCCTCCTGCCGAGCCGATCGAACCACTCCAAGAGCGCTGCACACTCTGAGTAACTCCCCCTCACTCAGTGACCACCTGCCACTAGTGAGTTCTTCCGCACGAACCTCGACCGAGCCTTCCACCCGTCAGCTCTCCCGCGGCTGCCTTTGATCAACCAACAAGCTCCACAGCTCTAAATTGGCTTCCAGATCAAAGCACGAATCAGTCTCTGCAAGACCTGACTCTCTTCTGCAATACGCACCACAGCTCTGCGCTCAACGCTCTGCCCGTGTATGTTGATCGAAGAACAACTTCCGTAGCACACCCAGAAAAAATCCTCTCTCTGAATTTCGTGTCTACTCTCGTGTATCACTCAGCTTCGATCAGCCTCTTCAGCCCTCGAACCTTCTGCTTAAATACCCTCACCACTTTTAAGCAATTTCCAGGTTTAGGCCATAATCCCACAAGATCAATTATCTCCTAAAATCTAGGAGATTAGATTTGATTAATATCTTCAATGCAATCTGCTTTTCGGACAAGTGAACCGTGCTGGAAAAATGCTTAGCAGCATTAGAAAACCTCCTAAGAGCAAGAACACAAACTGCCATACCTTCAAGACGCACCCAGCACAAACTATTACTCGGACAGATGAACCAGCATTTGAACCAGCACCTGCTGCAGCACCCCTGCTGTATCTGTTGCTAGCTGTTCTGCTTGATTGCTTGAGCTGCAGCAGCTCCTTGTTCACAAATGACATATGTTGGTTTTGGCAAAACTGCCACACTTGCATTATCAATCTCCCCCTTGGCATTTTGACAAAACCACTTCATAACTCCACTTCTCAGCCTGCTCTTTCTTCTCCCCCTTTTTGGAACAAAATGACGAGGGGGTGTCTCTGCCGGGAGCACTTATGACGGCAATACACAGAGCCCGAGAGAGGCTCTCAGGTCTTCAAACCGAACTGCATCCAGAGCTTTGGTGAAGATATCAGCAAGTTGTTTGGCAGACACAACATGCTGGAGCGAGATGACTTTCTGTTCAACAAGGTCACGGATGAAGTGATGACGGATGTCAATGTGCTTGGTTCTACTGTGCTGGACAGGGTTCTTGGATATGCTGATGGCACTCATATTGTCACAGTAGAGAGTCATGGCATCTTGAGCAACCCCATACTCACTCAGCATTTGCTTCATCCACAACATTTGTGCACAGCAGCTCCCAGCAGCAATGTACTCAGCCTCGGCAGTGGATAGAGAAATGCTATTCTGTTTTCTGCTGAACCAAGAGACCAGGTTATTCCCCAAGAAGAAACATCCTCCCGAGGTGCTCTTCCTGTCTTCTGAGCACCCTGCCCAGTCTGCATCACTGAATCCAACCAGATTAGCCTTTGTGTCTTTAGTTTACCATAGGCCATAGCCCACAGTTCCCCCGACATACCGAATAATGCGCTTGACCAACTGCATATGGCTGTCTCTTGGACTGGCTTGGAATCTGGCACAGACTCCTACTGCATAGGAAATGTCAGGACGGCTGGCAGTCAGGTAAAGAAGGCTCCCAATCATGCTTCTGTAGACAGTTTGACTTACTTCCAAACCTTGCTCATCTTTAATGGCTTTCACATGAGTAGCAGCAGGAGTACGCTTGTGACTGGCTGAGTCGAGCTGAAATTTCTTCACAAGGGCCTTGCTGTATTTGCTTTGAGCAATAAAGATCCCGTCCATTTTCTGAGTAATCTCCAAACCAAGAAAATAGGAAAGTTCTCCTACCATGCTCATCTGTAATTCTTGCTGCATGTGTTGCACAAACTGCTTCACCAGGTGCTGGGACTTTGATCCAAAGACAATGTCATCCACATATATTTGAGCAATGATCACATCAGACCGAGTTCTTTTGACAAACAAGGTTTTGTCAGCTCCCCCTCGGTTGTAGCCATGATTTTCCAGGAAGATTGTCAATCGCTCATACCAAGCCCGAGGAGCCTGTTTCAGTCCATATAAAGCTTTCTTCAATTTATACACCTGTTCTGGATGATGAGGATCTTCAAAACCTTTTGGTTGAGAGACATAGACTTCTTCAGAGAGATCTCCGTTCAAGAACGCACTTTTAACATCCATTTGATATAATTTGAATCCCAGGCAGCAAGACATTGCTAGAAGCAGTCTGATGGCCTCCAGGCGAGCTACTGGAGCGAATGTTTCTTCAAAGTCAAGACCTTCAATCTGAGAATATCCCTGGGCAACCAGTCTGGCTTTATTTCTTGTAATGTTGCCCTTTTCGTCAGTTTTATTTTTGAACACCCATTTTGTGCCGATGATGTTTACCCCTTTAGGTCTGTCTACCAAATCCCAGACATCGTGCCTTTCAAACTCTGCCAACTCCTCTTGCATAGCCATAATCCAGAATTCATCACTCATGGCCTCCTTGAAGTTCTTTGGTTCAAGACTGGACATGAAGCATGTATTGAGGTAGGCATGGCCTCTGGTTCTTCTTCTATCTGAGGGATTCCCAATCACATTTGTCAAGGGATGATCCTTCTGTATCTTCTTTGGGGGCTGCCTTGAAGGTGGATCAGGAGCTTCAGTGTGAAAATCCTCAGACAGACTCTCTGCTTGGTCATCTGGAATCTCTGCTTCAGCACTTGCTGTAGCATCTGCTGGAGCCGTAGCTTGTTCACTTCTGGTCTGTCTATCAGACATTTCTTCAGGATCAGAGTCTTCTTCACCAGTGTCAGACTCAGAGTTAGGTCCTTCATCTACATCTTTGACAACCACATTTATTGATTCCATGATAGTCTTTGTTCGCTGGTTGAACACACGATATGCCCTGCTGTTTGTTGAATATCCCAAGAATATTCCAGGATCACTCTTTGGATCGAGTTTCTTTCGATACTCCCGGTCTCTCAGAATGAAGCAGTCACTTCCAAAGATGTGAAAGTACTTAACAGTGGGCTTTTTCTGATTCCAGAGCTCATAGCAGGTCTGCATGGTACCTCTTCGCAAGGTAACTCTATTGATGATGTAGCAGGCGGTATTCATGGCCTCTGCCCAGAATTTCAGAGGAATCCTCTTAGCATGGATCATTACCCTGGCCATTTCTTGAATTGTTTGGTTCTTCCGTTCCACCACACCATTTTGCTGAGGAGTAATAGGAGACGAGAACTGATGTGTTATACCCCTTTGTTGACAGAACTCATCCATGTCTTTGTTTTCAAATTCTCTGCCATGATCACTGCGAATGCTGCTGATTCTAAGATTCTTTTCTTGCTCTAGCCGAGACACCAGAGACACAATGACACTCACAGTGTCTGATTTTTCTCTGATAAATTCAATCCAAGTGAATCTAGAATAGTCATCAACACAGACAAATGCATACCTTTTCTTGCCTAGGCTCTCCACTTCCATTGGTCCCATCAGATCCATATGGATCAGCTGAAGAGGCCTGATGGTACCAATATCTTTGACCCGAGGATGTGAAGCCCTCTTTTGTTTCCCAATCTGACAGTCTCCACAGATGGAGTCTGTCTCTCCTTTCAGCAGTGGAATTCCTCTGACCAGCCCTTCTGTGGCAATTCTCTTTAGAGTTCTCAGGTTAACATGTCCCATCCTTTTGTGCCATAAGGTCATTTCCTCGGCCTTTGTCAGCATACATTTCTGAATCCGTGAGTTTGAACTCACATTGAGAAGGTAGCAATTGCTCTTGGATCTGGCTCCTTCCATTATGCACTTTCCAGATTTATCGAGAACTTGGCATGAGTCTCTTGTAAACTTAACTTGTTTAGTTCCATCACACAACTGGCTGATGCTGATAAGATTAGCCTTTAATCCTTCCACCAGAAGAACATTGCTCAGATTTGGCATTCCTTCTACAGCCAAAGTTCCTCTTCCCAGCACCCTTCCTTTCAGACCATTACCAAACTTCACATTTTGTTCCAGACAGGGAGTAATATTCTTCAGAAAGGATCTTTCTCCTGTCATATGGCCTGAACAGCCACTGTCAAAGTACCAGCTTATCTTGTCTGAGGTGCTAGCTGTGCTGACTAGGGCGAGGAGCTGAGTCTGCGCATGTTTCTGCTTGGCAGATTTCCTGGGCGATGTAATTCTGGCATGAGCTGAGGAGCAGTTTCTTTGAATATGTCCTCTGCGACCACAGCTGTAACATTTCTTAAACTTCAAAGCTCTCTTGTTACGGTGAAATAGACATTGCTGCAGCAAGTCCTGGTTCACTCCTTTTTGTGTTTTTGTGCCTCTTCTTGCTGACCTGTATCTGGCCATGTTGCATTCATCTTCACTCAGATCTTCACTTTCACTGGCAGAAAGGGCTTTCTTCTTCATCCGTTTGCTGGTGCAGTTGATCTGTCGATGGCCGTAGCCTGCACAATTCCAGCATTGGACTCCTTTCTTCACTTCGTTCTTTTCTTCTTCACTCTGAGCTGGTTCCTTACCTTTCCTTTTGTTTTCACCGCCCCTCCTGAATTGTTTTCGCGAAGAAGATCTTTTCTCAGTTCTGGATTCCATGTTTTTCAGGAGCTTTCCGAGGTTCTTAACCAGCATGTTTATCTGATCATCTGGATCTGTCTGCTTGCTTTCCGCTTCTGCCTTCAACCCAACATTCTTATCCTGGGAGGTGGTGTCTCCTTTGACCAGTTTCATCTCAAATTGTTTGAGAGACCCCATCAGCTCTTCCAACCTCATGAATCTGACATTTTGTGCTTCTTCAATGGCTGTCACTTTCATGTTAAATTTTGTAGGCAGCGATCTGAGCACCTTTCTGATAAGCTTTTCTTCTGGGATGGGCTCACCAAGGGCATGAGCTTCATTTGCAAGATCACAGAGTTTAGCATTAAACTCAGTGACTGTTTCTTCATCCAGCATCCTCAGATTCTCAAATTGTGTGGCAATTATCTGGAGTCTTGACAGCTTCACTCTATCAGTTCCCTCATGGGCAGTTTGCAGAATCTCCCATGCTTGCTTGGCCATGTCACAGTTTGAGATCAACCTGAAGTTATTAGCATCAACTGCAGCAAAAATTGCATTCAAAGCCTTTGAATTACCAGTTGCTGCAGCACCTTCTTCAACAGTCCACTGCTCTTCAGGTTTTATTCTTGTCACTCCTTGCTCATCTATGGTGATTGGGGGAGACCACTGAATCACAACAGCTCTCCATGTCTTCTCGTCAATGGCCCTGAGAAAGGCCTTCATCCTAGCTTTCCAATAACCATAGTTGCTCTCTTCCAGAAGTGGAGGTCTACTCGTGCTCTGTCCTTCCTTCATTGTCTTGTCTACTTCGGAGACACTGTAGGACCTTTTAAACTCTGTGTGTCGAGTTCCTGCTCTGATACCAATTGAAATTTCAAGTGTCTCTACTTATGCAGATTTGTGAACTAGCAGTTGCTGCAGCACACTCTTGTTCACTTAAATGTAGGCACAGCAGACAATGAATAGGACACAGATTTGTTCACCCAGTTCGGCCAATCTGCCTACGTCTGGGGAGGACTATTCTCCAGTCCTCAATCCACTCAACCAAAGGTTCAGATCACACTAGGTTACAACGCACGCAACCTATGCTACTTTAACCCCGTGTGGACTACTCAACACAATCAGAACAAGCTCTGATTTGTGACAGCACACCCTCTACAATATGTCAGTCTAGAATAGCTACAATCCTCTTCAAGAACTCAGCCTATTCTAGCCTACACTACTCAGCAGGGTTGCTGCAGCAACAGCTGTAACACCAGCTGAAGCACTCTGTCCGCGTCGCTCCAAGGCCTCCTGCCGAGCCGATCGAACCACTCCAAGAGCGCTGCACACTCTGAGTAACTCCCCCTCACTCAGTGACCACCTGCCACTAGTGAGTTCTTCCGCACGAACCTCGACCGAGCCTTCCACCCGTCAGCTCTCCCGCGGCTGCCTTTGATCAACCAACAAGCTCCACAGCTCTAAATTGGCTTCCAGATCAAAGCACGAATCAGTCTCTGCAAGACCTGACTCTCTTCTGCAATACGCACCACAGCTCTGCGCTCAACGCTCTGCCCGTGTATGTTGATCGAAGAACAACTTCCGTAGCACACCCAGAAAAAATCCTCTCTCTGAATTTCGTGTCTACTCTCGTGTATCACTCAGCTTCGATCAGCCTCTTCAGCCCTCGAACCTTCTGCTTAAATACCCTCACCACTTTTAAGCAATTTCCAGGTTTAGGCCATAATCCCACAAGATCAATTATCTCCTAAAATCTAGGAGATTAGATTTGATTAATATCTTCAATGCAATCTGCTTTTCGGACAAGTGAACCGTGCTGGAAAAATGCTTAGCAGCATTAGAAAACCTCCTAAGAGCAAGAACACAAACTGCCATACCTTCAAGACGCACCCAGCACAAACTGTTACTCGGACAGATGAACCAGCATTTGAACCAGCACCTGCTGCAGCACCCCTGCTGTATCTGTTGCTAGCTGTTCTGCTTGATTGCTTGAGCTGCAGCAGCTCCTTGTTCACAAATGACATATGTTGGTTTTGGCAAAACTGCCACACTTGCATTATCAGAGGCGGTTAGTCGTTCGAGCTTCGGAGGTGAGGTATATGGTCGAGAGCGCTAGTGGAGGCCGGTGCTTCGCGACCTTCGGAACAAGAGAGTGCGCTCAATCACGCAGATGCCGAAGGCGAAATACCCATAGCGTGGCGAGGTGGGAAAACAAACCACCTTTCCTCTGGTAGTTGAGCGGAGGAAGGCGGGCGCGGGTGTAAACGCGGGCGCTGACCTGCGCAGATAGACCACGGAGGGAGAGCGGGGCGTTGTTCCATAGCTGTTATCTGGAGGCCGAGACTGGAACAGTTCTGGGAAACATAGGAACCGTAGACAAAGCTGTACAAAAGGAAAAAATACCAGCAGATGATATGCGCTACAAAAGAATCAGCATGCGCACAAATACGTACCAGCGCGCGCGGAAGTCCATAAAGAAAATCATCAAAGGCTTGAGTTCCCAGAAAGTGCGCGGAAGAATCACGCACCGGAAGAAGCTTGCGCTGTTAACCATATACCCATCCTCGGAGTGAGAGCTGACAACCCGGAGCCTTTGAAGAGCTATCTCCCAGCCATCCGAAATGATCTTCATCCCAGCTGAGAGGTAATGAATTGCGAAATTATTATATTTGAACTGTTGAAGGCAGTTGCGCGCAGGTGGTAGGGCAGCGCAAGGTGATCAGTAGTGCAGATCGCGCCGGAGTGCAAGACTGTGCGCTAGACTCCAGAGAGGTAATGGTATCCGTGCTTGAGTGCTTGTTCGGGACGAACAAGGGGCAAGTGTGGGGGGTTTGATAGAGCCTATTTATACACATTATTTAGATCCTAACCCTTTGCTTGTTTGCATTATTTTGTGTACAAAATTACTGGTTTCCAGTGTTTCTGTATTTCAGGGCAAAGCAAGGGCCTAAGTCGGATACGTGCTAACAGGCAGCGTTTAGGACGCGCATCACACAGCTTGCGGAGCTAGCGGCGCAAACAGAGAAGTTGGCAGAGTCGACCACGGTGCGCTAACCGATTACGCTAACCAAAATGCCGTGCGGCATGCGTAGATAGTGGTGTTTCCAAATCTTGACACGACCAGATTTGGAAGTTGCTAAGGATGAGCTTCTTGAGCAGTATATAAAGAGAAGAAGGCTAGGGTTTGAAAAAAGGATTAATCAGCACCAAAGGATCGAGAGGCACACGAGAGAGCGGCAGAACTGAAAAACACACGAGTCTGCTGAGAGGACCTGCGCTAGCCGACTGCGCCAGCCGAGATTGCAACCTGCACGCACTGTTTGCTATTGTTATCTTGGATACTTTAGTTATTACTTACTGTCTCTATGATGTTTACTACTAGCATGTCTAGCTAAACGCTTAGTATCGGTTGGGCATGAATCTATGAGTATTTCCTTTGAGACTTGCGCTTAATGCATAGCTTATTTGCTTATATTAATTCTGTGCACATTGTTGGCAGCTAGTTGCATGAGTAGGGGAAGCCTTGAACCGCAATCTTACTCTTGTTGCTTGTTGTTGTATGTTAAACTAGTTGAATAGCCTGACGGTGCCGACTAGGAGTAACGCGCTAGGATAATCAGTTGCTACTGTGACAGGATTCGCAGCTGCTTAGACTAGTCTTAAGAATTAATAGCTCATGAACTTTGATCGGAACATGCGCACATGTTAGGAAGCCTTGATCCGACACTAACATTAGCAAACCAAACTGTAGACGTTTAGAGTCGATGATAAGGAATACACTCATAGAGGATTGTCTGCGCCGATACTTCTCATAGTCATAGTACTTAATCTCTACTGCCTGCGCACGTCTAGTGCAATTCCCGCATTTACTACTGTTTACTCGCGCATTGCGCAACCCCAATCACTCACACCCCCAGTTTTCGTAAGTGCAGGTTACTAGTTAAAGCTAATCTACTGCCTCCTTGTGGATTCGACCCCGACTTAACCGCTGTACTAAGTGGAAGAGGAAGGAATAAATTTGACGTGCACAACGACGCGCGATCAGTAATACATATCTAAATGAGCCAAATAATCATGGATATAGATCTTGAAATAATAGGTATTTGATCTATGATTAGTCTTAAGCCAAAGTTGAGGTAATGCTCCAATGGGAGGCGATGTTTCAACTTAGAGGCGATGCCTGAAGATTGGGACATCACATGTAATTGTGCCATAAGTGGGGCGACGCTTGAGAATTCTTTAAAGGCATTTAAGGACTTTTATGGATCTAGGCGTTGCCTGACACCAAGTTGGAGCGACCCCAAGGTTGAGGCGTCGCTAGGAACAAAAGAGAGTCAATGCCTGGCCATAAAGTAAAGAGAATGATTTTCTTCATTTCACATGCTACACGCTACACACTTGAATGCTATCTTGCAATCCTTCGTTTTAGTTTTCAACTCTTCTACACACTACACACTTGATAGTAGTGCTGAGGTATGACATCCTTGACAAAACTGCACAAGAATCTGCTAAAGCACTTCCTGAAGATTTAAAGCTGGAGCACAATCTGAAGACTAACAAAACAGTAACAAAGTCAGCAACAAAGCACAAGAATCTGCTATAGCACTCTATGGACCACAAAAGCTGAGGCAGACTGGGCAACAAACAAATGCCAGAATCTTCTATAGCAATCCGTGATGATTTGAAGCTAGAGCAGAATGGTCGATCATCTTAAAGCTGCACAGAGAGTGTCCGGCGAAGTGATGGCGGTATCGCAAGAGCACAAGAAGCTGTGCCAACGTCATCAAGTGTGCAGCAGCGTCATCATATGGTCGGAGAGATTCAAAAAGATAAAGTTTCTAAATTCCGATTTTGGAAACAGAATCCTAACAAACTCTAAGAATTTTGCAAGAATCTAGAAGAAGATTCTAAAGATGCTGTGCTACACTAAGAATCCTAGGGTATCTAGGGTTTCCGTCACTGATGATTGATGAACATATAAAACAATGCAGAGGCAGAAGAGCGAGATATAGAGAAGCGGAGAATCGAAGTAGAGAACACGCAACAAGAGTTAATAAGTAGAAGGCTGAATAATAGAGTTGTGTTGAGCACAGAAGAGATCAGAACTCTCAGAGTTTGATCTAGTATTGATCCATTGAACTCAACTAGAGCACGGCTCGTTGAAGGATCAATCAGTTGCTTCGGAGAACGGCTGCGGACAGGCGGTGTCGCAGGCTGTTGGAGAGTTGATCCAAGCTGCCCGATAATGACAGACGGTCATTGATCGAGGGGGAGCAAGGTCAGAATTTGAAGAATTCAGGTTGAGTCGGACTGTTTGACAGAGTGTGCTAAAATAGTTGTTGATTAGAGTTACATCAACTCTGGTACATAATGTGCTATAACATCCCGTCTACTACACATTATAATAGGATATGCTAAGTCTGAACATCAGGTCTGTAGCTGATCTTTACTAGAAGTGTGTAGGTAGTGTGAAGCGAGTCTGTGGGATCAAACTGTGAGCTATTTTGTGGGATCACATTGAGCTGAGGTGGAGCAAGGTTAGAAGTAGTGGTTAAACTAGAGTGTGGCTCAGTTTTGGAATCCATTGTACTCTAACAGATATAGTGAAACATTGAGGATCGAGTATCCTCCGAGATGTAGCCAAGTTGCCGAACTAGGTTAACAATTGTTTAGTGTCTTCAGGTTCGGCCATATACAGCTAATTCCGTAGAGTGATATAGCAGACGCTATAACTCGTCACCAGCAACGCGCAATGAATTTCAATTGGGTATCAAAGCCGATCACTCGACACATAGAGTGAGCGTTGCTGACATTACGGCCGCCATGAAGGAAGGACGAGCACCAGCCGACCGCCACTACTCGAGGGAGGAAATTTTGGCTACTGGAAAGCTCGGATGAAGGTTTTTCTCAAGGCTATTGATGAAAAGGCATGGAGGGAAGTCATATCTGAATGGTCTCATCCACCGACCATGGACAGCGCGGCTGTTGCACGGAAAAAGTCTGAAGACATGTGGACTACTAACGAAGAAGTTATAGCATTGATGAAGCATATTTATACGATCCATCAAGTTGTTTATTCCCAGTTTTTAATCACATTTTGCGCGTGATAGATTACTTCTTTGTAATGTTTCGCATCGCAGGTGTATCAAGACCGCTTAGAACTTTATTGCGCATTTGGATGGATATACAGTAAATCTGGGCAGATTGACCTATTCGTAGTCAAAGGCTCACCGAGCGCATGATTCTGATCCGATTGAAGCGTGTTATACCTTGTTGGAAAGCTAACTCAAGGAGCTACAATTCTCTAGTTTACGTCCAGACGAGATGCGGAGGTCTAAAGGGTCAGACAAGCGAGTTTCTGATACTGCAGACACTACCGAGCCGAAAGCACACTTTAGCTGAGTTAATGTCTTCTCCGAGCGCGTATATAATGTCTTCATGAGGCGCGCGACTAATGTCTTCATCCGGGGCAATATGCAATTGATGACGTCAGCATTGGGCCCACAGCCCAAAATCAGATTTAGAAGTTTTCAAGATTTAAAAGTCTTCTTTACCTATAAATACAGACTTTCTACACCAAGGAGAGGGGGAATCTTCAGCACGAAAATTCAGAACGAAGTTGGAGAGGCAGAAGCAGCAGCGTGCGGATTTCGAGATGATTACTATTCATCGCCGGAATTACTATTCACAGTTTTAGTATTTTTCTAAACTCAGATTATTTTAATTATTTTAGATGACTCGTAGCAGCTAAACCTTTCGTTTAGTTTGGGGATTTTGTTTTGCAACGTACGGTTTGAAATATTTATGTTTCATAATTCAATTCTATAAATTCCTATTCTTTGTTTGAATTGGATGCTCTGATTATCAAGTTAGCGTATCCTAGCGGTGAAACTGAGTTGATATCTATTGCGTGATATTGGATTGACTTCCCTATTAGCTAAGGCTAGCGGTATAACCTAATCGGTGTCGTTAATCGAGTAATCGTTAACCCTATTCGAGAACCTAGCGGTTGAGATTAGGTAGAACACTAGAGTCGGCATTACCTTAGCGGGCTTGTTAGACTAGGAACAACAGTTTACTAGTTGATGCATGTCACAATCGATGATTACCAGTTGCAATGCATATCCCTGAACTGACTTTTCTCTGAATTTGACAACAAAACATTATTCCTGCAACCCCCTTTTTATTGTGACAATTATTAGTAAGACTTTATCATTGATTGCTCTCTCGTGGGTTCGACCCTGCTTACTGCTTGCTGATTTTAACAGGAGATATAAATATAAGTTTGGCGCACACAATGACGTGCCGTCAACAGTGGCGGAGCCAGAAAATTTTTATATAGGGGTCAAAAATTTTTATAAAATAAAATAAATTCATATTACAATTGTTCTTTGCGAGTTTTCATTTTCATAAAGAGTTCAATGATATCATCGTTAACAATGAGCTGAAATAAATCTTTTTCAATGTAACAGACAAGACAATCAGACAAAAAAACATCTCCCATGTGGTTGCGCAGATTTGTCTTCACAATTTTCACTGCCGAGAAACATCTTTCAACTGTTGCAGTGACAACGGGGAGTGTCAATACTAGCTTTAAGAGTCGAAATATCAAAGGAAACGTGAGATGCTTTCTTGTATCAACCATTACTTTACCAAGAGCACCAAGATCCTTCAAATGTAAAAATCTTTCATCTGCTCGTACATTATCGATAAATAGTCGAAGTTGATGTTCAAGAGCCATTTGATCACCAAAATCAAAGTCATTAGGATAAAATTTGGCCAATCTCAACAACTTCAAATGGTCAAATTGGTGAAATGAATCAACGGGGCTCAACGAAGCCATACAAATAAGAAGTTCAGAATTAACCTCATCAAAGCGGTCATTGAACTCTTGAAGCACCAAATCCACTACTGTGTAAAAACAATCTCGTTGAAGATGTTGCAAATTAGTGATGTTGGTTTTTTTTCTTGGTTTCCGAGCATCAACAAACTCCGCATCCATTTTCAGAATCGGTATACCATGTTCTTCACAAAATGTTGACACCTTAGACATAAGAGAATTCCACTCACAATCTTTAGTTGTTTGTAGTTGTCGCTTAGTTGATGTCACCAATGACATAGCATTAAGAATATCTTGATCTTGTCTTTGGAGAGCCATCGATAAAGATTCCGTAAGGCCTAGTATAAGCAACATCAGCTGCAAATAAAATACGAAATCAAATGATTGTAAATATCTGAGTAGGCCATTTGCTTGATGCCTTTTCATAGGATCTGAACCTTCGTCTGTAATATACTCGAGTACTTCCAAAATTATTGAGAATAATTCCCTCAGTCTCAAAAGTGTCCTATAATGAGAACCCCATCGTGTGTTTCCAGGTCTTTGTAAAGAAACTTCCTGATGCAGTCCACTTCCTGTGTTAATGACATGATTATCAATGGCTTCTTTTATTTTTTCCTGATGCTTCTCTCGTATCATATCTTTTCTTTTGCATGATGCTCCAACCACATTCAATAAAAGAGATAACTTATCAAAAAAGTCACCAACTTCAAAATGTTTCTTTGTAATCCCCACCACAACTAATTGTAATTGATGAGCAAAACAATGAACATAATAAGCTGAACTATTTTCTTGTGATATTAAAGCTCTCAATCCTTTAAACTCACCCTTCATATTGCTTGCTCCATCGTAGCCTTGTCCCCTGAGACTTTTTAAGCTCAATCCATATTCACTAAATAAAGAATCGATCGCACTTTTGAGGCTCATTGCTGATGTATCTTTCACATGATAAACGCCGATAAATCTCTCTTTGATAACTCCAAATTTGTCAACAAATCGAAAAACCACTGCCATTTGCTCCTTATAAGAAACATCACTGGACTCATCTATTAATAAAGAAAATACGCTGTCACCAATTTCTTCAATTATACGACGAGTTACCTCTTGTGAAAAGCATCGAACAATATCCTTTTGAATTGGCGGAGATTGCATTTGATTATTTCTAGGAGCATTTGTCAACACAACTTTACTAACATTCTCATTTTGTCGAGCCGTAAACTTCAACAACTCCTTAAAATTCCCTTGATTGTTCGATTCCTCGGATTCATCATGGCCACGAAAAGGTAAACCTTGATTGAATAAAAATCTTGAAACATCAATGGAAGCATTTAAACGGATGCGATGTTCCTTCTTTATAATGTCGCTTTGCTTATGAAAAGCAACATTAATTGATTGTGCTTGTTTCAATAAATCATCACACTTTTTGACTGCTTTGTTGTGGGAACTATTAATATCTCCGACATGTAGAGATAGTCTATCCTTCTTATTCCAACTACAAAATCCATCTGTCACAAATGAATCCTTTCCGCCACCTTCTCTAAACAAGTAGCAACACAAACAAAATGCTTTGTCCTCTTTGACACTATACTCCAACCAATTCCCATACTGATCAAACCAATCCGGATTGAACCGTCTCAATAATTTTCCAATCATTTTTTGCGGAAAGACATGAGTACGAGGTTGGCAAGGTCCTCTAAGAAGATATGCTCTTCGTATTTCATCTCATTGATTTGGATGATAATCAATAATTTTCTTTCTCTCGGCGGGATCAGTTAGAAGCTCATCTATATCAACAAACTAAAAAGAAGTACCTTTTTGAATAGAATCAATTACATTTGCATTTGAATCATGCTCATCACTGGTCGAAGCTGGATGTTTCCGCTTTAAAAAGAAATCTATCTTTTTTTCTGCAAATAAAATTAATAAAGTGTCATACACAAATATTGTTTATGTCAGACATCATATTAAAATACATTTTGTAATTTAAATTATGCCCATATTATTCAAACTTATGTGACATCTTGGGTTATAATCGAATGTGCCGATGCTTCTTGAGTTCTTGTGATATAAAAAATATTTCGAAACAACTTCACTGTAATTAAACAAAAACAATTGTTATTTACTCAATCTAATATGAATACGTAAACTAATTGATTATAAACAAAATACAAAATAAAAATTTGAAAACACAAGATACATATGGTGAATAAAACGAATTAGCTTAAGAAGATTGGGGCAGCCATCCGATCAGCTCCTAAAATTAAAGTTGTATACTTGTATATAATATGATGAAATTGGATAGTACACAACCAATTTAAGAAGCATGATTATAAACAGCAATATAAGAAATTACAAATTAGTTTAACTTCAACTTTGTAAAATTAGGGTTTTTACCTTGAATCTAACAATGGCCTACGAAGTACGAACCGTGTGATTGGATGCCGATGTCGGGAGGCGTTGGAGCCTTGGAGGCGAGGCGTGGAGACTGGAGAGAGGCGAGGCGTGGCCGCGTGGAGCGAGGCGAGGCGTGGAGAGAGATTTAATAAATTAGTAATTGATGTTTATTAATTGGTATTTTAAAGATAAATTGTATGTTTGGGTACAGAAGTTAGTGTTTTAAATAATTTTGATTTTTTGTTTGGATACAGTTTTAAAAAAAGATTAGTACAAATTTATTTACAAAACCAAACGGGGTCAAATATAAAAAAACATGGGGGTCAATAGAATAATTTTATATGTATTAATGAGTATTTATTACAATTCAATGGGTGCAATTGACCCCTTAAGACTACATTTGGCTCCGCCCCTGGCCGTCAAGCATCTGGGAACTCCAAAGCTTTAAATGTTATTTTTGCTGCTGTTGATGCTGACAATTTAAGGTTGATCTCAAATTGTGATGTGGGCAAACAAGTTGGGAGATCCTTCAAACCGCTCATGAGGGAACAAGCAAAGTGAAGATCTCCAGAATGCAAATGATCACCTCCAGATTTGAAAGCCTGAAGATGCTGGAAGAGGTGACCATCTCAGAATTCAACGCACGGTTATGTGATATATCAAACGAGGCTTATGCCCTTGGAGAACCAATTCAGGAGGAGAAGCTGGTGAGGAAAGTCCTTAGATCTCTCACCTCAAAGTTTGATATGAAGGTGACAATCTGATGATGCAGTATGGCAGTGTTTGACAAAACCAGCACAAGTGAACAAGGAGCAGCTACAGCAGGGGATGCTATAGCAGGAGCTTGTTCAAGTTGCTACAACATCTGTCCGAGTAGCGACAGCAACCTGGGCTTGGCTAGAAGGCCTAACAGCTTTGTGGAGAACATCAGAAGAATCTTTTAAAGTGCTGCGGAGAATATTCCAGTGGGGAATTCCTTGCTAGAGAAGGAGATTTGTTTTGGGAATTAAAAACAAATCTAATCTCCTAAAAATTAGGAGATAATTGTTCTTTTTGGGACATTGCTAAATTCTGTTCTTGATTGAAGCTGGCATAGCTATTTAAGGGAGAACAGTTCAGAGCAGAAAGGCTGATCGAAGCTGAGGGATACACGAGTGCATACGCAGAATTCAGAGAGAGCAATTTTGGTGTGCGATGGATGACTTTTTCGATCATCATCCGATAGCAGAGCATGAGCGCAGAGCTGTGGTGACAGAAGCAGAAGGAGATCAGGACTTGCGTAGTCTAATCCGAGCTTTATCTGGAAGCCAATTCAGAGCAGTGGTGCTTGTTGGTTGATCAAGGAAGGCCGCGGAAGAACTGACGGGTGTGTGGCTCGGTTAAGTGTCTAAGTGGCAGTTCTTGCTAGTGGCAGGAGGTCACTGAGTGAGGGGGAGTATTCTAGAGTGTGCAGCGCTCGTGGAATCGTTCGATCGGCTCGGCAGAAGGCCTTGGAGCGACGCAGACAATTGTGCATCAGCTGTGTGCTACAGCAGATGCTGCAGCAACCCTGCAGACTTGAGTGTAGTTTAGAATAGGCTGAGTTTCGAGGAGACAGTAGCTATTCTAGATTGACATTTGTAGAGGGTGTGCAGACACAAGTCAGAGCCTGTTCTGATTGTGTCAAGTGATCCACACAAGGTTGAGTAGCATAGGTTGCGTGGAGTTGTAACCGAGTGTACTTGGAGACCTCCATGATTAGTGGATTGAGGACTGGTGAATAGTCCTCCCCAGATGTAGGCAGTTGGCCGAACTTGGTGAACAAATTTCTGTCTTGTTCATTGTTTTGCTGAGACAATTTCCGAGTGAACAAGAGTGTGCTGCAGCAACTGCTTGTTCACAAGTCTGTCTGTCAAGAGACGCAGCGAATTTCAATTGGTATCAGAGCAGGAGCTCAACACACAGAGTAAAAGATCCTACAGTGTCTCTGAAAAAGCCAAGACAATGAAGGAAGGACAGAGCACAAGCAGACCTCCATTGTTGGAAGAAAGCAACTATGGATATTGGAAGGCTAGGATGAAAGCCTTTCTCAAGGCCATTGATGAGAAGACCTGGAGAGCTATCGTGGTCCAGTGGTCTCCCCCAATCACCATGGATGAACAGGGAGTCACACGAATAAAGCCTGAAGAACAATGGACTGCTGAAGAGGGAGCTGCAGCAACTGGTAATTCAAAGGCGCTGAATGCGATTTTTGCTGCAGTTGATGCTAACAATTTCAGGTTGATATCAAATTGTGACATGACCAAACAAGCTTGGGAAATTCTACAAACTACACATGAAGGAACTTGAAATTCACAGCGTCTCAGTTAGGCAGATTTGTGAACAAGCAGTTGCTGCAGCACACTCTTGTTCACTTGAAAATTGTCTCAGCAAACAATGAACAAGACAGAAGTTTGTTCACCCAGTTCGGCCAACTGCCTACGTCTGGGGAGGACTATTCTCCAATCCTCAATCCACTAAACACGAAGGTCTCCAAGTACACTTGGTTACAACTCCACGCAACCTATGCTACTCAACCTTGTGTGGATCACTTGACACAATCAGAAAAGGCTCTGACTTGTGTCTGCACACCCTCTACAAATGTCAATCTAGAATAGCTACAGACTTCTCAAGACTCAGCCTATTCTAAACTACACTCACTCAGCAGGGTTGCTGCAGCAACTGCTGTAACACAGCTGATGCACACCTGTCCGCGTAGCTCCAAAGCCTTCCGCTGAGCCGATCGAACGATTCCATGAGCACTGCACACTCTGAAATACTCCCCCTCACTCAGTGACCACCTGCCACTAGTGAGTACTGCCGCACGACACTAGACCGAGCCTTCCACCCGTCAGTTCTTCCGCGGCTTCCCTTGATCAACCAATAAGCTCAGCAGCTCTGAATTGGCTTCCAGATCAAGCTTGAATCAGACTCTGCAAGTCCTAATTCACTTTTGCTATAATCACCACAGCTGTGCGCTCACGCTCTGCTCTCGGGTGATGATCGAAGAAATCGTCCGTCACACACCAAAATTGCTCTCTCTAAATTCTGTGTATGCACTCGTGTATCCCTCAGCGTCGATCAAACTCTCTGCTCTAAACCCCTTTCTCTTAAATAGTAGCACCAACTTTAAGCAAGACCAGGTTTAAGCAATGTCCCAAAAAGAACAATTATCTCCTAAAATCTAGGAGATTAGATTTGATCTTTATCTTTAATACAAATCTCCTTCTCTGGCTAGGAAACCTCACTGGAAAATTCTCCACAGCATTTTAGACATTCTTCTGATGATCTCCGTAGCGATCCCAGCCCTTCTAGACAAGCCCAGGTCGCTGCTGCATCTCGGTCAGATGATGCAGCCACTTGAACAAGCTCCTGCTATAGCATCCCCTGTTGCAGCTGCTGCTTGTTCACTTGTGCTGTAACGGCTCCTTGTTCACTTGTGCTGGTTTTGTCAAACACTGCCATACGACATCATCAATCTCCCCCTTGGCATTTTGACAAAACCCTAGAACACTTATGCACACTTCCATGAACCAGTAAATACTCTAAATGAAAAGAAGATTCAACAAGAGAGTAAGAAAGTAAGTAGATGTGGCCACACTCGGCCGTAGCACAACCACGCAGGGTCAACCAAAAAAAATCATCAGTTCAACAGTAGCACAGCATTTTACTTCTCTCCCCCTTTTTGTCACAGATGCTCAAGAGGACTGCTCCTCATCCGCCGGGAACTCCAGGTCGCTGAGCAGACTCCTGATCTGGCCGCGCCTAGCATCCCTCCTTTTGGCTTCGGCTTCAAGAGTGAGCATCTCAGATATGAGATGGCTCACAATTCTAGCACGGAGGGCTGATTGAATTGTTACACCAGGGGGAAGAGATTCCTCCAGGGGAGCTAGGGCTGAAGCACCAACTAGGAGTGGATCCTCATAGGCTATGTCCAGTACATGTTTCCCTTTGAATAACTTATGGTCTACTGTAAAGACCTGCAGCTCCTCAGATAAACCTTCAGAGATCTCACCAAGCTCCGGATGCTGTGAGACCATCATCCCATAGATGAGGGAGGGTAGCACAATGGGCTTGCTGGAGGAAGCGTTGCCGGCATGATTAGCCAGCTGGGGAAACATCACACTGCCCAGGCTGATTCTCCTCCTCTTCCCAATAAAGTAGAGAACGTTAGCAAAGGCTCTGCTAACCTTCCCCCTGTGAGACCTGGGGATCCAGTTTCTAATGCCCAGATGATACAGCAGGGCATTCTTGGAGGTGAGTTCAGCAGCACTCAGGTTTGGACCACCCCAAGACAGGCACACTCCCCTTGTCAGAACCTTAGCCAGCATCTCTGGCTGAACATCAGTGAGTGCTCTGGCATTCTCATGGATCTCAAGAAACTCATCGATTTTTTCAGGGGTAATAAGAACTGTCTTACCCCGTACCCAACTCCTTCCATACTCATCCGCGCCTTCCTCACCAAACTTCTCTTCCATATTCACAATAAATTCCCTAACCAGAGCTATATTGAATCTGAATGGGTAAGTTAGGGACTTGAGAAGGTTTACCTCAGTGAGAAGCTGGATAATTGCTGCTGATTTGTACTTGTCAAGGTCCAGCCTCTTTTCTAACACAATGTGCTTCCTCTCAACAGTACTCCAGGATTGAGAAGCATTCTTATTTCTGAACCAAATACCTCCCACTGTGATTGCAGTTGTGTCTGCCAATGCAGGTCCTCTCTTAGACGGTGCACCAGCAGTACCTTCATCTTCTTCACTTGATTCCTCTTCTTCACTGCTGGAGACTGGAATTAGGATAGGGGCTTTTCCTTTCTCTGAGGGAGGAGGAGGATGTGCTGCAGCAGGTTCTTGTTCAGGGGACTCCGCTTCTATCTCCTCCCCTTCACCCACAATGCCAGGGGACATAACAAGTGTTCTGCACCTCTCTTCTGCAGAACCTGCTACAGCATCCTCTGTAGCTTGTTCTTCTCCTGGGACTTTTTCAGCCACAGCCTCTTCAGTTAGCACAGCTGCACTGAATACAGCATCCGCGTCGCTCCAAGGCCTTCCACCGAGCCGATCGAACGATCCCACGAGCGCTGCACACTCTGGAATACTCCCCCTCACTCAGTGACCACCTGCCACTAGTGAGTACTGCCGCACGACACTAGACCGAGCCTTCCACCCGTCAGTTCTTCCGCGGCTTCCCTTGATCAACCAACAAGCTCAGCAGCTCTGAATTGGCTTCCAGATCAAGCTTGAATCAGACTCTGCAAGTCCTGATTCCCTTCTGCTATAATCACCACAGCTCTGCGCTCACGCTCTGCTCTCGGGTGATGATCGAAGAATTCGTCCGTCGCACACCAAAGATTACTCTCACTGAAATCTGTGTATGCACTCGTGTATCCCTCAGCTTCGATCCGCCCCTCTGCCCCTGAACGCTCTTGCTTAAATAGCAGCACCACTTTAAGCAATGACCAGGTTTAGGCAATGTCCCAACAAGATCAATTATCTCCTAAAATCTAGGAGATTAGATTTGATATTTATCTTCAATGCAAATCTCCTTCTCTGACTAGTAAACCTCTCTGGAATATACTCCACAGCATATTAGAAATACTTCAGATGCTCTCCGTAGAGATTCCAGCCCTTCAAGACACCCCCAGGTTACTGCTGCTTCTCGGACAGATGAACCAGCCAGTTGAACAAGTTCCTGCTGCAGCATCCCCTGCTGCAGCTGCTGCTAGTGCACTTCTGCTGGCCTGCTTAATAACTTGAGCTGCAACAACTCCTTGTTCACTTGTGCTAGTTTTGTCAAACACTGCCATTCTAACATCATCAGTTTGAGAGACCCCATCAACTCTTCCAGCCTCATGAATCTGACATTTTGAGCTTCTTCAATGGCCGTCACTTTCATGTCAAATCTTGTGGGCAGCGATCTGAGAACCTTCCTGATCAGCTTTTCTTCAAGGATGGGTTCACCAAGAGCATGGGCTTCATTTGCAAGATCACAGAGTTTAGCATTAAACTCAGTGACAGTCTCCTCTTCCAGCATTCTCAGATTCTCAAACTGTGTAGCAATGATCTGGAGTCTTGACAACTTTACTCTATCAGTTCCTTCATGTGCAGTTTGCAGAATTTCCCACGCTTGTTTGGCCATGTCACAATTTGATATCAGCCTGAAATTGTTAGCATCAACTGTAGCAAAAATCGCATTCAGGGCCTTTGAATTACCAGTTGCTGTAGCTCCCTCTTCAGCAGTCCATTGTTCTTCAGGCTTTATCCGTGTGACTCCCTGTTCATCCATGGTATTTGGGGGAGACCACTAGACCATGATTGCTCTCCAGGTCTTCTCATCAATGGCCTTGAGAAAGGCTTTCATCCTAGCCTTCCAATATCCATAGTTGCTTTCTTCCAACAACGGAGGTCTGCTTGTGCTGTGTCCTTCTTTCATTGTCGTGGCTACTTCAGAGACACTGTAGGATCTTTTACTCTGTGTGTTGAGCTCCTGCTCTGATACCAATTGAAATTCACAGCGTCTCAGTTAGGTAGATTTGTGAACAAGCAGTTGCTGCAGCACACTCATGTTCACTCGGAAATTGTCTCAGCAAATAATGAACAAGACAGAAATTTAGTCACCCAGTTCGGCCAACTGCCTACGTCTGGGGAGGACTATTCTCCAGTCCTCAATCCACTAAACACGAAGGTCTCCAAGTACACTCGGATACAACTCCACGCAACCTATGCTACTCAACCTTGTGTGGATCACTTGACACAATCAGAACAAGCTCTAACTTGTGTCTGCACACCCTCCACAAATGTCAATCTAGAATAGCTACAGTCTTCTCAAAACTCAAAACTCTGAAGAGAATTGCAACAGAAGGGCTAGTCAGAGGAATACCGCTGTTAAAAGGGGAGACAAACTCTATCTGTGGAGATTGTCAGATTGGGAAACAAAAGAAGGCTTCGCATCCAAGAGTCAAAGATATAGGTACTACCAAGCCTCTACAGTTGATTCACATGGACCTGATGGGACCCATGGAAGTCGAGAGTCTGGGCAGAAAGAGGTATGCATTTGTCTGTGTTGATGACTACTCCAGATTCACCTGGATTGATTTTATCAGAGAAAAATCAGATACTGTGAGAGTTATTGTGTCACTGGTGTCTCGGCTAGAGCAAGAGAAAAATCTCAGAATCAGCAGCATTCGCAGTGATCATGGCAGGGAATTTGAAAACGAAGCTATGGATGATTTTTGTCGTCAAAGGGGTATCTCACATCAATACTCCTCTCCCATTACCCCTCAGCAGAATGGTGTAGTGGAACGAAAGAATCGAACAATCCAAGAAATGGCCAGAGTCATGATTCATGCTAAGAGGGTTCCCCTAAGATTCTGGGCAGAGGCCATGAACACCGCATGTTACATCATCAATAGAGTCACCTTACGGAGAGGAACCAACCAGACCTGCTATGAGCTCTGGAATCAGAAGAAGCCCACAGTTAAATACTTTCACGTCTTTGGAAGTGACTGTTTTATTCTGAGAGATCGGGAGTATAGGAAGAAACTTGACCCAAAGAGTGATCCTGGATTGTTCTTGGGCTATTCAACAAACAGCAGAGCTTATCGAGTCGATAACCAGCGGACACATACAGTAATGGAATCCATAAATGTTGTTGTCAACGATGCTGAAGAAGCCCCTGCCTCGGATACTGCCACTGATGATGAAGACTCTGATCTTGAGGAGGTGACTGTCAGTCAGAACAGAAGTGAACAAGCTGTGGCTCCAGAGGATGCTACAGCAAGTGCTGAAGCAGAAAATCCAGATATACAATTAGAAAGCATGTCTGAAGATGTGAACTCCGAGACTTCTGATCCACCTTCAAGGCAGCCTCTGAAGAAGATTCAGAAAAATCATCCCCTGTCAAATATTATTGGAGATCCGACAGAAAGAAAAAGAACCAGAAGCCATGCTTACCTCAATACATGTTTTATGTCCAGCATTGAACCTAAGAACTTCAAGGAAGCCATGAGTGATGAATTCTGGATGATGGCGATGCAGGAAGAATTGGCAGAGTTTGAAAGACACGATGTTTGGGACCTGGTGGACAAACCAAATGGAGTAAATATTATAGGCACAAAGTGGGTGTTCAAAAACAAAACTGATGAAAAGGGAAACATTACAAGAAATAAAGCCAGATTGGTTGCCCAGGGATATTCTCAAATTGAGGGTCTAGACTTTGAAGAAACGTTTGCTCTAGTTGCTCGCCTGGAGGCCATCAGACTCCTAGCCATGTCCTGTTTCCTGGGGTTTAAACTATATCAAATGGATGTCAAAAGTGCTTTCCTGAATGGAGATCTATCTGAAGAAGTATATGTTTCTTAGCCAAAAGGTTTTGAAGATCCCCATCACCCAGAGCATGTATATAAGTTGAAGAAAGCCTTATACAGACTAAAATAGGCTCCTCGAGCATGGTATGAGAGGTTGACAGTGTTCCTAGAAAAACATGGCTACAAACGAGGGGGAGCTGACAAAACTCTATTTGTCAAAAGAACTCAGTCAGATGTGATCATTGCTCAAATCTATGTGGATGATATTGTCTTTGGATCAAAGTCTCAACATCTGGTGAAGTAGTTTGTGAATCACATGCAGCAGGAATTTCAAATGAGCATGGTAGGAGAACTGTCATACTTCCTTGGTCTGGAGATTACCCAGAAAGAAGATGGCATCTTTATTGCTCAAAGCAAATACAGCAAGAATCTTGTGCAGAAATTCCAGCTAGATAAGGCCAGTCACAAACGAACTCCTGCTGCCACTCATGTTAAAGCCATTAAAGATGAGAACGGAATGGAAGTGAGTCAGACAGTCTACAGAAGCATGATTGGGAGTTTGCTATACCTGACTGCCAGCCGCCCCGACATTTCCTTTGCAGTAGGAGTCTGTGCCAGATTTCAAGCTTGTCCCAAAGATAGTCACCTGCAGTTGGTCAAGCGCATCATTCGGTATGTTGGAGGAACTGTGGACTATGGCTTATGGTATACTAAGGACACAAATGCTAATCTGGTAGGATACAGTGATGCGGACTGGGCAGGATGCTCAGAGGACAGGAAGAGCACTTCGGGAGGACGCTTCTTCCTAGGAAATAACCTGGTGTCTTGGTTCAGCAGGAAGCAAAATAGCATTTCTCTATCCACTGCCGAGGCTGAATACATAGCTGCTGGGAGCTGCTGTGCACAAATGCTGTGGATGAAGCAAATGCTGAGTGAGTATGGGCTTGATCAAGATGAAATGACTCTCTACTGTGACAACATGAGTGCCATCAGCATATCTAAGAATCCGATTCAGCACAGCAGAACCAAGCACATTGACATTCGTCCTCACTTCATCCGAGATCTAGTTGAAAAGAATATCATTGCGCTCCAGCATGTGGTGTCTGCCAAACAACTTGCTGATATCTTCACAAAAGCTCTGGATGTAGTCCTGTTTGAAGACTTGAGAGCCTCTCTGGGGCTCTGTGTGTTACCTCCATAGGGCAGCCAGGAGCACCCCCCCCCCCCCCCCTTGTCATTTATTCCAAAAAGGGGGAGGAGACGATAAAAAGAAGAAGGGGAGGTTAAGAAATTTTTTTCTGCAAACAACTCTCTATAGGGTTTTGTCAAAATGCCAAGGGGGAGATTGATGATGTAGTATGGCAGTGTTTGACAAAACCAGCACAAGTGAACAAGGAGCTGTTACAGCACAAGTGAACAAGCAGCAGCTGCAACAGGGGATGCTATAGCAGGAGCTTGTTCAAGTGGCTGCATCATCTGACCGAGATGCAGCAGCGACCTGGGCTTGTCTAGAAGGGCTGGGATCGCTACGGGGATCATCAGAAGAATGTCTAAAATGCTGTGGAGAATTTTCCAGTGAGGTTTCCTAGCCAGAGAAGGAGATTTGTATTGAAGATAAAGATCAAATCTAATCTCCTAGATTTTAGGAGATAATTGTTCTTTTTGGGACATTGCTTAAACCTGGTCTTGCTTAAAGCTGGTGCTGCTATTTAAGAGGAAGGGGTTGAGAGCAGAATGGGTGATCGAAGCTGAGGGATACACGAGTGCATACACAGAATTTAGAGAGAGCAATTTTGGTGTGTGACGGGCGAATTCTTCGATCATCACCAGAGAGCAGAGCGTGAGCGCAGAGCTGTGGTGACAGAAGCAGAAGGAAATCAGAACTTGCAGAGTCTGATTCGAGCTTGATCTGGAAGCCAATTCAGAGCAGTGGTGCTTGTTGGTTGATCAAGGGCAGCCGCGGAAGAACTGACGGGTGTGTGGCTCGGTCGAGTGTCTAAGCGGTGGTTCTCGCTAGTGGCAGGTGGTCACTGAGTGAGGGGGAGTATTTCAAACTGTGCAGCGCTCATGGAATCGTTCGAACGGCTCGGCAGAAGGCTTTGGAGCGACGCGGACAATTGTGCTTCAGCTGTGTGTTACAGTAGTTGCTACAGCAACCCTGCTGAGTGAGTGTAGTTTAGAATAGGCTGAGTCTTGAGAAGTCTGTAGCTATTCTAGATTGACATTTGTAGAGGGTGTGCAGACACAAGTCAGAGCCTGTTCTGATTGTGTCAAGTGATCCACCCAAGGTTGAGTAGCATAGATTGCGTGGAGTTGTAACCGAGTGTACTTTGAGACCTTCGTGGTTAGTGGATTGAGGCCTGGAGAATAGTCCTCCCCAGACGTAGGCAGTTGGCCGAACTGGGTGAACAAACTTCTGTCTTGTTCATTGTTTGCTGAGACAATTTCCAAGTGAACAAGAGTGTGCTGCAGCAACTGCTTGTTCACATATCTGCCTAACTGAGACGCTGTGAATTTCAGGTTCAGCTAGGAAACCAATCAAGCAGAAACATGCGCAGACTCAGCTTCTCGCGTTTGTCAGCACAGCAAGCACCTTGGATAAGATAAGCTGGTATTTTGACAGTGGGTGTTCAGGGCACATGACAGGAGAAAGATTCTTCTTGAAAAATATAACACCCTGCCTTGAACAACGGGTGAAGTTTGGAAACGGCTTGAGAGGAAGAGTTCTAGGAAAAGGAACTTTAGCAGTTGAAGGAATGCCCAACCTGAGCAATGTCTTGCTAGTGGAAGGACTAAAGGCGAACCTCATAAGCATCAGTCAGCTGTGTGATGGAACTAAACAGGTGAAATTTACGAAAGAATCGAACAATTCAAGAAATGGCCAGAGTCATGATTCATGCTAAGAGGGTTCCCCTGAGATTTTGGGCAGAGGCCATGAACACCGCATGTTACATCATTAACAGAGTCACCTTATGGAGAGGAACCAACCAGACCTGCTATGAGCTCTGGAATCAGAAGAAACCCACAGTCAAATATTTCCACATCTTTGGAAGTGACTGCTTCATTCTGAGAGATCGGGAGTATAGGAAGAAGCTTGATCCAAAGAGTGATCCTGGAGTGTTCTTGGGTTATTCGATAAACAGCAGGGCTTATCGAGTCTATAACCAGCGGACAAATACAGTAATGGAATCCATAAATGTAGTAGTCAATGATGCTGAAGAAGTCCCTGCCACTGATACTGATGATGAAGACTCTGACTCTGAAGAGGTGCCTGTCAGTCAGAACAGAAGTGAACAAGCTGTGGCTCCAGAAGATGCTACAGCAAGTGCTGAAGCAGAAAATCCAGATGAACAATTAGAAAGCCTATCTGATGATCTGAATAATGAGGCTCCTGATCCACCATCAAGGCAGCCTCCGAAGAAGATTCAGAAGGATCATCCCCTGACCAATGTGATTGGAGATCCTGCAGAAAGAAGAAGAACCAGAAGCCATGCGTATCTCAATACCTGCTTTCTGTCAAGTATGGAACCTAAGATCTTCAAGGAGGCCATGAGTGATGAATTCTGGATGATAGCAATGCAGGAAGAACTTGCAGAGTTCGAAAGACACGATGTTTGGGACCTGGTGGACAGACCCAATGGAGTGAATATTATAGGCACCAAGTGGATCTTCAAAAATAAAACTGATGAAAAGGGAAACATCACAAGAAATAAAGCCAGACTGGTTGCTCAAGGATACTCTCAGATTGAGGGCCTAGATTTTGAAGAAACGTTTGCTCCAGTTGCTCGTCTAGAGGCCATCAGACTCCTTCTAGCTATGTCTTGTTTCCTAGGGTTTAAACTGTATCAAATGGATGTCAAAAGTGCGTTCCTGAACGGAGACCTCTCTGAAGAAGTATATGTTTCTCAGCCAAAAGGCTTTGAAGATCCTCATCACCCAGAGCATGTATACAAGTTGAAGAAAGCCCTATACGGACTGAAACAGGCTCCTCGGGCATGGTATGAGAGGCTGACAGTGTTTCTGGAAAAACATGGCTACAAACGAGGGGGAGCTTACAAAACTCTTTTTGTAAAAAGAACCAAGTCAGATGTGATCATTGCACAAATTTATGTGGATGACATTGTCTTCGGATCAAAGTCTCAGCACCTGGTGAAGCAGTTTGTGGATCACATGCAGCAGGAATTCCAAATGAGCATGTTCGGAGAACTGTCCTATTTCCTTGGTCTGGAGATTACCCAGAAAGAAGATGGCATCTTTATTGCACAAAGCAAATACATCAAGAATCTTGTGCAGAAATTTTAGCTAGATAAGGCTAGTCACAAACGAACCCCTGCTGCCACTCATGTCAAAGCCATCAAAGATGAACATGGAGTGGAAGTGAGTCAGACAATCTACAGAAGCATGATTGGGAGCTTATTGTACCTGATTGCTAGCCGCCCCGACATTTCCTTTGCAGTAGGAGTCTGTGCCAGATTTCAAGCCTGTCCTAAAGATAGTCACTTGCAGTTGGTCAAGCGAATCATTCGGTATGTTGGAGGAACTGTGAACTATGGCTTATGGTATACTAAGGACACAAATGCTAATCTGGTGGGATACAGTGATGCGGACTAGGCAGGATACTCAGAGGACAGGAAGAGCACTTCTGGAGGATGCTTCTTCCTAGGAAATAACCTGGTGTCCTGGTTCAGCAGAAAGCAAAATAGCATTTCATTATCCACAGCCGAGGCTGAATACATAGCTGCCGGGAGCTGCTGTGCTCAAATGTTGTGGATGAAGCAAATGCTGAGTGAGTATGGTCTTGATCAAGATGAAATGACTCTCTACTGTGACAACATGAGTGCCATCAGCATCTCTAAGAATCTGGTTCAGCACAGCAGAACCAAGCACATTGATATTCGTCATCTCTTCATTCGTGATCTTGTGGAAAAGAATATCATTGCGCTACAGCATGTGGTGTCGGCCAAACAGCTTGCTGATATCTTCACAAAAGCTCTGGATGCAGTCTGGTTCGAAGACCTGAGAGCCTCTCTGGGGCTCTGTGTATTGCCTTCCTAGGGCAGCCAGGAGCACCCCCTTGTCATTTATTCCAAAAAGGGGGAGGAGAAGAAGGAGAAGAAGGGGAGGTTACCGAAAAATTCTGTATTGAAATCTGTCCTAGGGTTTTGTCAAAATGCCAAGGGGGAGATTGATGATACAGTATGGGAGTGTTTGACAAAACCAGCACAAGTGAACAAGGAGCAGCTACAGCAGGGGATGCTATAGCAGGAGCTTGTTCAAGTTGTTGCAACATCTGTCCTAGTAGCGACAGCAACCTGGGCTTGGCTAGAAGCCCTGGCAGCTTTGTGGAGGACATCAAAAGAATCTTTTAAAGTGCTGCGGAGAATATTCTAGTGGGGAATTCTTTGCTAGAGAAGGAGATTTGTTTTGGGAATTAAAAACAAATCTAATCTCCTAAAAATTAGGAGATAATTGTTCTTTTTGGGACATTGCTAAATTCTGTTCTTGATTGAAGCTGGCATAGCTATTTAAGGGAGAACAGTTCAGAGCAGAAAGGTTGATCGAAGCTGAGGGATACACGAGTGCATACGCAGAATTCAGAGAGAGCAATTTTGGTGTGCGACGGACGACTTCGTCGATCATCATCCGATAGCAGCGCGTGAGCGCAGAGCTGTGGTGACAGAAGCAGAAGGAGATCAGGACTTGCGTAGTCTGATCCGAGCTTGATCTGGAAGCCAATTCAGAGCAGTGGTGTTTGTTGGTTGATCAAGGAAGGCCGTGGAAGAACTGACGGGTGTGTGGCTCGGTCAAGTGTCTAAGTGGCAGTTCTCGCTAGTGGCAGGAGGTCATTGAGTGAGGGGGAGTATTCCAGAGTGTGCAGCGCTCGTGGAATCGTTCGATCGGCTTGGCAGAAGGCCTTGGAGCGACGCAGACAATTGTGCATCAGCTGTGTGCTACAGCAGATGCTGCAGCAACCCTGCAGAGTTGAGTGTAGTTTAGAATAGGCTGAGTTTCGAGGAGATAGTAGCTATTATAGATTGACATTTGTAGAGGGTGTGCAGACACAAGTCAGAGCGTGTTCTGATTGTGTCAAGTGATCCACACAAGGTTGAGTAGCATAGGTTGCGTGGAGTTGTAACTGAGTGTACTTGGAGACCTCTGTGATTAGTGGATTGAGGACTGGTGAATAGTCTCCCCAAACGTAGGCAGTTGGCCGAACTGGGTGAACAAATTTCTGTCTTGTTCATTGTTTTGCTGAGACAATTTCCGAGTGAACAAGAGTGTGCTGCAGCAACTGCTTGTTCACAAGTCTATCTGTCAAGAGACGCAGCGAATTTCACAATCATATAACAAGCGCAAGGCCGGGGGCAGTAATTGGCTCGTTGAGACAGGTTGAGATGAATGTTCTAGAGGATGCTACACCACTCTCTGGGAAAAACTTGGACTGAAAGCTGAGTCAAAGGAGAAGGAGATGGTCCCAAATGATGGAGGCCAACAACTGTCCCTGTTGGTAAGAACCTTTGGCAAGTTCATGAAGAAAATGGACCAGAAACCTTCGTATGCAGGCCAGTCATCTAGGGGCAGAAACAGAAGAGACAATTCCCGGACAAGAAATAAGGATGCTGACCAAAGTAATGAAGACAATAAAGACAAACATAAAAGGATCCAATGATGGGAGTGCGAAGGACAGGGCCATAGACAAACTGAATGCCCGAGTTACTAGAAGAAAAACAACAAGTCCCTGACGGCCAACTGGAGTGATGAAGACAGTGAGGATGATACTGATCACAAAGGAAATCTAGCTTTGACCACTATATTTCATTATGAGAACTCAGATCCAATGAACTCAGATATTGTTTATGGAATTATTGAAACTGACAGCAATGATGATGAAGACTTCTCAGAAGACTCAATTTCAGATTGGTTCAAACTGATACAATAAAAATGTCTCCAAGTCATCGAAGTCAACAAAGAATTACTGTAAAAGATTGTTGGATTGGAGGATGAAAGAGACAAGCTTTAGAGCATCATTACCTCACTGACTAAGGAACAACAATCAGATGATGTTGAGACAGTTGGAGAGGACTATCAATAGAAAGCTACGACAGAAGAAAGCAACAGAGAGTCATGCATTCTGGATGAAATCCAGGCCTACCAAAGGTATGAAGGTGGGACTGAAGGACTTGGGTACACAGGGGAAGCAAGCACGGGTGTGACCACTTTTGTCAAAGCCACTGATCCTGAACAAACTGCAAGAGTTGCAAGTGTTTAGGAGAGCCCAGACACAATTGTTCAACATGTTCAAAAAAAAAGTGCTAAAGCAAAAGAACAAAAGAATGCTGTAGCAACCCCTTGATCAATCTCCTACCCAAAAGCCCAGAACAAAGAAGGGGAGATGCTACTTCTGTGTTCAGGCAAGACACTAGCAGAGACACTGTCCAATCCTGACCAAGTACCGGAAGCCTCGAAGAGCACCAAACACCAGACAAGTCAGAACAAATATAAGAAATCCTCCGTTCACCTATGAATACTACAACACGCAGATGCCGGTGAACCGGGGATATAGTGTCACTGTGTAGGAAATCTTCAGTACTATTGGAGGGTCAACCAATCGGAGAAGGAGGCATAGAAAGAAAAGAAGAACGGACTGCTCATCCACAACTGCAAAAAGGGGCAAAACACTTGAGAAGTGCAATTGTCAAAAGCACTGAGTGGAGGTGAAAAAGAACACTGATGTGGATAAGCAGCCCCTCGATGTCCCCACTGGATTATGCGCCAAAGAACACTCTGGATCTAGATGAGGAAGCTAAACAGAATGCTATAGCTCTCTCTAGTAACTTGGAGCTGTAACTTTTGGTCGTCGTCACCAAAAATTGGTCATACACGGAGGAGTCGGCACATGTCTATTTTTTTGAAAAAGAAAAAGGAAAGAAGGCGGAAGTTTTGAGCTAACAGCTTTTGAACTAGGGTTTGCGATCTCTCCGGCGTGTTCAAAGTTCAAAAGTTTGTGCCTTCAGTCAATCAACAACCATGGTCCATACGAGGGGAGCCAAGATGAGCGGCCACAAGGAAGGTTTCAGAAAGAGGAAGGGTAGTGAGGTACCCCTGAGTCAACCTCCAGCAACCAAGAGGAGCTCCGCCCTACAGAATCGGAGGAGGTATGATAGAGCCTAGTTATACACATTATTTAGATCATAACCCCATGCTTGTTTGCAATATTTTATGAGCAAGATTACTCGTTTCCAGTGTTTTTGTGTTACAGGGTAAAACGAGTCCTTGAGTCGGATACGCGCTAACAGGCAGCGTTCTAGGAGTGAAAGATCAGCCTGCGGAGCTAGCGGCGCAAACAGAAGAAGAGATGGCGAAAGACAGCAGAGGTGCGCTACCCGATTGCGCCAACCAATGCCGTGCGCCAGGCGCAAAGTCCATATGCGCTAGCCGATGCCGTGCGCCAGGCGCAAAATCCAGTGACCAGATTTGGAAGTTGCCAAAAGATGAACTTCCTGGGCACTATTTAAACAAAGAAAGTCTAGGGTTTCACAACAACACGGAGAGGCAGCACCACGGCCTCAGAGGAGGCACTGCGCGGCAGAACTGGAAAACACACGGACCTGTTGAGAGGATTTGCGCCAGCCGACTGCGCCAGCCAAGAGAAGACACTGCACGCACTGTTTGCTACCGTTTTCTCTGAGTCATTAGTTATTACTTACTATGTTATGATGCTTACCACTAGCATGTCTAGCTAAACACTTAGTGTTGGTCGGGCATGAACCTATGATGTATTACCTTTGAGACTTGAGCTTAATGCATAGTTTATTTACTTGTATTAATTCTGTGCGTACTGAGACAGTTAGTTGCATGAGTAGGGGAAGCCTTGAACCGCAATCTTACTTGTGTTGCTTGCTTGTCACCTGTTAAACTAGTTGCATGCGTAGGGGAAGCCTTGAACCGCAAACTTACCGTGACAATTAGGAGTAACGAGTTAGGGTAGGCAGTTGCTACTGTGACAGGATTCGCAGCTGTTTAGTCTAGTTCAAGGATTAATAGCACATGAACTTTGAACGGAACATGCGCACGTGTTAGGAAGCCTTTACCGGACACTAACCCAAGTAAACCACAAGTATAGATGTTTAGAGTCGATGATAAGGAATGCATTCATAGAGGATTGTCTGCCCAATACTTCTCATAAAGATAGTACTTCATCTCTACTGCTTGCGCACGTCTAGTGCAATTTCCCGCGTTACGATATTCACTGCTACTCGCGCATCGCGCAAAACCCCCAATCACTCACGCAACCCCCGTTTTCTTAAGTGTAGGTTACTGGCTAAGACTCACTGCTTGCTCCCTGTGGAGATCGACCCTTACTTAACCGCTGTACTAGTGGGAGAGGAAGGATTATATTTGACGCGCACGACGACGCGGGATCAAATTTTGGCGCCGTTCCTGGGGAGCAACACAGCTAAGTTTTAGCTAGCTTACATTTCTCATTTTAGTAACTAGTTATTTCATTTTGTTTTGTTTTCTCGTTGTTGTTTCTGACAGCGCACAATCACATCACCCTGCGCAACCTTGACAGTTGCGCTGCGCAGATTCTAGTTGCGCACTGACAGACGCAACAACTTCGTTGCCATTTAATTCGTTTCTTGAGTTTGGATCAGGACATGGAGGATAACAGTGTGGTTGGAGATAACCTGGGAGACAGAACCCCAGAGGAAGCAAGGGCACATAACCGCGCAGCCCTATTCAGAGAGGAAGTGCAGCGTGAGGTCGACGCACGGATGGCCGCTGAACCATACATTGCGCCACCCGTTCGTCCAGTCGCGAGGCGTAGGACAGTGCGCGAAATGTCAGCCCCACTCACTGTTAACCAGCCATGGTGCATAGTGCTTCCGCCCAACGGACAGTTCGAACTGAGGAGCTCACTCATCCATCACATGCCCAAGTTTCACGGAATGAACAACGAAAATCCAGTCAAGCATGTGCGGGAGTTCCTAATCATTTGCGAGAACATGAAGACCTTGGGGGAGAACGAAGAAGCGCTGAAGATGAAGGCATTTCCATTCTCACTAAGTGATACTGCTAGACACTGGCTAATGAATTTACCTGCAGGATCTATTCACACATGGGAGCAGCTGCAGAAGAAGTTCTTAGATAAATTCTATCCAGCAGCGAAGATTGCGCTGCTCAGAAGGGAATTGGCCGCGCCAAGGTAGAGCGCAGGGGAGTCTCTGTCAGAATACTACGAGCGTTTCAGGGAGCTAGAAGCCAACTGCTACAATCACGGGCTTCCTCAGAATGTGCTGATAGAGAACTTTCTGAATGGACTGCTGCCCATGGAGCTTCGACTACTGAATGCATGCGCAGGAGGGGACATTTGCAACATGTACCCGGAGGATGCATGGCAGCTGATAGAAGATTCTGCTGGGCAGGTAAGACATCAATTAACACTTGAAAGTAGTCGTAATCATTCTGTGCATCAGGTAGAGGCAAGCGCTGAGATCCAAGAAATGAAGGCCATGCTACAGAAGCTGATGAGTGCGCAGAGCGCACAACCAGTTGCGCCAAAGGTATGTGAATTCTGCAGGTCCACTGAGCACAAGACAGATGAATGCCCAACACTTTTTGAAGAAACTGGAGATGTAAATGCCCTTGGAGGATGGGACAACAGAGGACCGCAGAGGCAGAATCAGCCGCGCTTTGGGCTTGCTGCAAATGGATTCAGATGGAGAGAAGAGAACAATTTCCAGAGGCAGCCCACTGATCAGCGCGCGCCACAGCAGACGCAACAAGCTGCACCCTACAATCCACCACATCGCCGCACAGACGCACCAGCGCAGAACAATCAGCAACCAAAGCGATCCTTGGAAGATATCATGGGGCAGCTAGCAGACACAGTGCGCAAGAATGACGAAAAGTATGACAAGAGGTTTGAATCCATAGAGAAGCATCTATCACAAATTGCAACCACGGTGTATGAGCTGAAAAAGAGCGATGGCAACCTGCCTTCGCAAGTGATTCAGAACCCTAAAGGAGGAGTTAATGCAGTAACACTGAGGACTGGGCGCACAGTGGGAACAGAGCAGACCGCGCAGGCGCCCGCGCAACCAGTTGCGCAAGTCCCAGATCCAGCAGCTCAGAGTGCGCAACCAGAGCCAGAGGCGCAATCAGAAGCGCCAACCACGAACCAGCAGGGCAAAGCGCCAGGTATGTCTCACTCGACAAACAAGGACAAAAATTGTACTAACATACCTGCTCCTTTCCCTGTGCAGGCACCACTGGCGAGAAAAGAAGCACTGGACAAGGAACTATATGAGCTGTTCAGCAAGGTGGAAATCAACATACCTCTCATAGAAGCTATTCGACAGATTCCCAGGTATGCGAAGTTTTTAAAAGAGCTGTGCACAAATAAAAGGAGGACAGGCGAATGCGCACAGGTAATGCTAAATGCGCAGGCCTCAGCAATCGTGCAACAAAAGGTACCACCTAAGTGCCGAGATCCAGGTACATTCACTATCCCTTGCACCTTAGGTAAAACCACGGTAAGCAACTGCATGATCGATTTAGGCGCATCAATCAATTTATTACCATATTCTCTCTATGCGACATTGCGCCTTGGACCACTAAAACCTGCAGGTCTCACAATTCAGCTAGCAGATCAATCGTGCAAACAACTTGCAGGCATGATAGAAGATGTCCTAGTGCGAGTAGGAGAGCTGGTGTTTCCAGCAGACTTTTATGTGCTGGAAATGGAGGGTGAATCAAGCGCCAGCAGTGCGCAGATCCTCCTGGGCAGACCGTTTCTGATGACTGCGCGCACGAAGATAGACGTGTGGAGGGGCACGCTGTCCATGGAGGTTGATAGGAAAGAAATCTACTTCGACATATTTAAAGGAATGCAGCACCCTCATGAAGACGCCACAGTGCACGCGATGGGCAGCATAGACGACTTGGTTGCAGATGCGCAGGGCGAGCTAGTTCCCAAGCGCATTCAGGCTGGATGGCGCATGAGCATTGCGCCAGAGCCGCCACCAGATGCACCAGAGGGAGAACTGGAAACTATCGCTCATCTTTTTTCTCCCTCTTTACCTAACCTCGTTACTTATGATTTATCACATACTATTACCCATGCTGACCACCTTTTCGATCCTTTGCGCAGGACCAAAGAGCACGCAACACATGCACAAGCGCGGGGCAACTCAGGAGCAAGAGTGGGGGAGGTCGCTGGCACACTTTCACGCAAGTAACGAGGTACAGTCGAGCCAACGACGTTAAACAAAGGCACTTGTCGGGAGGTAACCCGACACGTTTTTTACTTTTACACGTTTTTTTCTTATATTCGTTCTTTTTGCATTGCATGCATGTGCGCTCTCCATGCGCTTGAGCTTGAGTCGTGGGGACACGTCTCTGTTCAAGTGTGGGGGGGGGGGGGGGGGGCGTTACTCTTACATTTCATGTTTTGAGCATTTTTAGTATAGCTTAGTTTAAGTTGAAGAGAATTAGTAGCAGTAGTGCGCTAAGGTGCAGAATGCGCATGCGCTCCAGATTGTGTTGCGCTATCCGTATTGCGTGCGCCGTTCTCTATTGTTTTAGCATAATTTTTTCGTTTTTTCTGCTCCTGTTAGTTGGGATATACAGGGGATGTGGAGTTGATAGAAATGCTCCAGAGAGGCGGTTAGTCGCTTGTGCTTCGAAGGCGAGGTATATGGTCGAGTGCGCTAGTGGAGGCCGGTGCTTCGCAACCTTCGGAACAAAAGAGCGCGCTGAGTCACGCAGATGCCAAAGGCGAAATACCCAAAGCGTGGCGAGGTGGGAAAACAGACCACCTTCTCTCTGGAAATCAAGCTAAGGAAGGCGGGCGCGGTTGCAAACGCGTGCGCTGACCGGCGCAGACAACCCAAGGAGGGAGAGCGGAACGAGTTCCATAGCTGCTATCCGAAGGCTGAGATTGGAACTATTCTGGGAATGAAAAAAAATTGGAAAGGAAGCTGTACAAAAGAAAAATACCAGCAGAAGCAGATGATTTGCGTTACAAAAAAAATCAGCATGCGCACTACTTAGTACCTGCGTGCGCAAGACCACAAGGATATCATCAAAGGCTCAGGTTCCCAGGAAGTGTGCGAACGAATCACGCACTGGAAGAAGCTCGCGCAAGAAACCATATACCTATCTTCGGAGCGGGAGCTGACAACCAAGAGCCTAAGAAGAGCTATCTCCCAGTCATCCAAAGATCTTCATCCCGGCTGAGAGGTAATGAAATTTCGGGATTATTATACTAGAACTATTGAGTGCAGTTGTGCGCAGGTGATAGAGCAGCACAAGTTGAGCAACTGTGCATTTTGCGCTAGAATGCAAGGCTGTGCGCTAGTCTCCAGAAAAGGTAATTGTATCCGCGTTTCAGTACTTGTTCGGGACGAACAAGGGGCAAGTGTGGGGGGTTTGATAGAGCCTAGTTATACACATTATTTAGATCATAACCCCATGCTTGTTTGCAATATTTTATGAGCAAGATTACTCGTTTCCAGTGTTTTTGTGTTACAGGGTAAAACGAGTCCTTGAGTCGGATACGCGCTAACAGGCAGCGTTCTAGGAGTGAAAGATCAGCCTGCGGAGCTAGCGGCGCAAACAGAAGAAGAGATGGCGAAAGACAGCAGAGGTGCGCTACCCGATTGCGCCAACCAATGCCGTGCGCCAGGCGCAAAGTCCATATGCGCTAGCCGATGCCGTGCGCCAGGCGCAAAATCCAGTGACCAGATTTGGAAGTTGCCAAAAGATGAACTTCCTGGGCACTATTTAAACAAAGAAAGTCTAGGGTTTCACAACAACACGGAGAGGCAGCACCACGGCCTCAGAGGAGGCACTGCGCGGCAGAACTGGAAAACACACGGACCTGTTGAGAGGATTTGCGCCAGCCGACTGCGCCAGCCAAGAGAAGACACTGCACGCACTGTTTGCTACCGTTTTCTCTGAGTCATTAGTTATTACTTACTATGTTATGATGCTTACCACTAGCATGTCTAGCTAAACACTTAGTGTTGGTCGGGCATGAACCTATGATGTATTACCTTTGAGACTTGAGCTTAATGCATAGTTTATTTACTTGTATTAATTCTGTGCGTACTGAGACAGTTAGTTGCATGAGTAGGGGAAGCCTTGAACCGCAATCTTACTTGTGTTGCTTGCTTGTCACCTGTTAAACTAGTTGCATGCGTAGGGGAAGCCTTGAACCGCAAACTTACCGTGACAATTAGGAGTAACGAGTTAGGGTAGGCAGTTGCTACTGTGACAGGATTCGCAGCTGTTTAGTCTAGTTCAAGGATTAATAGCACATGAACTTTGAACGGAACATGCGCACGTGTTAGGAAGCCTTTACCGGACACTAACCCAAGTAAACCACAAGTATAGATGTTTAGAGTCGATGATAAGGAATGCATTCATAGAGGATTGTCTGCCCAATACTTCTCATAAAGATAGTACTTCATCTCTACTGCTTGCGCACGTCTAGTGCAATTTCCCGCGTTACGATATTCACTGCTACTCGCGCATCGCGCAAAACCCCCAATCACTCACGCAACCCCCGTTTTCTTAAGTGTAGGTTACTGGCTAAGACTCACTGCTTGCTCCCTGTGGAGATCGACCCTTACTTAACCGCTGTACTAGTGGGAGAGGAAGGATTATATTTGACGCGCACGACGACGCGCGATCAAGGTACCGTGGCTGACCTAGATCCCAACAGCCGGTCAGTCCGAGGTAGGGCCCTCAACCACAACGAGGGCGGTCAATGTGTCTTCGGAGGATGATAAAGCACTCATGACCACCAGTAACAGTCACAGCCCGACTGCTCAAGAGAATGCTTCATCATCAGCTGGTTCTAGCTCAGACTCTGTCTTTAAAGATCCTTCTCACGAGAGCAGTACCAATAAGGCCTTGGACAGACAGGTGGCTATGGTACCCACTCCTCTTCAGAAGGGGAGCCATCATGAGCCGTTAGTAGCAAAGAAGAGATAACTAAGAAGGAGGAACAAGCTCCCTCCACGAAACCAGTTCACCAATCCCCCGTCCAGAGCCATCCACGGTCAAATCTACTCCTCCTCCACGATCCAGTTCAGCAATGTCAGGATATGACTTTTAGGGGATATTGTTCAGAAACAAAAGTGTTGCCAGAACATGGGAAGTCATCAACCGCAGGACGGTAGTACCGAAGAAGCTGCTGGAAGTTGGGAGGTTGCGAGTCCCCGAGGTAATTACCCTGCTCAGAGAGGTAAACATACTGAACTCCTTAGCTGCTGCCAAGAGCTATAATTTAAATTTGGTAAAGGATTTCCTTGCAAATGTTCTTGGAGATTTTGGAAGAGTAGGTAGTTTAATGTACGGGGTTAGCTTGGTGAGGAGGTTGAGAGTAGTGATCACATCGCCGTCAGTGAGCAACAAGTTTTTAGAAATCAATGAAAATGCCAGCCTACCAGCATTCCCCGGGAACGACGCCATTTTGACGTTGTCGAGATTGTGGTAGTAAAGTTACTAGTTTAAGAGTGACATCGGATCGAACCAAAGAGAAAAGCATAGATTAGTCTAAAGATAGCTAGCAATGCTTAATGCAAGTCTACAAAAGAAAAACTGGGGGGTTTGTCCTCTAGGTGAGGTATCTCTAGCAAATACTAAAGACAAGTTTGAATTGTTTTGAAAGAAAAAAAAACAAAAAAAACATAGTGGAGATTCTATTTCACCTCCAGGTCATGCGATTAGCAACAATGAACAGTAGTACATGCTTAAGATAGTTTGATTGATAGTTCTAACCCACGCAATCTAGATTCAACTCTTGCTCCTTCTCTAGAGTGAGAATGATACTTAAGGGACACGGTTCTCAAACCCTCGCTCTATTGAACTTTGTAGAACATTAATCCCTTAATCTCAACCTCTCAGTCTGTTGATCGGTAACTAATAGAATGTGAGTGTCACTCTTGTGCACAAACGCTATCTAAAATAAACATGCTCGATCTTCTAAACATCCTAAGCTCAATTCTCTATCCATCCTTATGTGTTATATCAACTCATACACATTCATGCATTTCGTCAAACACTTGGTGTGCATAAAAGTATCATGAAGATAAAGCATGAGAATTTTCAATCAAAAACTTTAAAATTCTGCTGCGTTGCTGATTCAGAGTTATAGCTTCTGCTTAAGCACTCTCTGTATCTTTCTACGGAATTACTCTACTGTCAGACTAAGAAAGACACAATGTTTGTTCACCTAGTTCGACAACTTGCCTACGTTTGGGGAGGAGGCTCCGATCATCAAGATTCCACTATCTCAGTTCGACTTACAAGGACTCACAGATTCCTCCTGAAATCTAACGCTCAGGCTAATATCCGAGATTAGCTATCAATCTGAACTCACAGATTCTCTTCGTGCAGCATACACACTCTCAGTAATAAATTACAGCTCTGACTCTCAGACTTAGCCTATTCTATTACAATACGTAGCTCACGAAATGCTTTAGCACACTCTTCACTAGAGTTACTGTATCTTCAGTCGACGAAACTCCAAGATCTCATGCCAAGTAGTCGGACACTCTGAGTTCTTCAAACTCTGCCTTTGCTCCCCCTCAATCAATGACTCTCATTCACTATTGGGTAGCCTCGATCAATGCTCCACAGCCCGCGACATAGCCTGTCCACGGCTGATCACTGAGCTCTGACTTTTCCTTCAACGACCAGCACTCCAGTTGAACTCCGAATCAGTCTTGAATCAATCTCCATGAGTTCTGATTCCCTCAACCCCACACACGTCTTCAACTCAGTGTATAAAACCATGCTACCGTAAGTTGATCTCTATGTACACTCCGTGTGCTCTCGAGTTGCTCTCTCTGATCGTGTGTTCTATGATGCGTCTCCGCATTTCTTTTAAAGCTCTCCAGCACGCCAAAACCGCCAAGGATCATTACATGAATCTTCTCCAAGATTCTAGCAAGTTTGTTGAAGATTTTGTTGCCAAATTTGAACACTTGGATCTTTATCTTCTTAGGCCACGTACTGGCGTTTGCTGAGGTCTTGATGACGTCTTCATACCTCTCTGAGCGTCCCCGATGTCAGCCGTATCACACCGGACCCTTACCATGCAACGCCCGGACTCTAACTCTTTGTAGTAGTTGTTTTGACTGTCTTCAGATTGTGCTCCAGCCACTGATCTCCAGGGAGTGTTTCAGCAGTCTCTTGAGCAGTTTTGTCAAGGATGCCATATCCTCAACAATCTCCTCCTTGGCATTTTGACAAAACTAAAAACACAACTACAGCTAGACTACAGATCCAGAAACTTTGGCAGCAACTAACAGCTAAGCTAGATAATTTTTCTAACTATTACACTTGAGTTTAGAGTTCCTCAATGAATGCTAAAGATCAAAAGTGATCTAATAGTTCTACGAGATGTTCAGTTTCAGAAGGAGAGTCTAATGATCATCAGAGTCTAAGACTATTACAACTTCTCTCCCCTTTTTTGGCACAAATGCCTAGGGCTTCATTCATTCGCTGGGTTGAGTAGGGGCGGAGTCGCTTATGCTGGGTACTCTAAGTCACTGCTGATCTGGGATCTTTGTATAGAGCTCTTCTTGATCACTTCTGTCAGATGAGCATGTCAAGGAGATTGGTCAACCTGGCCCTCAGGGCTAAGTCCACTACAGAGGCTGGAGAATCAGAGATTGCCTCAGCAGTCTCTAGAATTTCTCGAGCTAATCTCTAGGTCAGGCTGACCTTCTTCAACATCCACAATGTGTCGGCCGTTGAAGACCTTGTGGTCCAAGAGAATAATTGAGGAGCTTCTGACAGCCCCTCATGAGCTGCTCCCAACTCCTTATGCTGGCTGATTATAAGCTCATAGATAAGTGAAGGAAATAGATTGGACTTCGGCTTATCAGCTTGTGCAGAGATCTGATAAAAAATGACCTGCCCCAGATTCACCCTTTTCCTTTCCCCAATGCTGAAAAGGAGCAGCCCCATTACCCGACTCACCTTCCCCTTGTGAGAGCTAGGCATCCAATTCCTCAAATGCATTAAGAATTGCATACTTTGTTGTCAAATCAGCAATACTCAAATTATATGAGACCCAGCCTTTTCATAAACCCCAAGTAAGAGCAACAGCTAGCCTATCAGCACTAACCTCTGCCGGTGGGCATGCATTCACATCAATTCCCAAACATTTAGTTATCACACCCGGTGTGCTCACCACCCTCAGCCTTCTAACAAAACTTGTCCCATATAGCAGATTGTTAATACTCCAAAGTCTCTATCAATATTTGCTAAGAACTCCTTAACCAAATGCAAGTTGTCGTGTTTAACAAAAGTCAGGAGCGTAACAGATTTACCTCTCTCAGTAGAGACATCGCCTCTGGCACTCGAAATCTCCCAATCTCCAGCAGCTTTTCAGTCACAATCGTCTCCGACGGTTGATCACCTCCCAGGACTCGAAAGCCTTCTTAGATACGAACCACACTCCTTGTTGATCACGTCCCGTCACAGTTGGTATTGTTAGAGTGGGTGCAGTTCTTTGGGTGGATGGTTCTGGTTGGGGTTTATGAGCTATTCTGAAATCATCTGAATCGTTAGATTCTACTTAAGCAGTTTCTTCATCACTTGAAGAGCTCAGCACCACTGGCTCTTTCCCTTTGCTCACGGAATCCTTGGGGAGATGCTGCTACTCCTCCTCGGCCACTGCCTCTCCACTGTTGGCGGTAACTTGTTCTGGTTCAGATGTAGGAGTAGGAACGACAGCCTTCCTTCAGTCCTGGGCTTTCTTTGTTCGTGTCTCATGATAGGAGCTATCTGAGTCGGTGCTGGACCTAGAAGATGCTGAACCAGTCTCTTAGCTACACTGGCTGTGACTGTTACTTGTGGACCTCTGAGCTTTATCCATGTCTGAGGGCACAACGTCTGCAGTGGAGGATGGGCCAGCTTCAACTTGGTTGATAGTCGGGATCCAAGTCAACCGTGGAACACCAGTGGGTTCATTGATCTGCAAGGACGAGCTTCTTTTTGCTGTTGAGGAGACACTCACAGGAACTTCACTGCCTTTCCTCTTGGCAACACCTTCCTTGCGCTTGTATACCTTAGCTCCTCTCGTCTTCACCATTTTTTCTGATTCTGAAAGCACGGGTGTAAAGCCCTAGTTTGCGAATTGATACTTCTGGGGTCTTCCTCTCTCGTTCTTTTTCCCCTTTTTTTTAAACAGCCGGACATGTGTCATCTCCTGAGTGGCCATTCTTTTCTGGAGACAAAAGTCTATTTTCCCTATTTCCTTGGCTCTGTTTATATAGTGCTCATAACCTACAAAGTAGGAAACAGAATATCTACCTAACCAAATCTCAAATTCAGCATAAGGAAACCTACCTAAAAACTAATATTCAAGATACGGAAACCTACCTAAAAACTAAAATTCAAGATAAGAAAACCTACATAAAAATATTAATAATTAAAAATAAAATAGTAAATCAATCCGGATGGGCCCAGAAGCCCACACGACCCAATCAGACCCTGGGCTGCTCCCTCTTCCTAACGTGCACCTTAGAATGATCCGTTTCTCTGCATACTGAAGTACCAATCACTCCGCATCATCCTCTCAAGGATAGAGAAGATTCGCCTCGAATCTATGCCCGCGTCCTCGTCCAGGGTAGAAATGATTTGCCCTCAAAATAAGAACGAATACTTGTTGGCACGCCCATCATGAGTGACAGCATGATCATATAGCTAAGGACGACCAAGCATCAAATGACAAGCATCCATAGGAACCACATCACAAAAAACCTCATCGCAATAAGTAGGGCCGATCGAGAAAGACACGAACACACGCTTAGAAACTATGAAATCAGTACCTTTACTAAGCCATGCAAGCTTGTATGGCTTCGGATGACTCTCCGTGGATAGCTGATGAGCGGACAAATAACCTTATATTTGTCCACATTTTTCCCTTACTTCTTGTTTGTTCCGCAATTCTATAAAGCAATTTGATGATTTCTTCGTCCATTTCAGGTTAAAATTATGTATCTCGCAATACGAAGTGGACCGAAGAAAATCTAGGCGAATTCCGGTCGATGGAGATCAAAAGAAGAAAAGCTTAGCAAACTGCAGAAGTGATTCGGCCGAATCACTAGTGATTCGCCCACCAGCCTGGCCGAATCACCCTCAGCTGCACGAATTGACCTGATCCGGGGAAGTCCTGAAGATTTGACCGAATCACATAATGGGTGTGACCGAATCAATGGTGATTCGGCCTGGACTAGTTGACTCGCCCGGATCAAAGAACTCGGGCAAATTGGAACTCTCTGGAAAGTTGACTCGCCCGAGTCAGTTTTGCCCGAATCAGTTTAGCTCCACAAGACGTTTGACCGTATCAAAACAAAGACGTTTGACCGAATCAAAGGTGATTCGGCCAAGATAATTGATTCGCCCAAACTCAAAACACCACCGAACAAAAGCTTCGACCGAATCACATGGACATTGACCGAATCAAGTGATTCGGTCACTTCGGTCACTTTGTGGAAAACTTCAAAGAGTATAAATAGAAGGAGATAGAAGTAAAGAAAGAGAGCTTGCTTTTTCTCTCAACCCTAGACGACAAGTTTCCACTTTTTGCAACCCTAGGCGACAAAAACTCAAGGAAGATCAAGCTTGATGGAAGATTGAAGCTTGGATTGAAGATTCTACATCATCCTCTTCTAAACCCTAGCTTTATATTTACATTTATGCTTCCCTTAGTTGTCATGTTTTTGTACACACTCATTATGAGTGAGTAGTTACTTTTGGGGTTGGGGATTAAATGGATCCCCTAGGATTGGATATGATGTAGAACACTATTGTTGTTGCATTGAATGAAGTTTGGTTTGATTATATTGTGCCCTAGCTATGTATTCATTGTATGCACACCAAGTGTTTGACGAAATGCTTAAGTGAGTATGCTTGGTTAGAACCCCTAAGGAAGGAGCGAGAGTTGAACTTAGGATGTTTCATAGCTATTGTATGATCATAGATGGAGTGTTTGTGCGTGAGAGCGACATGCATTCTTGACATTAGGCTAAGTTTTGAGCGGATTTGAGTAACCGGCCAATAGACCGAGAGGGTGTGGTTATGGGACTAATATTCTACACGGTTCAATAGAATGAGAGTTTGAGAACCATGTCATTTATGTATCCTCTCCATTCTAGGGAAGGAGCGAGAGTTGAACCTAGAGCGGACGATGCATTAGCCTTGCTTTTATCAACCAAATGTAGTTCATGCATGTATTAGTGAGTTATTTCATTTCCTCATATCCTAGGAGAGAAGTTGAATCCCTAGTCACCCTTTTTATTCATTAAGTAGAACTCAAGAATATCATTTATCTTTAGTGCTTGCTAGAGATACCTCTATAGGAGGACATATTCCCCCCCAAAAACCGTAGACTTACATTAGTAGCATTGATTAGTTGTCAATTAGTCTAAGCTTTTCTCTTGGGTTCGACCCGAGGTCACTCGGTTATAAATATTGTTTGATATTTGCGTGACTAGAATAGCACTTCATTTTGCTTGCCTAAAACGCCAACGTCAAAATGGCGCCGTTGCCGGGGATTAGCCATTAGATTAGATTGCTAATTAGTATTACTTTTAGTTAGTTTACTTCACTTCACTTCTTTTTCTTTTATTTAGTTGTCATAATTGCTTGCGTGCGTGCTATTCTTGTTTGTCTCTATTTAAGTTCACACTTATAAAAGCTCTCTTTGATTGCTTCATAGGTGTTTGAATGCAAACTAGAGCAAAGAGCAAGAGAGTACAAGAACAAGCTTCTACCTCAACTACAAGCCAAACTTCTCATCCCTCCGCTTCACACGAGCTTCACACTCCTCAATTGGATACTCCTTCGCCTACACGAGCCGAACAACCGGGAAATATGGATCCACAAAATCCTAGAAGGCAAGGAAATGCTCCTCTTCCGCAAGAGGAAGAAGAAAGACCGGTTGGGGCATACATCGCTCCAACCATTGGACATTATGGTTCCCCAATTTGCTTACCGGGGGGAGAAGACCAAGAATTTGAAATCAAATCCGCCCTCCTCCATATGGTGGCCGCACATCAATTTGACGGATATGGGAACCCAAATGCCCATTTGGCCCAATTTACGGAGCTATGCCGCACATACAAAATGCCGGGCATCCAACAAGAGTGGGTATATATGAAGGTTTTTCCGTTCTCACTTTCCGGGAAATCTAAAGATTGGTTGATGAGTCATGAACCGGATACATTCAATACTTGGGAGGGACTAGCACAAGCCTTTTTAATCCAATATTTCCCTCCCGCCAAGACAAAAAAGATTCGGGATAGAATCAACCAATTTACTCAACGGGACGACGAAACCTTCTATGAGGCTTATGAGCGCTTCAAAGAGCTTCAAAGAGGTTGCCCTCATCATGGATTCAACAAGTGGCAATTATTGCAAAGCTTCTACGATGGAATGGACCAAGATGCAAGGAACCATATGGACCATGCGAGTAATGGAGCGATGATGGACTTAACGGCTACCGATGGTTTCAAGATCATCGAAAAGATTGCACGAAATTCGCATCAATGGGGTGGTGAAAGGAACCACTTGAAGAAAAAGAGCAAGGAGGAAACCTCTAAGGCCGTGACAAAGGAAGATTTCAACTCCCTTGCAAAGACGGTAAATTCCTTGGCACAATCTCTTGGGAACATGAACTTGAACAAGAGAAGAGAACATCCGCAAGCGTGTAGCATATGCGCTAACCCGTCGCATGACGAAGATTCTTGCACCGCCAAACATGCGGATGAATTTGAAGATGTTAACTATCTTGTGAGGAATCAAGAGAGAGCTTATGTGCCACCTCAATCAAGTGGGTATCAACCGAGAAATCCTCCCTACCAACCAAGGAACCCTCCTCAACATGTAAGGTTCCATGAAGACCCAAACTTTCCGAGGAGAGCACCCATCAACAATGAGCCAAGGCCTACACCTCCGGGATTCCCACCAAGGAAACAATTACAAGCTCCTTACCAAAGAAACGACGAGAGGCCTAGCCAAGAGGAACCATCCCTATTATCCATTGTTGCTCAATTGGCCGCAACTCAAGCTCAACAACAAAAGGATAACCAACTCATCCTTCAAAGACTCGACCAATTGCAAGCACACAACAAAATGCTTGAGACACAAATTGCTCAACAAGCGAGTTCTTCCTCAAAATATCAAGGGAAATTGCCTTCTCAACCGGATGTGAACTCTTCCGAAACCATAAATGCCATCACTTTAAAGAGCGGAAGAGCCTTAGAAGAGCCCCAAGCGAAGACCAAAGTTGCCAACACAACCGTTGAGGTTGAGAAAGAAGGGCCTTCATCTCAAGAGAAGGTTGAGAAGAGAACAAAAGAAAAAGCTCAAGAGCCCGCTCCATATGTGCCTCCCATTCCATTTCCACAAAGATTGAAGAAGAAGAAGGAGGACACACATTTCAAGCGCTTTGCGGATATCTTGAGCAAACTCCAAGTGACTCTCCCCTTCACGGAGGTACTAACTCAAATGCCTACTTATGCAAAATTTCTTAAGGATATTATTTCGCATAGGAGAGAAATGCATGAAATTGATCACGTAGCTTTGGATGCTAATTGTAGAGCTATTATTCAACATAACATGCCTAGGAAGCTAAATGATCATGGTTCATTCTCTATTCCTATTGCTATTGGTGATTTTTGCATAGATAGTGCATTGTGTGACTTGGGAGCTAGTATTTCTTTGATGCCATTTTCCTTGTTTCAAAAACTTGACATGGGTGAACTCACTCCTACATCCATAAATCTTAGATTGGTGGATAGATCATCTAGGTTACCTAAGGGTATTTTAGAGGATGTTCCAATTAGAGTAGGGAAATTTTATGTTCCCGTTGACTTTTATGTGCTTGAGATGGATGAGGATCGTGAAATTCCTATCATACTAGGAAGGCCTTTCTTGAATACGGTAAAAGCCGTCATTAATTGTGGAGAGGGAGTTATAGAACTAAACTTGGGAACCGACAAAATTAAATTTTACTTGAAAAAGGTTTTAAATGCTCCTAGTAGTTCTATGGATTGTCATTTGCTTGAAATAAATGATGCTTGTGATGTTTTTGATGCTCATGATGAATTGACAAATTTTGAGTACGAGTTGCTCACAAAAGATAGTGGTAGTCCATCTTTCACCTCATTGATGAATCTTGAGGACGGTAACACTCTCGATAAGGACACCATTGAAGAAGAGCCAAAAAAAGGTAAGGAATTCGGTGAGGGGTTGAAACCCCTTCCACCGAATCTAAGGTATGAATTCCTCGGACCAAACAATTCACTACCCGTAATTATCGAAGCATCTCTTGATGAATGTGAGACCTCCAAGCTTATGCATGTTTTGCAATTGTATAAGGGTGCTATTGGGCATTCCATTGATGATTTGAAAGGGATTAGCCCCAAGGTTTGCATGCATAGGATAAGACTTGAGGAGAATGTGAAACCTAGTCGCGAATTTCTTAGGCGATTAAATCCTAAGCTTGGTGAGGTTGTGTTGAAAGAAGTGACAAAGTTGAGAGATGCGGGAATAATTTACTCGATCCCCGACTCCGAGTGGGTGAGCCCAATTCATGTGGTGCCTAAGAAAGGCGGGCTCACCGTTGTGGAGAATGATAAAAATGAATTGATCCCTACGCGCACGGTCACGGGGTGGAGGATGTGCATAGACTATAGGAAATTAAACAAAGCCACCAAGAAAGATCATTTTCCAATTCCCTTTATTGATCAAATGCTAGAAAGATTAGCGGGACATGAATATTTTTGCTTTCTAGATGGTTTTAGTGGTTTTTTCCAAATTCCCATCCACCCCGATGACCAAGAAAAGACAACTTTTACTTGCCCCTATGGCACTTTTGCATATAAGAGAATGCCTTTTGGTCTTTGTAATGCGCCGGGTACTTTTCAAAGATGCATGATGTCCATATTTTCCGAATTTCTTGAAAATTCCATGGAAGTTTTTATGGATGATTTTTTGGTGCATGGATATTCCTTTGATGATTGTCTTACAAATCTTTCACGTGTTTTGGCTAGGTGCATTGAGATGGACTTAGTCCTCAATTGGGAGAAATGCCATTTCATGGTGAAAGAAGGCATAGTTTTGGGACATCGTGTTTCAAAGAGAGGGATCGAAGTCGATAGAGCTAAAATCGACGTGATTGAAAAGTTGCCACCTCCAAGAGATATTAAAGGGATTAGAAGTTTTCTCGGGCATGCGGGCTTTTATCGAAGATTTATTAAGGATTTTTCAAAGATAGCAAAGCCCCTCACAAATCTTCTACGTAATGAGGTGGAATTTATTTTTGATGAGCCTTGTCTTGAGGCGTTTGAAGTGTTGAAGCAAGCTTTGGTGACCGCACCTATTATTCAAGCACCGAATTGGGATTTACCATTCGAAATGATGTGCGATGCAAGTGATAGCGCCATTGGAGCCGTCTTGGGTCAACGAATCGATAAGCGCCTCCACGTAATCTATTACATTAGTAAGGCCCTTGACACTACCCAAGCAAACTACTCAACAACGGAGAAAGAGATGCTAGCCATTGTCTATGCCTTTGAAAAATTTAGGCAATACTTGATTGGTTCTAAAACCATAGTCTACACGGATCATGCCGCCATCAAGTATTTGGTTTCAAAGAAGGAAGCAAAGCCTAGACTTATCCGTTGGGTACTCCTATTGCAAGAATTTGATATAGAGATTAAGGACAAGAAAGGAGTAGAGAATGTAGTGGCGGATCACTTGTCAAGACTCGAACTAACCAAAGAAGAAGATTCAATAATGATTCCCGTAAATGACACATTCATTGGGGAATACTTGATGAGCATCGAGACCGCGCAAGCTCCATGGTATGCGGACTTCGTGAATTTCCTAGCTTGTGGAATTCTACCGGAGGGAGCAAATTACAATCAAAGGAAGAAATTCCTTCATGATATCAACCGATACTATTGGGACGAGCCTTATCTATATAAGCTTTGCGCGGATGGACTCTATAGATCATGTGTCGCGGAATGAGACCAACAAGGTATTCTTGAAGGATGTCACTCTTCTCCTTATGGCGGGCACGGCTCAAGTTCTAAAACGGCCGCAAAGATTCTTCAAAGCGGATTTTATTGGCCGAATTTGTTCAAAGATGCATATGAGTTTGTGAAGTCTTGTGATGCATGTCAAAGAACCGGAAATATTTCTAAGAGAGATGAAATGCCCCAAAAGGGTATTCTAGAGGTTGAGATATTCGACGTATGGGGGATCGATTACATGGGACCATTCCCATCTTCTTATGGGAATAAGTATATTTTAGTCGCCGTCGACTATATCTCAAAATGGGTGGAAGCCATTGCCTCACCTTCTTGTGATGCCAAAGTTGTGATTAAGTTATTCAAGAAGGTCATCTTTCCAAGATTTGGAGCCCCTCGGACCGTGATTAGTGATAATGGTACTCATTTCAAAGAAAGACAATTCGAAGCGATGCTTCGAAAATATGGAGTTTATCACAAAATTGCGACGCCTTATCACCCTCAAACTAGTGGACAAGTTGAAGTTTCTAATAGGGAGATAAAAGCTATTCTCGAAAAAACGGTGGGGAACTCAAGGAAGGATTGGTCTTCAAAGCTAGAAGAAGCTTTATGGGCCTATCGCACCGCTTTCAAGACCCCGATTGGCATGTCACCATACCGCTTAGTCTATGGGAAGCCATGCCATCTCCCCGTCGAAATGGAGTACAAGGCCATGTGGGCAATCAAGAAGTTAAATTTTGACTTGAAGACGGCGATGGAAAAGAGAGTCCTCCAACTCCAGGAACTAGATGAGATTAGACTCGACTCTTATGAGAGTTCAAGAATTTATAAGGAGAGATCCAAATTGTGGCATGACAAGAAAATTCGGAGGAGGACTTTCTCAAAGGGGGATAGCGTATTGCTTTTCAACTCTAGACTTAGATTATTCCCAGGAAAATTGAAATCAAGATGGTCGGGGCCTTTCAAAGTTGAAAAAGTATATGAAGATGGCCACTTCGAATTGATAAACAAAGAAGGTGAAACTTTCAAAGTAAATGGCCATCGAATTAAAGCCTACCATGGAGAAGTGCAAAGCTTGGAGCTTGGAGACTTCAAACTTGATGATTCTACCTAATTCCCTAATTATTGCATGCCATTTGAGAAGGGATCCTCGCAAAGGACTTCTCAAGTGTGTTTCTTATGAAGAAGGGAATCGGCTACGTCTTAGCCAAGACTTTAAACTAGGCTGGTGAGTATTTGTGCTCTTGCTCCTACTTGTTTGTAGTGTAGAATCATGTTTTGACTTTGTGTTGCGCCATGCCTATATGAAGTTAGAGGTTTTAGGAATTTTTTGTGGTTGAGTGCACTCAAATTACCCCTTTTGGTTTGATTATTCATGTGTGAAAATATTTGAGTGTGGGGTGTTTTGAGTGAATATTAGATGTCTTAAAGTGGTTGAGGAATGTGGTGCATTTGAGTGAAAAATTTTGTGCAGAGTTGGCTAACTCCCACCAGTCGGTTCGCCCGAATCAGTTTTCATGAGTGGCCGAATCAGTTGATTCGTGCACCCAAAATTTATAACTCGCCACTGAGTAAATGATTCGGGCGAATCATGGACGGTCTCCCCGAATCACTTGATTCGGTCAAGCAGCTACCCAGATCGATTCGGCCAAGCCTTCGCCCGAATCAGTTGATTCGCTCACCCGAGGACACACTGAGTAAATGATTCGGGCGAATCAATGGTGATTCGGGCAGGTCCCCGAATCAAATTCGCTGGAAGTTTGAGATTTATTCGTGCGAATCCATTTTATTCGCTCACTCTCCTCCGAGCCCTAAACCTTTTTCCGCCCGAGGCTTCCGTCCGACTACCACAGACCCCAAACCACTTCCGTCCGACCTTCCCAACTAAATCCCTCCCCCTCCGAGCTAACCCTAAACCATTGTTCACATTACGTGACACCCATTCAGCCGCAGCTTCTCCGAGTCTTCTTCGCCCGATTCCGCCGCAGCTTCTCTGAGTCTTCTTCGCCCGAATCCGCCGCAGCCTCCCCGAGTCACCCTTCTCCTTCCCCAGCTTCACAATGGCCAGGACTAACTTGACGACTACAGGAAAGCCTCGACCACCGCCTGCCAAGAAGCTGACGGCAGCTCAAAAGGGTAAGGGCATTGCTAAACCTAAACCTAAAGCTAAAGCTCCAGCCAAAACCAAACCGAAGCCAAGGCGAGCTGCAGCCCTAACTTTGCCACTGCAACCTCCAAAATCACGTTCAATGATGAAAGTGTAGACCTTTCCCATGATTGTGCACGTGGATTGGAAAAGGTTATTCTGCAGCCACTCGAACTGCTCAGGAGCGCGAGGAATATGGAAAGTACGCCTCAACATCAGAATAGGTCCAACATCTCATGTTACCTCTTCAATCTCCTCAGTATCATCACCATAATCATTGATAGCATCACTCGCATCATTTGTGAAAATGCCGCGCGAGTCCGAGGCTGCCTTGCCACACTCTGAAGCTATGACTGGGTTCGCCGCAATTGAAATACCGAAAGCCTCCACTGGCACATCCTTGGGCAGCCACCGTGTGACTGCGAACTGGTGGGGATGACTCAGAAGGATGGGGAACCGAAGGGGTAACTGCTGGAACCGGGGGTTGTCGAGACCCCGTATTTGAAGGCCTCAGCAACTGCTTCTCTGCCTGGAACGCACGCTGGTGAGCCTCAGACACCGACATCGGATCAAACATATTCAGCACGTCCTGTAACTGAAGATGCAATCCACCAATATAGCACGAAACCAACTGAACAGGGGATTCATTAAGATCAATACGAGATAACATCTGATAAAAATCAGTGGTGTACTCGTCCACCGAACGAGAGTTCTGCCGCAAATTCTAAAAACGCTAGCACAGCTCCCTTTCAAAGTTAAGAGGCAGAAATGCAGCTCTGATGTGCTTCCTAAACTTATCCCACCTAGAGATCTTGTCCTTCCCAGCCTAAGCATGCGTCTTCTTCAACTGCTGCCACCAAGCTTGTGCGCAACCCCGCAATCTGATTGCAACCAGTGAAGCACGACGGTCCTCCGGAACTTCCTTGAAGTCCAAAATTTCCTCAACTCGAGCAAGCCAATCGATGAACTCCTCCGCTTTAAGGCTGCCATCAAACTCAGGAATGTCAACCTTAAACCCGGACTCCCAACAACGGTCCTGCCGAACAACTCCGAATGGGTTGGCCTCCTCACCAATACCAGCCGCAACATTGGGACGTCTAGCAAGGAGGTCGTCCATCTGATGAGTCACCAATTCGAACTCCCGACGTAAGTCAGCATTATCTCTTACCATGTCTTCATTGATTGCGTTGATCCTCCGATTCTCCTCTTCAAGGGCTGCCTCTTCCAATTTGCACGCCTTTGTTTAGGAGCCATCTGTGCAGGAACGACTAGAAATTAATACCACTCTTATGCAGCGCGTGTGGGCAAAAGGATGATGATGCTTGAACTCGAATCCCTAGGCACGAATTGCAAGCCGTATAGAGTAACTCTAAATTTTATTGATTCTCAAAAGTCTGTTTTCCCTACTTCTCTGACTCTATTTATATAGTAAACAGAACCTACAAATTAGGAAACAGAATATCTATCTAACCAAATCTAAAATTCAAGATAAGAAAACCTACCTAAAAACTAAAATTCAAGATAAGGAAACCTACCTAAAGCATTAATAATTAAAAATAAAATAGTAAATCACTCCGAATGGGCCCAGAAGCCCAATGACCCAATCAGACCCTGGCTGCTCCCTCTTGCTAACGTGCACCTTAGGATGATCCGCTTCTCTGCATACTAAAGTGCCAATCGCTCCGCATCAATATGACTGATATTCTCTTGTATTTCTTTTCTGGTGCTCTCTCTGGATCAACTGTGATTGAACCCTTCTGAATACTTGCACTTTGATCAATCACTGTGGCTTTGACAAATGTTTATACCTGTTCCTTCATCACGAGTGTATCCGAGACTTTCAGTTCCACCTCCATACCTTTGGTAAGCTAGAATCTCATCCAGTATGGATGACTCTCCTCTGTTTGCTTCAAGTGTGGTTTTCTGCTCACATACCTTATCAACTCTCTTAGCATCATCTGATTGTTTCTTCGACAGAGAGGTAATGATGCCTTGAAGGTTCTCTCTTTCATTTGTTGTATCTGTTTGAACTGGTCAACCAAAGTTTCTACTGAATATTCCTCATCATCATCGCTATCAGATTCAACAATCCCATAAATAAACTCTATCTTTGTTTGATCTGAATCAACATTACGAAATACAGTAGTCAGGGTTAGATTTCCTTTGTGACTGGTGTTCTTTTCATTGTCTTCATCGCTCCAGCTTGCTGTGAAAGACTGTTGTTCTTCTTCTGATAACTCGGACATTCACTCTATCTGTGTCCATATCCCTCTCACTTCCAGCACTGGATTCCTTTCTGTTTGTCTTTTCCTTTATCATCTTTGTCAGCATCCTTGTTCTTTCTATGAGAATTTTCTCCTCTTCGGTTTCTCCCCCTGGATGACTGGCCTGAGTATGAAGGTTTCAAGTCCATTCTTTTCATGAACTATCTAAGGTTTTTGATCAGCAAGGATAATTGTTGGTTGACATAATTTGGGACAGCCTCTTTCTCCTTTGTCTCAGCTTTCAGCCCAAGGTCTTTCCCAGAGAGTGGTGAAGTAGTCTCTGTAACTTTTATCTCGATTTGCCTCAGTGAACCGATCAGCGCCTCCAGCCTCATATTCTTCACATCCCGGGCTTCCTCAACGCTGTGACCTTCATATCAAATTTTGAAGTGAGTGATCTGAGAACCTTCCTTACCAGCTTATCTTCATGTATTGGCTCCCCGAGAGCATGAGCCTCGTTAGATATGTCGCATAATTTGGCATTAAACTCAGCAATGATCTCTTCTTTCTGCATCTTCAGACTTTCAAATCTCGAGATGATCATCTGAAATTTGTAGATCTTTACATTTCCAGTCCCCTCATGAGCAGTTTCAAGAATTTCCCAAGCTTGTTTGGCGGTGTCATAGTTGTAGATCGACCTGAAATTGTTAGCATTCAAAGCCTTAGAATTTTCTGATGCTAAGGCTACCTCATCGATAGTCCACTTATTTTCAAGTTGCTTGTGGGTGACTCCTGCACTGTCGACGGTCATTGGAAGGACCATTCTGATATGACAGCCCTCCAAGCCCTTTCATCAATGGCTTTGATAAAAGCTTCATTCGAGCCTTCTAGTACCCATAGTTAACTCCTTCGAGCAATGGAGGTCGGCCGGTGCTTATCCTTCTTTCATGGTGGCCATATGTATCAGCAACATTCTCCCGGATCACACTATATTTGTTGAGCGAACGGCTCTGATACCAATTGAAATTCTGTTGCGTTGCTGATGCAGAGTTATAGCTTCTGCTTAATCACTCTACTTTACTGTCAGACTAAAAAAGACACAATGTTTGTTCACCCTGTTCGGCAACTTGCCTACGTTTGTGGAGGATGCTCCGATCCTCAAGATTCCACTATCTCAGCTCGAAGTACAAGGACTCACACCTCTATTTTTCACATAGCTGAAATACAACGTTTAGTCTAATCTTTTAGACTAGCTAGCAATCTGAACTCACAGATTCTCTTCGTGTAGCCTACACACTCTCAGTAATAAATGGCTACAACTCTGATTCTCAGCCTTAGCCTATTCTATTACAATACGTAGCTCACGAATGCTCAGCACACTCTTCATCAGAGTTGCTGTATCTTCAGTAGAGGACACTCGAAGCTCTCCCGCCAAGTAGTCAGACACTCTAAGTTCTTCAACCTCAGCCTCTGCTCCCCCTCAATCAATGACTCACTCCGTCACTATTGGTTAGCCTCGATCAATGCTCCACAGCCTGCGACACTGCCTGTCCGCTGTTGATCACCTAGCTCTGACTGTTCCTTCAACGAGCAGCGCTCTTGTTGAACTCCGAATCAATCCTAAATCAAACTCCACGAATTCTGATTCCCTCAGCCCCACACACGTCTTTAACTCAGGCTCTGTTCTTTGGAACTTAAATTTTCAGCACTTAAGTTAAGTTAAATTCAGTTAAGTTAAGTTAATTTCAGTTAAGTTAAGTTAAGTTAAGTACTGAAAATGAACATGTTTTTAAAAAGTAAACCCACAACCACCATCACCCCAACCTACCATTACCACCCCAAGAATACCACGACCCCAACCCACCACCACCATCCAAACCACACCCCCACCCCCACCCCAACCACACCACCACCACCACACCAACCCAACCCACCACCACTACCAACACCCCAACCACACCACCACCACCCCAACCCACCACCACCACCAACACCCCAACCACACCACCACCACCCCAACCACATCACCATCACCACCATCACCACCACCCCAACCCACAACCACCACCCTAACCACATCACCACCACCACCCCAACCACCATATACTTGTTTAATTCCCAGATACTTAAGATTAAAAATATGTTAAAAGTACTTAAGTTAAGTTAAATTAAATTAAGTTAAGTATAAGTTCAGCTCTAAAGAACAGACCCTCAGTATATGAAACCCTGCTACCGTAAGTTGATCTCTGTGTACACTCTGTGTGCTCTCGAGTTGCTCTCTTTGATCGTGTATTCTATGATGCGTCTCTGCCTTCCTTTTAAAGCTCTACAGCACGCCAAACTGCCAAGGATCTTTATCAGAATCTTCTCCTAGATTCTAGCAAGTTTGTTGAAGATTTTATTGCCAAATTTGAACTCTTGGATCTTTATCTTCTTAGACCGCGTTCTAGCGTTTGCTGAGCTCTTGATGACGTCTACATACCTCTATGAGCGTCCCCGATGCCAGCTGTATCATACCGGAGCCTTACCGTGCAACGCACGGATTCTGCTCTTACTCTGGATCATCACGAAGTGTTGAAGCAGACTCTATCTTTTCAAAGCTGTCACTCGCCTAGTCTTCAAATAGTGTCTCAGCTTCAGATCTTCAGGGATTGCTGAAGCAGACTCTGACTCTTTGTTGTTGTTGTTTTGACAGTCTTCAGATTGTGCTCCAGCCACCGATCTCCAGGAAGTGCTTCAGTAGTCTCTTGAGCAGTTTTGTCAAGATGTCATATCCTCAACAAACCTCATTCATAATGATAACATGCATGTTTTGCGTTACAATTTAACCTAAGGGATGCATAAGAATCCCTACTACATGCGACTACTCACTCACAGTGAGTTTGAAACAAAACATAATGCAATTGTTCAACAAGGAAAAGTAAAGTAGTAGAGTAGTAGGAATTGAGTAGAATGATGTTATAGAGTCTTTTAATTGTTGGTGTCTTTGCCGAAATCTTGACAATTCTCCAAGTCTGCAATTTAGGATTTTTTTTTCCAAGAGAGGCACAAGAGGCCCGAAGGCACTGACTTTTGGCGTTTTAGGCAAGCAAAATGAAGTGCTATTCTAGTCACGCAAATATCAAACAATATTTATAATCGAGTGAACTCGGGTCGATCCCAAGAGAAAAGTCTAGACTAATTGATAACTAATTAATGCTACTATTGAAAGTCTACGGTTTAAGGGTGGGGGGGGGGGGGGGGGTGTTGTCCTCCTATACAGGTGCCTCTAGTAAGTACTAATGATAAATGATAGTTGGGTTTGCTTAATGAATAAAAGGTGACTAGGGATTCAACTTCTCCCCTAAGATATACGGAAAATGAAATACCTCACTAATACATGCATGAACTACGTTTGGTTGATAAAAGCAAGGCTAATGCATCGTCCACTCTAGGTTCAATTCTCGCTCCTTCCCTAGAGTGGAGAGGATACACAAATGACACCGTTTTAAAACCCTCGCTCTATTTAACTGTGTAGAACTTGAGTCCCATAACCGCACCCTCTCGGTCTATTGGCCGGTTACTCAAGTCCGCTTAAAACTTAGCCTAATGTCAAGAGTGTATGTCAGTCTCACGCACAAACACTCCATATATGATCATACAATAGCTATTAAACATCCTAAATTCAATTCTTATTCCATCCTTAGGGGTTTTACTCATGCATACTCACTTAGGCATTTCATCAAACACTTAGTGTGCATACAATGAATACATAGCTAGGGCACGAATAATCAAACCAAACTTCATTCAATACAATAAAATAGTGTTCTACATAATATCCAATCCTAGGGGATCCATTTGATCCCCAATCACATAAACAACTACTCACTCATAATGAGTGTGCAAAAATACATGATTAATAAGTGAAACATGAATGTAAATACAAAGTTAAGGGTTTAAAAAAGTAGTCTAGGTCTTGAATGATCTTCAATCCAAGCTAATCTTCAACCAAGCTTGATCTTCTCCAAAGGTTTGATCTTTTCTCTTTAGGGTTTGAGAGAGTTGGTGAGTTTTCCAGAGAGATCCAATCTGGCCAAGTGCTTTGATCTGGGCGAGTCGAAGTCTAGGCCGAGTCACATTGTGACTCGGGCAAATCTTCCTCATTATGATTCTTTTGCGCTTTCGCCCGCAATCGACTGGATTCTATTCGAAACTCTTCTAAGCTGCTGCGTGACTTCAACTACTCGATATAAACCTGAAACACACGCGAAAAGCATCTAAAGACTTATATAACATCACGGAATGAACAAGAACTAAAAGGATAATTCGCGCAAATACTACGTACTTTGGGCGCACATCAGGGACACCCTGAATTTTTTCATCTCTTTATATTTATGCCCTTGAATTATTACCGGTTGACCTGCATGCCCGAATCACTTTTGATTCGGGCTGCCTCAGGAGGTTGATTTGACCAGGGTTGGTCGAATCAAAGTCTCAGTGTGTTTCGGGGCTTGGCGAGTCAGTTCTTCTTGGGCGAATCAATTTTGATTCGCTGTGGCCTTCATTTGATTCGGTCAAGAATTGGTCAACGGATGAATCATTCTCGAGTCAAGTTGATTAGGTCAGTCGAATCACCTTTGATTCGTGCACCCACCTGAGGGAATCAATTCTAAAGAAGAACTCTGAAGAAGATTGATGCTTTCCTATCTTACACTCTCCACAAATCGTGCTTACTTCTCCTTTGATTTCTGGAACTCCCCTGACCAAGCCTTCTGCAACAATCTTCTTCAGTGTTCTTAGGTTAATGTGACCCATCCTCCTATGCCATAGATTCATTTCTTCTGTGTTGGATAGCATGCATGCTGGTGAAGAGTTTGCTGCATCAATTGTAAGAAGATAGCAGTTGTTCTTTGATCTGGTTCCCTACATTATGCACTTTCCCACATTGTTGTAGACCTGAAGGAGTTTTGAGTGAATTTTACCTGGTGTGTCCCGTCACAGAGCTGGCTGATGCTTATGAGATTTGCCTTGAATCCGTCTACAAGCATTACATTTTTCAATGTAGGTAGACCTTTTACAGCCAGGGTCCCCTTTCCTAGAACTCTATCTTTCAGCCCATTTCCAAATTTAACCTGGTGTTCTGAGCAGGGTATAACATTTTTTAAGAACGTTCTCTCTCCAGTCATATGTCCCGAGCATCCACTGTCAAAGTACCAGCTTTCTTCATGTGTGGTTCTAGCTGTGCTGACTAGGGCAATATGCATGGTTCTGTCTCTTCTTTGTTGCCCAGCAGTTTCAGGAAGATTTAGCCAAGTTGAAGTAGACAAGCAGTTCTTCTTAATGTGCCCCCTGTGGCCACAGATATAACATCTTTGGCTTCGTGTGTACGACATTTCTCCACAGTCTGAAGTTGATACAGGGGTTGCTGTAGCAAGTTCTTATTCACATACCTCCTTTTCCCAGAGCGACTGACCAGTCGTCTGAAGGGTCTGGATCTAACGATGTGACATTCATCTCCGCTGTGGTCGATATCATCTTCACTCCTGTTTGCTGACAGAGAGTTGTTGCTTCTTTACTCGGTGCTCTTCATTGGTTTGCTGGTGCAGTCAGCTTCTCGGTGACCATATCCATCACAGTTCCAGCACTGAATTCCCTTTCTTTTTCCTTTCTTCTCGTCTTCGGCCTGGGCTGGTTCCTTCCCTTTTCTCTGATTTCCTCCACCCCTTTTGGATTGCATTCGAGAGTTAGAGGACTGGCCAGATTTTGTTTCCATGTTCTTCAAGAGCTTACCAAGGGTTTTCACCAGCAAACTCAATTGATCATCAGATGAAGGCTTCTTCTCTTCTGTTTCTGCTTTCAATCCAACACTCTTGCTTTTGGGAGATGTGTCTTCCTTGACCAGCTTCATCTCAAACTATTTGAGAGATCCAATTAGTTCCTCCAGTCTCATGTGCTTGACATTTTGAGCTTCTTCAATGGCTGTCACCATCATATCAAATCTGTTGAGCAGTGATCTAAGCACTTTCCTTATAAGCTTTTCTTCGGGAATTCATTCTCCAAGAGCATGAGCTTCATTTTGACAAATCACACAGCTTGGCATTGAACTCAGTGATGAAGTCCTCTTATTGCATCTTTAGGCTTTCAAACTGAGTAGTAATGATCTACATCTTGGATATCATTACTTTGTCAGTTCCTTCATGAGCTACTTGCAAGATTTCCCAGGCTTGTTTTGCAATTTCGCAGTTGGAGATCAATCTGAAATTATTTGCATCTACTGCAGCAAAAATAGCATTTAGTACTTTTGAGTTACCAGTTGCTGCATCATCCTCTTCAGCAGTCCATTGTTCTTCAGGCTTCGTTCGAGTAATTCCCTTCTCATCAATTGTTATGGGAGGAGACCATGTAGCCACAACAGCTCTCTAGGTTCTTTCATCAATAACCATAATTACTTTCTTCCAACAACGGTGGACGGCTTGTACTCTGACCTTCCTTCATTGTTTCTTGTTTTCTCCAGCAGACGTTCAGAATCTTTACTCTGTGTGTTGAGTTTCCGCTCTGATACCAATTGAAATTCGCAATGCTTCTGAGTAGCAGATTGTGTACAAGCAGTTGCTATAGCACACACTTGTACCGACGGATCTTTTGTAGCATAATAAAACAATGAACAGTGATTTGTTCACCCAGTTCGGCCAACTTCCTACCTCTGGGAAAGTCTGAACCTCAGTCTTTCAATTCACTAGTCTCAAGGTCTATTGTACAAAACGGTTCGACTCCACGCAACCTATGCTACTCAACCTTAGCTAGTCGATTACACACAATCAGAACACGCTCTGACTTGTGTTTCACACACACCTTCTCACTTGAATTAATTCAGTATAGCTCGACCTCTGATCCTACAGACTCAGCCTATTCTAATTATTACAACGTGAGTAGGTTTGCTATAGCACTTGCTGTAGCAACTAGCTGGTGCAAGTTCTGTCCGCCTCGCTCCAAAGCTTTCCGCCAAGCCGATCAAACTCTTCCACCTGCGCTGCACACTCTGGAATTCCCCTGCAGCCTGTGTTGATCAACCAACAAACTCGTCCTGCTCTGAATTGGTTTCTATGATCAAGCTCTGATCACACTCAGCAAGTCTCGATCAGCCTCTGCTTCAGTCACTCAACTCTAAGCGCACGCTTTGCTCTTCGTGACTCCCTGACTCTCCTTGCGGTATGTAAGCTCTCCGTGTATGTGCTCTCAAGCTTTCTCTATTCTTCTGCTCTCACTTTTCTGCACTGACCTTGCCCTCCTTAAGTACTTAATTAATCAGTAACTGAATTACACTTTTGGAAGTTCCTTAAAGCAACAATATCTCCTAATTTGTAGGAGATTAGATTTGATTGGAGAAACAAATCTTCCATAACCAAATCTTCACCTGGATACGGGAACCTCCACTGGGATATTCTCTCTGAATAATTAGCAGCTCCCCGTCACTCTACTGCTCCTTGTACATCCTTTGAAAGCTCTCCAAGAAGAATGATGATCTGCTGCTGCAGCTCCCTGTTACAGCACCTGCTATAGCTGCTGCTTGAGCACTGGGCTTGTTCACTTGTGCTGGTTTTGTCAATCGAATGCCACACACCATTATCAATATCAATGATTCAAAATACATCTTTCATAATTGAACAAATTTTAGTTACACCTTAACCCACAATTTTTTTTTCTCTGAGTTTACATTTAACTCAACAACCCACTAATTCAATTTTTATATTCATCAACCCTAAATTAATCAATTGTAATCAACCAAATTATTTATGAAATTTTGATGCGCTGCTGGTGACTTGTATTAACAGGTTGCTAAAGCAACCTCTGGATTACTTTGCGGATTTCTTTGCTTCGGCCGAACTCTGTCAAGTTGTTATGACTTCTTTTCACGACTCTCCAAGCACTCCCTACTGAGCAATGCGCGGGGAGGTCAAGTTGGACATGCGCGGGGAGGAAACAAGCGAGTTCAATGTTCTTATTGTGGCAAGCTTGGCCATGTTTATGATCATTGCTATGATAGGATTAGCTTCCCTCAAAGCTCGGCAAGAGGGAGAAGAGGGCGCGGTACATGTCATGGGCGAGGAAGTAAACCCACTAAATTTGTTTGTGTGATTGCCACTATTGCATGCCACTCACAAACTGATGAAAACCTTTCAACCAAGTCCTTTGATCGTGTGTCTCTTCCCGCTGTTCCTAGTTTGAGCCCAGACATGGTTCAACATCTTATGACAATGCTTGAGGTTTCAGAGAAACTTTTCGGTAAGTCTAAAACCTTTAGAACATCAAATTTGTGGTTGCTTGATAGTGGTGCTTCTCACCACATGATAGGAACACTTGATCATCTTACAAATATAATTGATATATCACCGTCTGCAATCAATTTACGTAATGGTGCTCACACCTCGGCTATCAAGGAAGGTTGCATAAATTTATCGACCACTACTATGCTCCGAAGGGTTCTTTAACCAATCCTTTAATTTAATTTCTATTGGGCAGTTGATTCACGATTCTGACTATTTTTTGACACTGTTTGATCACATATGTGTGATTCAGGACCCGTTTTTGAGGATTCCGACTGCAGCAGGTGAGCTGAGAGATAGGCTCTTTTATTTCAAGCGTGTGATAGTAGCAACGGTATGTTCACTTGAAGGTGGTGATAGTAAAATTTAGGTGGCATCGATGACTTGGTCATCCTCAAGTCATCCTTTATCGCAGATTACAAGCATTATAGTAAATAGAATAACAAGATTAAATTATGTGGTACTTGTCTTTGAGCGAAACAAACTTGTAGTTTCTTACTTTAAGTGATAATCGTGCTCCGTCCAGTTTTAATCTTATACATTGTGACATTTGGGGTCCTTACAACAAGTCTACTACCACGGGTGCATATTATGTTATTATAATTGTTAATGAGTTTAGTCGTGTTGTCTGGGCCTATTTGATGGTGGATAAAAGAGAGACTAGTACACTACTATGTGAATTTTTATGTTATGATTAAGACATAATTTGACAAGTTTTTTAAGATTGTTCTGAGTTATAAGGGTTTAGAGTTTGGTTCTGGCCACATTTATGCTTTTTACAAAGAGCAGGCAATTTAATTCGTACCACTTGTGTGAGGACTCCTCAATAAAATGGTCGTGTGGAGCGTGCTTACTTCTCCTTACGCATTTTTGAATCTCTTTGTTATGTGCACCAAAAGATACAATATGTTATGAATATGGCATTCAGTACAAAACACATACAAGTGGATCGAGCGAGTTGTTGCAGAAACCTGTGAAGATAGCAGCTAGAGCATGGCAAAGACTACGAAGTGCCTGCTAGTGAATAAGAAGTTGCTACAACATCCTACTGTGTTAGAAGCTGGAGCAAGTTGCGGAAGCTGGCAACCGAACATAAGAAGTTGCTACAACATCGTGTGAAGATGCAATGCTGGAGAAACTTGGCAGATCAACATTGTCTCGATTTGGAGGAGCACGGAGAGCGTCCAGAGGGTTATTGTCGGTGTCGCAACAAGTCAGGGAGTCTCCCAGTCAATCACAGTTGATCAGAAGTCTTCATCAAGCGATCAAAAGAGATTTAATGGTTTTAGAAAATTAAATCTCAACAACTTGCAAGAATCTAGGAGAGGATCCAATATGCGTTGAAAAGATTTGCGAATCCTAAGGGAATTAGGATTTCAATGTTTGATCAGTGTTGCGGCTATATATGGGAGTGCATCACACATACACAAATAGACAACCACAGAGAGATACACATAAGCAAAGTGCGGGAACTAAAGGCTAGAGTGAAGAGTTCTGGATGCAAGAGCTGAGAGAAGATCACAAGTAGAGGAGTCTGATATAAGCTTAATCTAAGAACTTCAACTGGAGCGTAGTCCCATTGAAATATCAAATATTTACTTTGGAGCATAGTCGCGGAGAGGAGGTGTTACGGACTGTCGGAGATCAAAGTAGAGTTCCCAGATATTGACAGGAGGTCCTTTATCATGGGGGAGCATTGCTAGAGTCAGCACTCGTGGAAGTCCAACTGCTCAGCAGAGAGTGCTTGGCAAGTCGTGGACAGAAGTTTCAGCAACTTGACAGAGTAAGTTGCTATAACATCTTCTTGTTATGCATTGTCTTAGTATAGGCAGAGTCTGTGAACTGTAGCTATCAATTACTGGAGTGTGTAGACAGTGTGCACAAGTCTATGGGACCACAATGTGTAGCTAATCTGTGTAATCAGATTGAACACAGATTTCGACTAGGTTAGAAGTAGAGGTTAAACTAGCGTTTGCTGAGTTTTGGAATCCTTTGTACTTGAACCGAGATAGTGAAATCTTGAGGACTGTAGATAAGTCCTCCCCAGACGTAGGCAGTTGCCAAACTGGGTAACCAAAGCCTTTGAGTCTTCAGGTTTGACCGAAGCAAAGAAATTCCGCAAGTGTCACAAGAGGTTGCTATAGCAACCTACTGTAACCGAGGTTTTGTCAAACACTGCCATACTTGCATCATCATTGAGGATATTTTGAGTATCGCCTCGCTCAACCAGGGGATGCCTATGACCTCGGCCTAATATTTCTATTTCCTCTTCTAAGGTATCATGTGAGGTCATTTCACTCCCCCTCCGATTCCTGAACCAAATACCTCCCACGGTGGTTGCAGTTGTGTCAACCAATGCAGGTCCTCTCACAGATGGTTCACCAGGGACACCAATATTTTCTTCACTAGATTCTTCTTCTTCACTACTGGAAACTGGGACTAGGATAGGACCTTTTCCTTTGTCAGCTGGAGGAGGAGGATGTGCTGCAGCAGGTTCTTGTTCAGGAAACTGGGACTAGGATAGGACCTTTTCCTTTGTCAGCTGGAGGAAACAGGAGCCGAGTCTCCTGAACAAGAACCTGCTGCAGCACATCCTCCTCCTCCAGCTGACAAAGGAAAAGGTCCTATCCTAGTCCCAGTTTCCAGTAGTGAAGAAGAAGAATCTAGTGAAGAAAATATTGGTGTCCCTGGTGAACCATCTGTGAGAGGACCTGCATTGGTTGACACAACTGCAACCACCGTGGGAGGTATTTGGTTCAGGAATCGGAGTGCTTCTCAATCCTGGAGTGCTGTTGAGCGGAAGCATATTGTGTCAGAGAAGAGGCTGGACCTAGACAAGTACAGGTCAGCGGCAATCATTCAGCTTCTCACAGAGGTAAACCTGCTCAAGTCCCTAACCTTTCCATTCAGATTCAATATTGCTCTGGTTAGGGAATTTATTGTAAATATGGAAGAGAAGTTTGGAGAGGAAGGAGCAGATGAGTATGGAAGAAGTTGGGTACGGGGTAAGTCAGTGTCCATTACCCCTGAAAAAATTGATGAATTTCTTGGGATTCATGAGAATGCTAGAGCCCCCACTATTGTTCAGCCAGAGATATTGGCTAAAGTTCTGACAGGGGGAGTGTGCCTGTCTTGGGGCGGTCCAAACCTCAGTGCTGCTGAGCTGACCTCCAAGAATGCCCTGATGTATCATCTGGGCATCAGAAACTGGATCCCTAGCTCTCACAGGGGGAAGGTTAGCAGAGACTTTGCTAACCTTCTCTACTCAATTGGGAAAAGGAGGCGCATCAGCCTGGGCAATGTGATGTTTCCCCAGCTGGCTACTCATGCCGGCAACACTTCCTCCAGCAAGCCCATTGTGCTTCCCTCCCTCATCTATGGGTTGACGGTATCCCAGCATCCGGAGCTTGGTGAGCTTACTGAAGGACTGTCTGAGGAACTGCAGGTCTTCACTGTTGATCACAAGTTGTTCAAAGGAAAACATGCAGTGGACATTGCATATGAGGATCTACTCATGGTAGGTGGATCAGCTCCAGCTCCCCTGGGGGATGTTCTTCCCCCTGCTGCAACAATTCAATCAGCCCTCCGCGCCAGAATTGTGAGCCATCTCAGATCGGAGCTGGTCAGTCTTGAAGTAGAAGCTAAACGAAGGGACGCTAGGCGTGGACAGATCAGAAGCCTCCTCAGAGACCTGGAATTCCCGGCAGATGAGGAGCAGGCCCCTTGAGCATCTATGACAAAAAGGGGGAGAATAGAAGATACTATCTGCTACTGATGAACCTTTTTTATTTTGTTTTTGCTGACCCTGCGTGGTTGTGCTATGGCCGAGTGTGGCCTATTTACTCTTAGTCTCTATTGTTGGATCTTCCTTTTAGAGTATTCAGAGTTTTTTTTCTGGTTCATGGGAGAGTGCATTTGGTCTAAGGTTTTGTCAAAATGCCAAGGGGGAGATTGATGATGCAAGTATGACAGTGTTTGACAAAACCAGCACAAACGAACAAGGAGTTGCTGCAGCTCAAATAATCAAGCAGGCAGCAGAAGTGAACTAGCAGCAGCTGCAGCAGGGGATGCTGCAGCAGGAGCTTGTTCAACTGGCTGGTTCATCTGTCCGAGAAGCAGCAGCAACCTGGGCGTGTCTTGAAGGGCTGGAATCACTTCGGAGAGCATCTGAAGTATTTCTAATATGCTGTGGAGTATATTCCAGAGAGGTTTACTAGTCAGAGAAGGAGATTTGCATTGAAGATAATTATCAAATCTAATCTCCTAGATTTTAGGAGATAATTGATCATGTTGGGACATTACCTAAACCTGGACATTGCTTAAAGTGGTGCTGCTATTTAAGCAAGAGGTGTTCAGGGCAGAGAGGCTGATCGAAGCTGAGGGATACACGAGTGCATACACAGATTTCAGAGAGAGCAATCTTTGGTGTGCGACGGACGAATTCTTCGATCATCACCCAAGAGCCGAGCGTGAGCGCAGAGCTGTGGTGATTATAGCAGAAGGGAATCAGGACTTGCAGAGTCTGATTCAAGCTTGATCTGGAAGCCAATTCAGAGCTGTGGAGCTTGTTGGTTGATCAAGGGCAGCCGCGGAAGAACTGACGGGTGGAAGGCTCGGTCGAGTGTCGTGCGGCAGTACTCGCTAGTGGCAGGTGGTCACTGAGTGAGGGGGAGTATTCCAGAGTGTGCAGCTGATCGCGCGTCGTTGTGCGCGTCAAATATAATCCTTCCTCTTCCACTCAGTACAGCGGTTAAGTAAGGGTCGATCTCCACAGGGAGCAAGTAATTCAGTTTTAGTCAGTGACCTACACTTACGAAGATTGGGGGGTGAGTGATTGGTTTGCGCAGTGCGCGAGTAACAGTGTGAAACGCAGAGAAATGCACTAGGCGTGCGCAGGCAGTAGAGACTAGATACTATGACTATGAGAAGTATTGGGCGGACAATCCTCTATGCGTGCATTCCTTATCACTGACTCTAATATGTCTATAGCTTAATTTCACTTGGGTTAGTGTCCGGTCAAGGCTTCCTAACACGTGCGCATGTTCCGTTCAAAGTTCATGTGCTATTAATCCTTAGAACATAGACTAAAACAGCTGCGAATCCTGTCACAGTAGCAACTGCTTACCCTAGCTCATTACTCCTAGTTGTTACCGTAAAGCTATCAACTAGTTTAACATATGACAAGCAAGCAACACAAGTAAGATTGCGGTTCAAGGCTTCCCCTACTCATGCAACTAGCTGTCTCCGTACGCACAGGATTAATACAAGTAAGTAAACTATGCATTAAGCTCAAGTCTCAAAGAAAGTGCATCATAGATTCATGCCCGACCAACACTTAAGCGTTTAGCTAGACATGCTAGTGATAAACATCATAGAATAGTAAATAATGACTAATGTGTCTGAGAAACAAGTGGCAAACAGTGCGTGCAACTTGTCTTCTCGGCTGGCGCAAATCCTCTCAACAAGTCCGTGTGTTTTCCAGTGTTGCCGCTCTCTCTGATGTGTGTCGTCCAATGATGGCTGTGATATCTCTCTCTTGAAACCCTAGACTTCCTTTGTTTATATATTGCCCAGGAAGTTCACCTTTGGCAACTTCCAAATCTGGTCACTGGACTTTGCGCCTGGCGCACAGCATTCGGCTAGCGCACCGCTACTGACTCTCGCCAACTTCTCTTCTGCTTGTGCTGCTATCTCCGCAGGCGGATCTCTCACTCCTAGAACGCTGCCTGTTAGCGCGTATCCGACTCCAGGACTCGTTTTGCCCTGTAATACAAAAACACTAGAAATGAGTAATCTTGCTCATAAAATATTGCAAGTAAGCATAGGGTTATGATCTAAATAATGCGTACAAATAGCCTCTATCAAACCCCCCACACTTGCCCCTTGTTCGTCCCGAACAAGCACTGAAGCGCGGATACAATTACCTCTTCTGGAGTCTAGCGCACAGTCTTGCACTCTGATGCGAATGCGCAATTTGCTCAACTCGCACTGCTTTATCACCTGCGCACAACTGCATTCAACAGTTCTAATATAATAATTTCGAAATCCATTACCTCTCAGCCGGGATGAAGATTTTTTGGATGGCTGGGAGATAGCTCTTCTTAGGCTCCTGGCTGCCAGCTCCTGCTCCGAAGATAGGTATATGGTGGATAACGCAGCTTCTTCCAGTGCGTGATTTGCCCGCGCACTTCCTGGGAACCTGAGCTCTCTCATGATTTCCTTATGGTCTTTGCGCATTTTGATGTTTGTGCGCATGCTGATTTGTAGCGCGTATCATCTACTGGTATTTTTCTTTTGTACAGCTTCATCTTTAATTTCTTATATTCCCAGAGCAGTTCCAGTCTCAGCCTTCGGATACCAGCTATGGAACTCGCCCCGCTCTCTCTCCTTCTGTCTGCGCCGGTCAGCGCACGCGTTTACATCTGCGCCTGCCTTTCTTAGCTCGATTTCCAGAGAGAAGGTGGTCTATTTTCCCACCTCGCCACGCATTGGGTGTTTTGCCTTTGGCATCTGCGTGACTGAGCGCGCTCTTTTGTCTCGAAGACTGCGAGGCACCGGCCTCCACTAACGCTCTCGACCATATACCTTGCCTTCGAAGAAAAAGCGACTAACCGCCTCTCTGGAGCATTTCTGTCAACTCCACATCCCCTGCATATCCCAACTAACAGGAGCAAAAAACGAAAAAATTATACTAAAACAGTAGATAGCAGCGCACGCAATATGGATAGCGCAAAACAAGCTGGAGCGCATGCGCATCCTGCACTCTAGCGCACTACTGCTACTATTCTCTTTAACTCAAACTAAGCTATGCTCAAAAACGTGAAAAGTGAATGTAACGCCTCCCCCCCACACTTGAACAGAGACGTGTCCCCACGACTCAAGCGCAAGCGCATGGAGAGCGCACACATGCATGTAATGCAAAAACAAAGAACATAAGATCAAAAACAAATAGTCACACAGCACAAACAATAGCACAGGGTCACAAAAATATGCGGCACAAATGTTCAGCACATAATATCCAATAAGACGCAGCAAAATAAAAGACACCACCCTAAAGAAAACTAATGCTGCTGCCCCTCGGCCTTAGAAGTCCTCCGAGCTAGACGCAGCTGCTGGCCCAAGCGCCTCATCCTCTGAAGAATCAGTCACGTAGTCGGTGCTGGCACTATGGTGAGGGGGTCAGGCTGCGCTGTGAGGTCGTCCTCGGAAAGTGAATCCCAAATGGAATCTGAGTCTACGCTGGGAAAGGCTATGGGGGACTCCGAAACAGAAGGCCGGGCAGGGGAAACTACTGGTGGTGGCATCGGTTCTGGTTCAGGGGTGGGCTCTGCTGCGGGGGCTGCTGGTGGTACTGGAGAGGGTGCTGCTGGGGGCTGAGTAGGAGGGCTGGCTGGTTGATGTGGCTCACTGGGGCCTGGAGGTGGTCGGTGCAGGCTGAGGAGAGGGGGAATCGCGTCTTCAAATCGCCACCCGGATGGTGGACTCATACTTAAATCCGCCCCCTCTGGCGCTAAGTATTCGAGCACACGCATGACGTTGAACAACATGCGCTGCTCGGCGGTTGCTTCCTCGGGCGCCTCCTCAGCCTCAGTCCTCGGGCGCTTGGCACGTGCACGAGGGGGAGAATCCTCGATAGAAATGGTCACTGGCTCCCCTTGTGGTGCACGGGCCCTCTGGTGCGCTCCAGTCTGCGCCCGGGTCCTTGGGCGCCTGACCAGAGGCACTTCTGGTTCTTCATCCTCCTCCATGGCCTGCGCGGCTGCTGCTGCGCCCTGCGCACTGCTTTCTGCTCTGGGCCGCAGTGTTCTGGCCGGCTGTAGGCGGTAGCACCATTCTAGTGTGCCATCTTCCTTCAGAGCTACCACCCTGATCTGCAGCATGTGGGCACGATCGAGAGGGACAGCCGGCACCAAAGTGTGCTCTGGCACCTCAGGCTCTCCATGTAATGCCCGCAGCAGGTGCGTTATGACTCCTCCGTAAGTCAGCGGCCCCTTCATACTGACGCGGCTCCAGTGGTGCACCATGTTCAGGATAAATAGCACCTTCCGCCCATAGTACAGCCCCTTCAGAATGTCCAAATCCAGGAGGCTGATCTTTGGTGCGCCGTTGAAACGGCCAATGACTGCATAGGCGACTATGCGCCACAAGTAGAACAGCCACGGGTCGCGCAGCTCTCGGCCCCTGCTGCGCCCCGCGGCAAATGCTGGCCCAGTCGCCATCTCGCTCCAGGCCTCCTGGTTAGTGTGCGTGTCTAAGTCCTCGTTACGCACCTTGGCGCACCCGAATGCGTGCCGCAGTGATCGCGCGTCGTCGTGAGCGTCAAATATAATCCTTCCTCTCCCACTAGTACAGCGGTTAAGTAAGGGTCGATCTCCACAGGGAGCAAGCAGTGAGTCTTAGCCAGTAACCTACACTTTAGAAAACGGGGGTTGCGTGAGTGATTGGGGGTTTTGCGCGATGCGCGAGTAGCAGTGAATATCGTAACGCAGGAAATTGCACTAGACGTGCGCAAGCAGTAGAGATGAAGTACTATCTTTATGAGAAGTATTGGGCAGACAATCCTCTATGAATGCATTCCTTATCATCGACTCTAAACATCTATAGCTTGTGGTTTACTTGGGTTAGTGTCCGGTAAAGGCTTCCTAACACGTGCGCATGTTCCGTTCAAAGTTCATGTGCTATTAATCCTTAGAACTAGACTAAACAGCTGCGAATCCTGTCACAGTAGCAACTGCCTATCCTAACTCGTTACTCCTAATTGTCACGGTAAGTTTGCGGTTCAAGGCTTCCCCTACGCATGCAACTAGTTTAACAGGTGACAAGCAAGCAACACAAGTAAGTTTGCGGTTCAAGGCTTCCCCTACTCATGCAACTAACTGTCTCAGCGCGCACAGAATTAATACAAGTAAATAAACTATGCATTAAGCTCAAGTCTCAAAGGTAATACATCATAGGTTCATGCCCGACCAACACTAAGTGTTTAGCTAGACATGCTAGTGGTAAACATCATAAAATAGTAAGTAATAACTACTGAATCCAAGAAAACGGTAGCAAACAGTGCGTGCAGTGTCTTCTTTCGGCTGGCGCAGTCGGCTGGCGCAGATCTCCTCAATAAGTCCGTGTGTTTTCCAGTTCTGCCGCACAGTGCCTCCTTGCGTCCTCTGGTGCCTCTGGAACAACAGTCTTTTCGAACTCCCTGAAACCCTAGACTTACTTCCTTTATATAGGAGGTTCAACTTTCGGCAACTTCCAAATCTGGTCACTGGGACTTTGCGCCTGGCGCACGGTATTGGTTGGCGCAATCGGGTAGCGCACCTCTGCTGTCTTTCGCCATTTCTTCTTCTGTTTGCGCCGCTAGCTCCGCAGGCTGATGTTTCACTCCTAGAACGCTGCCTGTTAGCGCGTATCCGACTCAAGGACTCGTTCTGACCTGATATACAAAAACATTGGAAACGAGTAATCTTGCTCATGAAATATTGCAAACAAGCATAGGGTTATGACCTAAATAATGTGTATAACTAGGCTCTATCACGCAGCCTCCTTGCCGAGGCTATGAACCAGACACCCCTATGTCTGTACCTGATCTCCTTGTCTCCGGCCTCCATAGACGCTAAAAACTCGCACGTGTCCTCTTGGTCAGATGCGCGGTTGAGGTCCAACAGCGCTTCCCAGCCTGCGAGCGCCAACCTCTGCGCTATGAGGTCCTCTAATCCAACCTCGCGCAGAAACTCTCTGCTGATGTACGGGGTCCCATACATCTCCAGGCTTATAAACGCGGCATACGTGCTGGCGAACGCAGCTGAGGTCTCCTGGTCCTTGGCAGGTCTCATGATGGGCTAGGGCTGCGGTCAACTGTGGTCAACACCCTCAAGAACTGCAAAAATCCAAACTGCACAGAAATCCCTGAAACTCTCACCGAAGGAGCGCCTACTGCTCGCCTACACAATGCACTAAACAACACTCCAATCGGCGCACTCTACCCCAGTGCGATTTCAAAACCCTAGAAAACTTCTCCTCCGCGCAAACCCTAACGGAAGCTGCTCAAAACGGAGGGGGAGGTTACCTGGGCGTAGTGCGGCTGTGTGGTCCTTGAAGCACTCTAAACGGACGCTGGGTTGGGCGCTGATCGACGGGCAGAGGTCTGAAGGCGGGAGCTCGTGTGCAACGGTCGAGTGAAAAAGTGTTGGATTTTTTCTAAGTCCTGCCTTATATACCCCCCTGGCTAGCGCTCCTGACCTGCGCATTGCTAGGCGCCCGGTCCCGCGCACTACTGCGTGACTCAAAGAACTACCAAGTCCTAAACTAGCTAAAAAAAACGCAAAAAAACACAAAACAAACAGAAAAATAAAATAGGCGGAAATAAAACGTGTCGGGTTACCTCCCGACAAGTGCCTTTGTTTAACGTCGTTGGCTCGACTGTACCTCGTTACGTGCCACAACGTGTGTCTGCAACCTCCCCCACTCTTGCTCCTGAGTGTTCCTGCGCCAGCGTGTGTGTTGCGATCTCATTGGTCCTGCGCAAAAGGTAAGATGGGAAGTCAGCATGTGATAAATTATGCGTAACGAGGGTAGATGCAGAGGGAGAAGAAATGTGAGCTATGATCTTCAGTTCTCCCTCTGGTGCATCTGGTGGTGCCTCTGGCGCGTCAGCTGGCGCATCGATTATCTCTGGTTCTGCCAAGTCAATGTTGGGCGCTGCGCCATCCCAAGGTTCTCCTAAGTAACGTTTGACTCTCTGCCCATTAACCTGAAAACGATGCCGGTGCCCGTCTTCTAACTCGATTGTTCCGTAGGGGAAAACCTTGGTGATGGTGTATGGTCCCGTCCACTTGCCGCGCAACCTTCCAGGCATGAGCTTCAGGCGTGATGAAAATAACAATACCTGGTCTCCTGGTTCAAATGTGCGCCGGAGGATATGCTTGTCATGATACGCTTTGGTGCGCTCCTTGTAATCGCGCAGTCCCTCATAGGCGTCCAGGCGCAGCTCTTCTAGTTCGCTCAGCTCAAATGAGCGTGCTTTTCCTGCCTCATCCAAGTTCAGGTTGCTCGAGCACAAGGCCCAATATGCCTTGTGCTCGAGCTCCACTGGCAGGTGGCATGCCTTCCCATAGACCAGCCGAAATGGTGAAGTCCCAATGGGGGTCTTGTGCGCAGTGCGGTATGCCCATAGCGCATCATCCAGGCGCTGGCTCCAATCTTTGCGCGATGGCCTCACGTCTTTTCCAAGATGCGCTTGATTTCTCTGTTAGACACTTCGGCCTGCCCATTCGTTTGTGGATGGTAAGCGGTGGACGTCTTGTGGCGCACCCCATAGTGCTTGAAAACTTGCGCCACAATCCTGTTGCAGAAGTGCGTCCCCTGGTCGCTGATGACTGCCTTAGGTACTCCATACCTGCAAAATATGTTAGTTCGGAGAAAGTCAGCTACAGTCTTACCATCATCCTTGCGCGTGGCCTTAGCTTCGACCCATTTGGATACGTAATCCACGGCCACCAGTATGTACTCGTAGCCGGCAGATGGGGGAAATGGACCCATGAAGTCGATTCCCCAAACATCGAACACTTCATCCACCAGAATCGGGGTCTGCGGCATCTCGTTGCACGCGGATATTCCTCCTGTGCGCTGGCACCTGTCGCAATTCCTGCAATGGTCATATGCGTCTCTGAAGAGGTGCGGCCAGTAGAATCCGCAGTCCAAGATTTTCCTGCTCGTGCGCTTGGGACCAAAGTGCCCTCCACATGCGTGCGCATGACAAAACATCAAAACAGAGTTAATCTCATGGTCAGGTACGCAACGCCTTAATATCTGATCTGGACCTATTCTAAGCATGTAAGGATCATCCCAAAGGTAATGCTTGGACTCATGTTTCAATCGCATGCACTGAGTTTTATTGAAATGCGGAGGAAACGCACCTGTGACCAGGTAATTTGCGATATGCGCATACCATGGTACCTTACCTGTCAGCGCCATCAGGTGCTCGTCAGGGAATGTCTCCTTGATCTGCCCTGGCTCCTCCTCCTTGACGATCCTGCTCAGGTGATCAGCGACTGTATTTTCCGTGCCCTTCTTATCTTTGATCTCCAAGTCGAATTCCTGAGGCAGGAGCACCCAGCGTATCAGGCGCGGCTTGGTCTCCTTCTTGGACATGAGGTAGCGGATAGCTGCGTGGTCAGTGTAGATGATGACTCTTGCGCCTAGGATATAAGCTCGGAACTTCTCCAGCGCAAATACAATTGCCAGAAGCTCCTTCTCCGTGGTGGTGTAGTTCCTCTGCGCAGAGTCCAGTGTGCGCGATGCATAGTAAATGGCGTGCGGCTTCTTGTCCACGCGCTGCCCCAAGACTGCACCCACTGTGTAATCACTTGCGTCACACATCAGCTCAAATGGCAGGTTCCAGTCTGGTGCGCGCATCACTGGCGCACTGGTCAGCGCTTCCTGCAGCGTATCGAACGCCGCCCTGCACTCATCAGTAAAATCGAAACACACATCTTTTTGCAACAGGTTAGACAGGGGTATACAAATTTTAGAGAAATCCTTAATAAAACGCCTGTAAAACCCAGCATGCCCTAAGAATGATTTCACGTCGCGCACGTTGGTGGCATAAGGCAGATTAGAAATGAGATCTATTTTAGCTTTGTCTACCTTAATACCCTCCTCTGAAATGATATGTCCTAGTACTACTCCGTGCGTGACCATGAAATGACATTTTTCGTAATTGAGCACTAAATTCTTAGAGATGCAGCGCGCTAAAACTTTATCTAGATGAGTTAAACATGCATCGAAGGTACTCCCATATACAGTGAAATCATCCATGAACACTTCTATGCATATACCAATCATATCATGACTAAGCGTTGGAATGTACCTGGCGCGTTGCACAGCCCAAAAGACATGCGCCGAAAAGCAAACGTACCGAACGGGCATGTGAATGTGGTCTGCTCTTGATCCTCCGCAGCTATGGGTATCTGGTTGTACCCTGAATATCCGTCCAGAAAACAAAAATAAGGCTTACCTGCTAAGCGATCCAGCATCTGGTCCATAAAGGGTAGCGGGAAGTGGTCCTTGCGCGTGACAGCGTTCAGCTTCCTGTAGTCGATGCACATGCGCCAGCCAGTTTGAATGCGCTTGGGAACTAGCTCGCCCTGCGCATTCTCTTCCACTGTGATTCCTCCTTTCTTTGGCACAACATGCACCGGGCTGACCCATTTGCTGTCCGAAATTGGGTAAATGACCCCTGCGTCAAGCAATTTCAGAACTTCCCTTTGCACTACCTCCATCATATTTGGATTTAATCTGCGCTGAGCCTCCCTGGATGGTTTGGCACCATCTTCTAACAGAATTCTGTGCATGCACACGTCCGGGCACACTCCGCGCAGATCAGCAAGAGTCCATCCTATAGCGCGCTGGTTCCTGCGCAGTACCTGTTGTAAGCGCGCCTCCTGCTCCTCTTCTAATCCCTTCTTGATGATCACTGGCAGGGTGTCCTCATCTCCCAAGAAAATGTACTTGAGGTGCTCTGGGAGTTGCTTCAGTTCGATCTTGGGTGCCTGTTCAATAGAGGGCAAGATTTTGTTAGCGGTGCAAATATGAACTATATCAAGTACCTGTGAAATTTCAAGTGTCTCTACTTATGCAGATTTGTGAACTAGCAGTTGCTGCAGCACACTCTTGTTCACTTAAATGTAGGCACAGCAGACAATGAATAGGACACAGATTTGTTCACCCAGTTCGGCCAATCTGCCTACGTCTGGGGAGGACTATTCTCCAGTCCTCAATCCACTCAACCAAAGGTTCAAAGCACACTCGGTTACAACGCACGCAACCTATGCTACTTTAACCCCGTGTGGACTACTCAACACAATCAGAACAAGCTCTGATTTGTGTCAGCACACCCTCTACAATATGTCAGTCTAGAATAGCTACAATCCTCTCAAAGAACTCAGCCTATTCTATACTACACTACTCAGCAGGGTTGCTGCAGCAACAGCTGTAACACCAGCTGAAGCACTCTGTCCGCGTCGCTCCAAGGCATCCTGCCGAGCCGATCGAACCACTCCAAGAGCGCTGCACACTCTGAGTAACTCCCCCTCACTCAGTGACCACCTGCCACTAGTGAGTTCTTCCGCACGAAACTCGACCGAGCCTTCCACCCGTCAGTTCTCCCGCGGCTGCCTTTGATCAACCAACAAGCTCCACAGCTCTAAATTGGCTTCCAGATCAAAGCACGAATCAGTCTCTGCAAGACCTGATTCTCTTCTGCAATTCGCACCACAGCTCTGCGCTCAACGCTCTGCCCGTGTGTGTTGATCGAAGAACAACTCTCGTAGCACACCCAGAAAAATCCTCACTCTGAATTCTGTGTCTACTCTCGTGTATCACTCAGCTTCGGTCCCCCTCTTCAGCCCTCAAACCTTCTGCTTAAATACCCTCACCACTTTAAGCAATTTCCAGGTTTAGGCCATAGTCCCACAAGATCAATTATCTCCTAAAATCTAGGAGATTAGATTTGATTAATATCTTCAATGCAAATCTCCTTCTCTGGCTGGCAAACCTTGCTGGAATATGCTCAACGGTATTTTAGAAATTCTTCTAAGCACTTTCACAAAGCTGCTATACCTTCAATATGCACTCAGCACAAAACTGCTACTCGGACAGTTGAACCAGCACTTGAACCAGCACCTGCTGCAGCATCCCCTGCTGCATCTGCTGCTGGTTTACTTCTGCTGGTTTGCTCGATTGTTTGAGCTGCAGCATCTCCTTGTTCACTCATGCTGGTTTTGTCAAACACTGCCATACTTGCATTATCAATCTCCCCCTTGGCATTTTGACAAAACCTTAAGGCCAATGCACTCTTCCGAAAACCAGAAACGAAATACTCTAAATAAAAATAATAGAGAGTAATAGGAAGATGAGGCCACACTCGGCCATAGCATAATGACCACGCAGGGTCAGAAAAACAATGTCAAACAATTTTCATCAGCAGTAGCAGTTTAGCAACAAAACAACTTCTTCTCCCCCTTTTTGTCAAGATGCTCAAGGGGCCTGCTCCTCATCCTCCAGGAACTCCAAGTCTCTGATGAGGCTCCGAATCTGGCCACGCCTGGCATCCCTCCGTTTGGCCTCAGTATCAAGAAAGAGCAGTTCAGACCTGAGATGGCTCACAATTCTGGCATGAAGAGCTGGCTGAATGGATGCAGCAGGGGGAAGAGAGTCCTCCAGGGGAGCTGGAGCTGAAGAGCCAACCATTAGAAGATCCTCATACGCAACATCCACTGCATGTTTTCCCTTGAATAGCTTGTGATCTACTGTGAAGACCTGCAGCTCCTCAGATAAGCCTTCAGTAATTGCTCCAAACTCTGGATGCTGAGAGACCATGATCCCATGGATGAGGGAGGGCAGCACAATAGGCTTGCTGGAGGAAGCACTCCCGGCATGAGCAGCAAGCTGGGGAAACATAACACTTCCCAGGCTAATCTTCCTCCTCTTTCCAATAGAATAGAGAAGGTTAGCAAAATCTTTGTTGACCTTCCCTCTGTGAGAACTAGGAATCCAGTTCCTGACACCAAGATGATACAGCAGAGCATACTTGGAGGTTAGCTCAGCCGCACTGAGGGTAGGGCCACCCCAAGACAGGCACACTCCCCCTGTGAGGATCTTCGCCACAAATTCTGGCTTAACATCAGTGGGAGCTCTTGCATTCTCAGAAATTCCAAGAAAAGCATCAATAATTTCAGGAGTAATCACCACTGACTTACCCCGTACCCAGCTTCTCCCATACTCATCAGCTCCTTCTTCTCCAAATTTTTCTTCCATATTCACTATAAATTCTCTAACCAGAATAATATTGAAACGGTGAGGAAAGGTTAGGGACTTGAGCAGATTTACCTCAGTCAGAAGCTCAATCATAGCAGCTGATCTATACTTATCTTGCACCAGTCGCTTCTCATGCACAATGTGTTTCCGCTCAACAGTACTCCAGGTTTGAGAGACGCTTTTGTTCCTGAACCATGTGCCTCCGACTGTGAGAGCAGAGAAATCTTTAGCTGCAGGTCCTTTCTCAGAGGGTCCACCAAGAGAACCTGCTTCTTCTTCTTCACTGGATGAGCTTTCACTACTGGAGCCTGGGATCAGGATAGGAGCTTTTCCCTTGTCTGAAGAAGGAGGATGTGCTGCAGCAGGTTCTTGTTCAGGGGACTCAGCTGCTGTTTCAACCCCTTCACCAATAATACCTGGGGACATGATCAATGATCTGCACTCTTCTACTGCAGGGACTGCTGCAGCAGTCTCTGCTGCTAGTTCTTCTTTAGAAGCAACTTCAGCCATATCCGCTTCTGGCAGCGCAGCAGAACTGGAGACAGGTTCTCCCTCACGTACCAGCCGCCTCCTCTTCTGCGAAGCTCCTTCAGAGGGAGAGGGCTCACAGTGCGACACAGGAAGAGGATTTGGTTCCCACACAACCACATCCAGCGGCTGAGCAGGGTCTTCATTTCGTGCCTTGGTCCTTCTTTCAGACCTCCCTTGCCTGTCTGCTGCCAGATTCTTCTTCAACCCGCGTGTCTTCACCATTGCTGCAAAGATGTGGAAGGAAAGAGGAGCGCACAGAGGATGATCGGCAGAGATTTCTGAGAAGCCCTTTTGCTCTTGATCTGTGCCCTAGAAAATATTTACCCGTTATTTTCTTTTTCCTTTTTGAAGTTGTAAGTCACGTGCCTCCCATGTGCAAATATTTTCCTTTCCATCCTCAGCAACCAACACATGTGAACAAGCTAATTCGGACCAGGTTGCTGCAGCACATGTGAGCTTGTTCACCTATTCAATTCAGGCTGCAGTTGCTCAGAGGATCCTTGGGAGAATCTGGTGGAGTCTTCTTCACCCATACTTGGAATACACCAGAGCTTTTCTTCTTCTGATCTTCCAGCCTCCTAACTCTTGGTTTGGGTTTCCATATTTGTACCATCTGTGCTTAACCCTTGTTTTTAGCAATCCAGTGCTCTTGTGCAGCAACATAAAATGGAGTCTTTGTGCAACATGTGCTGATTCTGGACTTTGCTCCCCCTTTTTCAGCTGAGCAAGTTCTGTGTTGCTGCTTCAGATTGGAGTTGATCTTCTGCTTCCCAACACTTGTACCAGTACTCCACTTGTTCTGAGATTTTTGTTTTGTTTGAGAAAAAGGTTGTCCATGATGCTGCAGCATCCTCTTGTTCACATGTCTAGATCCAATTTTCTCTGCCATTTTTGAGGAGGCATCTGAATTCTTCTTCTTGTCTGTCTCACCATCTGAGGCTTTAATGAACACTGTCCCTTTAGAGCTTTCTTCACCAGTATATCCAAGCCCTGTTTTCCCTTTTCCAAGTCTTTGGTAAGATAATATTTCGTCCAGAATATTGCTCTGCGGGTCAGCTGTCTTGACTGCTGCTGGAGTGGATTCAACAGAGGTCTGTCTTTCTGAATCTTCCCTTTTCAGAATAGTAACTTGATTATCAACTGTGGGTAGACATTTTCTTCGTTCTTCTTCCAAGAGATTTACTCTGTCAGTCAAGGTCTGATTGGTCTGAAGAACTGCCTCACATTGTTTGAGTATCTTCCTCAGAAGATCAGCAAAACTGTCAGATGAGTCTTCTTCATCTTCACTCTCAGAGACTTCAATCCCATAGTGAATTTCTACCTTCTTTAGCTGATTGAGGTGGACATCTGAAACACTTGTCAGCACAACACAGTTTTCTTCATCACTTTCATCCGAATCACTCCATTTTGCCGTCATGGATTTGCTGTTCTTTTTCTCAGAATTCTTGAGGGGTTTGCTTGGACAATCAGCCTCAATGTGTCCATATCCTTCACAGTTCCAGCATTGAACTCCCTTTTTCATCTCTTTCTTGTCATCTTCGTCCAGAGCTGGTTCTTTCCCTTTCTTCTTTCTTTCACTGCCCCTTCTGAATTGTCTTCGCGAGGAAGAGCTTCTCTCAGTTCTGGATTCCATGTTTTTCAGAAACTTCCCTAGATTTTTAACAAGCATGCTCAACTGATCGTCTGGAACTGTCTGCTTGGTTTCTGCTTCAGCCTTCAAACCAACATTCTTGTCCTTGGAAGTGGTGTCTTCTTTGACAAGTTTCATCTCAAATTGTTTGAGAGACCCCATCAGCTCTTCCAACCTCATGAATCTGACATTCTGAGCCTCTTCAATGGCTGTCACCTTCATGTCAAACTTTGTGGGCAGCGATCTGAGAACCTTTCTGATAAGCTTTTCTTCTGGGATGGGCTCACCAAGGGAATGAGCTTCATTTGCAAGATCACAGAGTTTAGCATTAAACTCAGTGACTGTTTCCTCATCCAGCATCCTCAGATTTTCAAATTGTGTGGCAATGATCTGGAGCCTTGATAGCTTCACTCTATGAGTTCCTTCATGGGCAGTTTGCAGAATCTCCCATGCTTGCTTGGCCAAATCACAGTTTGATATCAACCTGAAATTGTTAGCATCAACTGCAGCAAAAATTGCATTCAAAGCCTTTGAATTACCAGTTGCTGCAGCACCTTCTTCAGCAGTCCACTGCTCTTCAGGTTTTATTCTTGTCACTCCTTGCTCATCTATGGTGATTGGGGGAGACCACTGAATCACGACAGCTCTCCATGTCTTCTCATCAATAGCCTTGAGAAAGGTTTTCATTCTAGCTTTCCAATAACCATAATTGCTCTCTTCCAAAAGTGGAGGTCTACTTGTGCTCTGTCCTTCCTTCATTGTCTTGGCTACTTCGGAGACACTGTAGGACCTTTTTAACTCTGTGTGTCGAGTTCCCGCTCTGATACCAATTGAAATTTCAAGTGTCTCTACTTATGCAGATTTGTGAACTAGCAGTTGCTGCAGCACACTCTTGTTCACTTAAATGTAGGCACAGCAGACAATGAATAGGACACAGATTTGTTCACCCAGTTCGGCCAATCTGCCTACGTCTGGGGAGGACTATTCTCCAGTCCTCAATCCACTCAACCAAAGGTTCAAAGCACACTCGGTTACAACGCACGCAACCTATGCTACTTTAACCCCGTGTGGACTACTCAACACAATCAGAACAAGCTCTGATTTGTGTCAGCACACCCTCTACAATATGTCAGTCTAGAATAGCTACAATCCTCTCAAAGAACTCAGCCTATTCTATACTACACTACTCAGCAGGTTTGCTGCAGCAACAGCTGTAACACCAGCTGAAGCACTCTGTCCGCGTCGCTCCAAGGCCTCCTGCCGAGCCGATCGAACCACTCCAAGAGCGCTGCACACTCTGAGTAACTCCCCCTCACTCAGTGACCACCTGCCACTAGTGAGTTCTTCCGCACGAACCTCGACCGAGCCTTCCACCCGTCAGTTCTCCCGCGGCTGCCTTTGATCAACCAACAAGCTCCACAGCTCTAAATTGGCTTCCAGATCAAAGCACGAATCAGTCTTTGCAAGACCTGATTCTCTTCTGCAATACGCACCACAGCTCTGCGCTCAACGCTCTGCCCGTGTGTGTTGATCGAAGAACAACTCTCGTAGCACACCCAGAAAAATCCTCACTCTGAATTCTGTGTCTACTCTCGTGTATCACTCAGCTTCGATCCCCCTCTTCAGCCCTCAAACCTTCTGCTTAAATACTGATAGAGCCTAGTTATACATGTTATTTAGATCATAAACCCATGCTTGTTTGCAATATTTTATGGGCAAGATTACTCGTTTCCACTATTTTTGTATATCAGGTCAGAACGAGTCCTTAAGTCGGATACGCGCTAACAGGCAGCGTTCTAGGGGTGAAAGATCAGCCTGTGGAGCTAGCGGTGCAAACAAAAGAAGAAATGGCGAAGGACAGCAGAGGTGCGCCACCCGATTGCGCCAATCAATGCTGTGCGCCAGGCGCAAAGTCCCAGTGACCAGACTTGGAAGTTGCCAAAAGATGAACTTCCTGGGGCACTATTTAAACAAAGAAAGTCTAGGGTTTCAAAACAACACAGAGAGGCGGACACCATCACTCAGTGACATTCCAGAGGCACTGCGCGGCAGAACTGGAAAACACACGGACCTGTCAAGGAGAGTTGCGCCAGCCGACTGCGCCAGCCAAGAGAAGACCCTGCACGCACTGTTTGCTACCGTTTTCTTGGATTCAGTAGTTGTTACTTACTATTTTATGATGTTTACCACTAGCATGTCTAGCTAAACACTTAGTGTTGGTCGGGCATGAATCTATGATGTATTACCTTTGAGACTTGAGCTTAATGCATAGTTTATTTATTTGTATTAATCCTGCGCGTACTGAGACAGTTAGTTGCATGAGTAGGGGAAGCCTTGAACCGCAAACTTACTTGTGTAGCTCGCTTGTCGCATGTTAAACTAGTTGCATGCGTAGGGGAAGCCTTGAACCGCAAACTTACCGTGACAACTAGGAGTAACGAGTTAGGGTAGGCAGCTGCTACTGTGACAGGATTCGCAGCTGTTTAGTCTAGTTCTAAGGATTAATAGCACATGAACTTTGAACGGAACATGCGCACGTGTTAGGAAGCCTTTACCGGACACTAACCCAAGTAAACCACAAGCTATAGATGTTTAGAGTCGATGATAAGGAATGCATTCATAGAGGATTGTCTGCCCAATACTTCTCATAAATATAGTACTTCATCTCTACTGCTTGCGCACGTCTAGTGCAATTCCCTGAGTTACGATATTCGCTGTTATTCGCGCATCGCGCAAAACCCCCAATCACTCACGCAACCCCCGTTTTCTTAAGTGTAGGTTACTAGCTGAGACTCACTGCTTGCTCCCTGTGGAGATCGACCCTTACTTAACCGCTGTACTAGTGGGAGAGGAAGGAATTATATTTGACGCGCACAACGACGCGCGATCAAATTTTGGCGCCGTTGCCGGGGAGCAACACAGCTAAGTTTTAGCTAGCTTACATTCCTCATTTTAGTTATTTCATTTTGTTTTGTTTTCTCGTTGTTGTTTCTGACAGCGCGCAATCACATCAGCCTGCGCAACCTTGAAACTTCGTTGCGCTGCGCAGATTCTAGTTGCGCACTGACAGACGCAACAACTTCGTTGCCATTTAATTTCGTTTCTTGAGTTTGGATCAGGACATGGAGGATAACAGTGTGGTTGGAGATAACCTGGGAGACAGAACCCCAGAGGAAGCAAGGGCACATAACCGCGCAGCCCTATTCAGAGAGGAAGTGCAGCGTGAGGACGACGCACGAATGGCCGCTGAACCATACATTGCGCCACCCGTTCGTCCAGTCGCGAGGCGCAGGACAGTGCGCGAAATGTCGGCCCCACTCACTGTTAACCAGCCATGGTGCATAGTGCTTCCGCCCGACGGACAGTTCGAACTAAGAAGCTCACTCATCCATCACATGCCCAAGTTTCACGGAATGAACAACGAAAATCCAGTCAAGCATGTGCGGGAGTTCCTAATCATTTGCGAGAACATGAAGGCTTTGGGGGAAAACGATGAAGCGCTGAAGATGAAAGCGTTCCCATTTTCATTGAGCGATGCAGCCAAACACTGGCTGATGAGCCTACCCGCAGGATCAATCCACACATGGGAGCAGCTGCAGAAGAAATTCTTAGATAAATTTTATCCAGCAGCGAAGATTGCGCTGCTCAGAAGGGAATTGGCCGCGCCAAGGCAAGGCGCAGGGGAGTCTCTGTCAGAATACTACGAGCGTTTCAGGGAGCTAGAAGCCAACTGCTACAATCACGGGCTTCCCCAGAATGTGCTGATAGAGAACTTTCTGAATGGACTGCTGCCCATGGAGCTGCGACTACTGAATGCATGCGCAGGAGGGGACATTTGCAACATGTACCCGGAGGATGCATGGCAGCTGATAGAAGATTCTGCTGGACAGGTAAGACATCAATTGACACTTGAAAGTAGTCGTAATCGTTCTGTGCATCAGGTAGAGGCAAGCGCTGAGATCAAAGAAATGAAGGCCATGCTACAGAAGCTGATGAGTGCGCAGAGCGCACAACCAGTTGCACCAAAGGTATGTGAATTCTGCAGGTCCACTGAGCACAAGACAGACGAGTGCCCAACACTTTTTGAAGAAACTGGAGATGTAAATGCCCTTGGAGGATGGGACAACAGAGGACCGCAGAGGCAGAATCAGCCGCGCTTTGGGCTTGCTGCAAATGGTTTCAGATGGAGAGAAGAGAACAATTTCCAGAGGCAGCCCACTGATCAGCGCGCACCACAGCAGACGCAACATGCTGCACCCTACAATCCACCGCATCGCCGCACAGACGCACCAGCGCAGAACAGTCAGCAACCACGGCGATCCTTGGAAGATATCATGGGGCAGCTAGCAGACACAGTGCGCAAGAATGACGAAAAGTATGACAAGAGGTTCGAATCCATAGAAAAACACCTATCACAAATTGCAACCACAGTGTATGAGCTGAAAAAGAGCGATGGCAACCTGCCTTCGCAAGTGATTCAGAACCCTAAGGGAGGAGTTAACGCAGTAACACTGAGGACTGGGCGCACAGTGGGAACAGAGCAGACCGCGCAGGCGCCCGCGCAACCAGTTGCGCAAGTCCCAGATCCAGCAGCTCAGAGTGCGCAACCAGAGCCAGAGGCGCAATCAGAAGCGCCAACCACGAACCAGCAGGGCAATGCGCCAGGTATGTCTCACTCGAAAAACAAGAACAAAAATTGTACTAACATACCTGCTCCTTTCCCTGTGCAGGCACCACTGGCGAGAAAAGAAGCACTGGACAAGGAACTGTATGAGCTGTTCAGCAAAGTGGAAATCAACATACCTCTCATAGAAGCTATTCGACAGATTCCCAGGTATGCGAAGTTTTTAAAAGAGCTGTGCACGAATAAAAGAAGGACAGGCGAATGCGCACAGGTAATGCTAAATGCGCAGGCCTCAGCAATCGTGCAGCAAAAGGTACCACCTAAGTGCCGAGATCCAGGTACATTCACTATCCCTTGCACCTTAGGTAAAACCATGGTAAGCAACTGCATGATCGATTTAGGCGCATCAATCAATTTATTACCATATTCTCTCTATGCGACCTTGCGCCTTGGACCACTAAAACCTGCAGGTCTCACAATTCAGCTAGCAGATAGATCGTGCAAACAACCTGCAGGCATGATAGAAGATGTCCTAGTTCGAGTAGGAGAGCTGGTGTTCCCAGCAGACTTTTATGTGCTCGAAATGGAGGGTGAATCAAGCGCCAGCGGTGCGCAGATCCTCCTAGGCAGACCGTTTCTGATGACTGCGCGCACGAAGATAGACGTGTGGAGGGGCACGCTCTCCATGGAGGTAGATGGCGAAGAAATCCATTTCAACATCTTCGAAGGGATGCAGCACCCACATGAGGACGCTACCGTGCACGCAATGGACAGCTTTGACGACTTAGTCACAGAAGCGCAGTGTGCGAGCGCAACCATAGGACCAGAGCTACTGACACAGGCAGAACTGGAGGAGCAAGAGAAGGAGCTAAGCAGTGCTGAACCAGCATCCACACAGGTACGTGATATAGTTCATATTTGCACCGCTAACAAAACCTTGCCCTCTGTTGAGCAGGCACCCAAGATCGAACTGAAGCAACTCCCGGAGCATCTCAAGTACATTTTCTTGGGAGATGAGGACACCCTGCCAGTGATCATCAAGAAGGGATTGGAAAAAGAGCAGGAGGCGCGCTTACAACAGGTGCTGCGCAGGAACCAGCGCGCTATTGGATGGACTCTTGCTGATCTGCGCGGAGTGAGCCCGGACGTGTGCATGCACCGAATTCTGTTGGAAGACGGCGCCAAACCATCCAGGGAGGCTCAGCGCAGGTTAAACCCAAATATGATGGAGGTAGTGCAAAAGGAAGTTCTGAAGTTGCTTGACGCAGGGGTCATTTACCCAATCTCAGACAGCAGATGGGTCAGCCCGGTGCACGTTGTGCCAAAGAAAGGAGGAATCACGGTGGAGGAGAATGCGCAGGGCGAGCTAGTTCCCAAGCGCATACAGACTGGCTGGCGCATGTGCATCGACTATAGGAAGCTGAACGCTGTAACGCGCAAGGACCACTTCCCGCTACCCTTCATGGACCAGATGCTGGATCGCTTGGCAGGTAAACCTTACTTTTGTTTTTTGGACGGATATTCAGGTTACAATCAGATACCCATAGCTGCGGAGGATCAAGAGAAGACCACGTTCACATGCCCCTTCGGAACATTTGCGTTTCGGCGTATGTCTTTTGGGCTGTGCAACGCGCCAGGTACGTTCCAACGCCTCGTCATGAGCATTTTCTCTGATATGATTGGTATATGTATAGAAGTGTTCATGGATGACTTCACTGTATATGGGAGTACCTTTGATGCATGCTTAACACATCTAGATAAAGTCTTAGCACGCTGCATCTCTAAGAACCTAGTGCTAAACTACGAGAAGTGTCATTTCATGGTTACGCACGGAGTAGTATTGGGTCATATCATTTCAGAGGAGGGTATTAAGGTAGACAAAGCTAAGATAGATATTATTTCTAATCTGCCTTATGCCACCAACGTGCGCGACGTGAAATCGTTCTTAGGGCATGCTGGGTTTTACAGGCGTTTTATTAAGGATTTCTCTAAGATTTGCATACCCCTGTCTAACCTGTTGCAAAAAGACGTGTGCTTTGATTTTACTGATGAGTGCAGGGCGGCGTTCGATAAGCTGAAAGAAGCGCTGACCAGTGCGCCAGTGATGCGCGCACCAGACTGGAACCTGCCATTCGAGCTGATGTGTGACGCAAGTGACTACGCAGTAGGAGCAGTCTTGGGGCAGCGCGAGGACAAGAAGCCGCATGCCATCTACTATGCATCGCGCACACTGGACTCCGCGCAGAAGAACTACACCACCACGGAGAAGGAGCTTCTGGCAATTGTATTTGCGCTGGAGAAGTTCCGAGCATATGTTCTAGGCGCCAGAGTCATCATCTACACGGACCACGCAGCTATCCGCTACCTCATATCCAAGAAAGAGACCAAGCCGCGCCTGATGCGTTGGGTACTTCTGCTTCAGGAATTCGATTTAGAGATCAAAGATAAGAAGGGCACAGAAAATACCGTCGCTGATCATCTGAGCAGGATCATAAAGGATGAGGAGCCAGGGCAGATCAAGGAGACATTCCCTGACGAGCATCTAATGGCGCTAACAGGTAAGGTACCATGGTATGCGCATATCGCAAATTACCTGGTCACAGGTGCGTTCCCTCCTCATTTCAATAAAACTCAGTGCATGCGATTGAAACATGAGTCCAAGCATTATCTTTGGGATGATCCTTACATGCTTAGAATAGGTCCAGATCGGATATTAAGACGTTGCGTGCCTGACCATGAGATTAACTCTGTATTGATGTTTTGTCATGCGCACGCCTGTGGAGGACATTTCGGTCCCAAGCGCACGAGCAGGAAGATCTTGGACTGTGGATTCTACTGGCCGCACCTATTCAGAGATGCCTATGACCACTGCAGGAAGTGTGACAGGTGCCAGCCCACTGGAGGAATATCCGCGCGCAACGAGATGCCGCAGACCCCGATTCTGGTGGATGAAGTGTTCGATGTTTGGGGAATCGACTTCATGGGTCCATTTCCCCCATCTGCCGGCTACGAGTACATACTGGTGGCCGTGGATTACGTATCCAAATGGGTCGAAGCTAAGGCCACGCGCAAGGATGATGGTAAGACTGTCGCTGATTTTCTCAGAACTAACATATTTTGCAGGTACGGCGTGCCTAAGGCAGTTATCAGCGACCAGGGGACGCACTTCTGCAACAGGGTTGTGGCGCAAGTCTTCAAGCACTATGGGGTGCGCCACAAGACGTCCACCGCTTACCATCCGCAGACGAATGGACAGGCCGAAGTTTCTAACAGAGAGATCAAGCGCATCTTGGAAAAGACTGTGAGGCCGTCGCGCAAGGATTGGAGCCAGCGCTTGGATGATGCGCTATGGGCGTACCGCACTGCACACAAGACACCCATTGGAACCTCACCATTCCGGCTGGTCTATGGGAAGGCATGCCACCTGCCAGTGGAGCTCGAGCACAAGGCATATTGGGCTCTACGTATTTGCAACTTGAACTTGGAGGAGGCAGGACAAGAACGCGCATTTGAGCTGAGCGAACTAGAAGAGCTGCGCCTGGACGCCTATGAGGGACTGCGCGATTACAAAGCGCGCACCAAGGCGTTTCATGACAAGCACATCCTCCGGCGCACATTTGAACCAGGCGATCAGGTATTATTATTTTCATCACGCCTGAAGCTCATGCCTGGGAAGCTGCGCAGCAAGTGGACGGGACCATACACCGTCACCAAGGTTTTCCCCTACGGCACAATTGAATTAGAAGACGGGCACCAGCATTGTTTTCAGGTTAACGGGCAGAGAGTCAAACGGTACTTGGGCGAACCTTGGGATGGCGCAGCACGCAACATTGACTTGGCCGAGCCAGAGATAGTAGACGAGCAAGCTGTTGCGCCAGACGCACCACCAGATGTTTCAGAGGGAGACCTAGCACCCATCGCCTATATCTCCTCTTCCTCTGCATCTGCCCTCCTTACGAATAATGTATCACATGCTGACCTCTCCTTTTATCCTTTGCGCAGGACCACTGAGATCGTCACACAAGCACTGGCGCAGGGACACTCAGGAGCAAGAGTGGGGGAGGCTGCAGACGCACTACTTGGCACGTAACGAGGTACCGTCGAGCCAACGACGTTAAACAAAGGCACTTGTCGGGAGGTAACCCGACTTGTTTTTATTTTTACATATTTTTCTTTTTAGTTTTTAGTGTTTCTTTTAGGCAGTTTAGGACTTGTCATTTTGCATGTGCGCAGCCTCCGTGCGCTTGAGCTTGAGTCGTGGGGACACGTCTCTGTTCAAGTGTGGGGGGGGGGGGGGGGGGCGTTACTCTTACATTTCATGTTTTTAGCATTTTTAGTATAGCTTAGTTAAGTTGAAGAAAACTAGTAGCAGTAGTGCGCTAAGGTGCAGGATGCGCATGCGCTCCAGCTTGTTTTGCGCTATCCGTATTGTGTGCACTGCTATCTACTGTTTTAGCATAATTTTTTCGTTTTTTCTGCTCCTGTTAGTTGGGATATACAGGGGATGTGGAGTTGATAGAAATGCTCCAGAGAGGCGGTTAGTCGCTTCTGCTTCGAAGGCGAGGTATATGGTCGATTGCGCTAGTAGAGGCCGGTGCTTCGCAACCTTCGGAACAAAAGAGCGCGCTCAGTCACGCGGATGCAAAAGGCAAAATACCCAAAGCGTGGCGAGGTGGGAAAACAGACCACCTTCTCTCTGGATGTCAAGCTAAGGAAAGCGGGCGCGGATGTAAACGCGTGCGCTGACCGGCGCAGACAAACCAAGGAGGGAGAGCGGAACGAGTTCCATAGCTGCTATCCGAAGGCTGAGATTGGAACTGTTCTGGGAATAAAAAAAAAAAAAAAAATTGGAAAGGAAGCTGTACAAAAGAAAATACCAGCAGAAGCAGATGATGTGCGTTACAAAGAATCAGCATGCGCACTACCTAGCACCTGCGTGCGCAAGACCACAAGGATATCATCAAAGGCTCAGGTTCCCAGAAAGTGTGCGAACGAATCACGCACTGGAAGAAGCTCGCGCAAGAAACCATATACCTATCTTCGGAGCGGGAGCTGACAACCAGGAGCCTAAGAAGAGCTATCTCCCAGTCATCCAAAGACCTTCATCCCGGCTGAGAGGTAACGAAATTTCGGGATTATTATATTAGAACTATTGAGTGCAGTTGTGCGCAGGTGATAGAGCAGCACAAGTTGAAGCAACTGTGCATCTTGCGCTAGAATGCAAGGGCTGTGCGCTAGTCTCCAGAAAAGGTAATTGTATCCGCGTTTCAGTACTTGTTCGGGACGAACAAGGGGTAAGTGTGGGGGGTTTGATAGAGCCTAGTTATACATGTTATTTAGATCATAAACCCATGCTTGTTTGCAATATTTTATGGGCAAGATTACTCGTTTCCACTATTTTTGTATATCAGGTCAGAACGAGTCCTTAAGTCGGATACGCGCTAACAGGCAGCGTTCTAGGGGTGAAAGATCAGCCTGTGGAGCTAGCGGTGCAAACAAAAGAAGAAATGGCGAAGGACAGCAGAGGTGCGCCACCCGATTGCGCCAATCAATGCTGTGCGCCAGGCGCAAAGTCCCAGTGACCAGACTTGGAAGTTGCCAAAAGATGAACTTCCTGGGGCACTATTTAAACAAAGAAAGTCTAGGGTTTCAAAACAACACAGAGAGGCGGACACCATCACTCAGTGACATTCCAGAGGCACTGCGCGGCAGAACTGGAAAACACACGGACCTGTCAAGGAGAGTTGCGCCAGCCGACTGCGCCAGCCAAGAGAAGACCCTGCACGCACTGTTTGCTACCGTTTTCTTGGATTCAGTAGTTGTTACTTACTATTTTATGATGTTTACCACTAGCATGTCTAGCTAAACACTTAGTGTTGGTCGGGCATGAATCTATGATGTATTACCTTTGAGACTTGAGCTTAATGCATAGTTTATTTATTTGTATTAATCCTGCGCGTACTGAGACAGTTAGTTGCATGAGTAGGGGAAGCCTTGAACCGCAAACTTACTTGTGTAGCTCGCTTGTCGCATGTTAAACTAGTTGCATGCGTAGGGGAAGCCTTGAACCGCAAACTTACCGTGACAACTAGGAGTAACGAGTTAGGGTAGGCAGCTGCTACTGTGACAGGATTCGCAGCTGTTTAGTCTAGTTCTAAGGATTAATAGCACATGAACTTTGAACGGAACATGCGCACGTGTTAGGAAGCCTTTACCGGACACTAACCCAAGTAAACCACAAGCTATAGATGTTTAGAGTCGATGATAAGGAATGCATTCATAGAGGATTGTCTGCCCAATACTTCTCATAAATATAGTACTTCATCTCTACTGCTTGCGCACGTCTAGTGCAATTCCCTGAGTTACGATATTCGCTGTTATTCGCGCATCGCGCAAAACCCCCAATCACTCACGCAACCCCCGTTTTCTTAAGTGTAGGTTACTAGCTGAGACTCACTGCTTGCTCCCTGTGGAGATCGACCCTTACTTAACCGCTGTACTAGTGGGAGAGGAAGGAATTATATTTGACGCGCACAACGACGCGCGATCAAATACCCTCACCACTTTAAGCAATTTCCAGGTTTAGGCCATAGTCCCACAAGATCAATTATCTCTTAGATTTGATTAATATCTTCAATGCAAATCTCCTTCTCTGGCTGGCAAACCTTGCTGGAATATGCTCAACGGTATTTTAGAAATTCTTCTAAGCACTTTCACAAAGCTGCTATACCTTCAATATGCACTCAGCACAAAACTGCTACTCGGACAGTTGAACCAGCACTTGAACCAGCACCTGCTGCAGCATCCCCTGCTGCATCTGCTGCTGGTTTACTTCTGCTGGTTTGCTCGATTGTTTGAGCTGCAGCATCTCCTTGTTCACTCATGCTAGTTTTGTCAAACACTGCCATACTTGCATTATCAACCTGTGTGGGTGCTGGTTCAGCACTGCTTAGCTCCTCCTCTTGCTCCTCCAGCTCTGCCTGTGTCAGTAGCTCTGGTCCTATGGTTGCGCTCGCACACTGCGCTTCTGTGACTAAATCGTCAATGCTGTCCATCGCGTGCACGGTAGCGTCCTCATGTGGGTGCTGCATCCCCTTGAATATGTTGAAATGGATTTCTTCGCCATCTACCTCCATGGAGAGCGTGCCCCTCCACACGTCTATCTTCGTGCGCGCGGTCATCAGAAACGGTCTGCCTAGGAGGATTTGCGCACTGCTGGCGCTTGATTCACCCTCCATTTCGAGCACATAAAAATCTGCTGGGAAGACCAGCTCTCCTACTCGAACTAGGACATCTTCTATCATGCCTGCAGGTTGTTTGCACGATCTATCTGCTAGCTGAACGGTGAGACCTGCAGGCTTGAGTGGTCCAAGGCGCAATGTCGTATATAGAGAATAAGGTAGCAAATTGATGGATGCGCCTAAATCGATCATGCAATTACTCACTGTGGTCTTACCTAGCGTGCATGGGATAGTAAATGTACCTAGATCTCGGCACTTGGGTGGTACCTTTTGTTGCACGATCGCTGAGGCCTACGCATTTAGCATTACCTGTGCGCATTCGCCCTTTCTCCTTTTGTTTGTGCACAGCTCTTTTAAAAACTTTGCATACCTGGGAATCTGCCGAATAGCTTCAATGAGGGGAATATTGATTTCCACCTTGCTGAACAACTCATAGAGCTCCTTGTCCAATGCTTCCTTTCTAGCCAATGGTGCCTGCACAGGGAAAGGTGCAGGTATGTTAGTACAATTTTTGTCCTTGTTTCTTGACTGAGACATACCTGGTGTGTTGCCCTGCTGGTTTGTGGCTGGCGCTTCTGGTTGCGCATCTTGCTCTGGTTGCGCATTCTGATCTGCTGGATCCGGGACTTGCGCAATTGGTTGCGCGGGCGCCTGTGCGGTCTGCTCTGTTCCTACTGTGCGCCCAGTCCTCAGTGTCACTGCATTGACTCCTCCTTTAGGGTTCTGAATCACTTGCGAAGGCAGGTTGCCATCGCTCTTTTTTAGCTCATACACCGTGGTTGCAATTTGTGATAGCTGCTTTTCTATGGACTCGAACCTCTTGTCATATTTCTCGTCATTTTTGCGCAATGTATCTGCTAGCTGCCCCATGATGTCTTCCAAGGAACGCCGCGGCTGCTGGTTGTTCTGCGCTGGTGCGTCATTTCGGCGGTGCGGCGGATTGTAGGGCGCAGCTGGTTGCGTCTGCTGTGGCGCGCGCTGATCAGTGGGCTGTCTCTGGAAATTGTTCTCTTCCCTCCATCTGAATCCATTTGCGGCGAGCCCAAAGCGCGGCTGATTCTGCCTCTGCGGTCCTCTGTTGTCCCATCCTCCAAGGGCATTTACATCTCCAGTTTCTTCAAAAAGTGTTGGGCATTCGTCTGTCTTGTGCTCAGTGGATCTGCAGAATTCACATGCCTTTGGCGCAACTGGTTGTGCGCTCTGCGTACTCATCAGCTTCTGTAGCATGGCCTTCATTTCCTTGATCTCAGCGCTTGTTTCTACCTGATGCACAGAACGATTACGACTACTTTCAAGCGTCAATTGATGTCTTACCTGCCCAGCAGAGTCTTCTATCAGCTGCCACGCATCCTCTGGGTACATGTTGCAAATGTCCCCTCCTGCGCATGCATTCAGTAGGCGCAGCTCCATGGGCAGCAGTCCATTTAGAAAGTTCTCTATCAGCACATTCTGGGGCAGGCCGTGATTGTAGCAGTTGGCCTCTAGCTCCCTGAAACGTTCATAGTATTCTGACAATGACTCCCCTGCGCTCTGCCTTGGCGCGGCTAGTTCCCTTCTGAGCAGCGCAATCTTTGCTGCTGGATAGAATTTGTCTAGGAATTTCTTCTGCAGCTGCTCCCATGTGTGAATAGATCCTGCGGGTAAATTCATCAACGAAAATGGGAATGCCTTCATTTTCAGCGCCTCATCACTCTCCCCTTCGGTCTTCATGTTCTCGCAAATGACTAGGAACTCTCGCACATGCTTGACTGGATTTTCATTGTTCATCCCGTGGAACTTGGGCATGTGATGGATGAGCGAGCTCCTTAGCTCAAAATGACCGCCTGGTGGAAGCACGATGCACCATGGCTGGTTAACAGTGATAGGGGCCGACATCTCGCGCACTGTTCTGCGTCGCGCGGCTTGTTGCACGGGTGGCGCATGATACATTTCAGCGGCCCTCCTTGCTTCAACCTCGCGCTGCACTTCCTCTCTGAACAGGGCTGCGCGGTTATGTGCTCTTGCTTCCTCTGGGGTTCTGTCCCCCAAATTGTCTCCTACGACACTGTTATCCTCCATAACCTGTTCCGAATCTCAAGGAAAAATGAAATTAAAAGATAACTAATGTTGTTGCGTCTGTCAGTGCGCAACTAGAATCTGCGCAGCGCAACTGTTTCAAGGTTGCGCAGGCTGATGTGATTGCGTGCTGTCAGAAACAACAACGAAAACAAAACAAACTGAAATAAATAGTTACTAAAAAAGGAAAAAAAACGTAAACTAACTAGAACTTAGCTGTGTTGCTCCCCGGCAACGGCGCCAAAATTTGATCGCGCATCGTTGTGCGCGTCAAATATAATCCTTCCTCTTCCACTCAGTACAGCGGTTAAGTAAGGGTCGATCTCCACAGGGAGCAAGTAGTTCAGTTTTAGTCAGTGACCTACACTTACGAAGATTGGGGGGTGAGTGATTGGTTTGCGCAGTGCGCGAGTAACAGTGTGAAACGCAGAGAAATGCACTAGGAGTGCGCAGGCAGTAGAGACCAGATACTATGACTATGAGAAGTATTGGGCGGACAATCCTCTATGCGTGCATTCCTTATCACTGACTCTAATATGTCTATAGCTTAATTTCACTTGGGTTAGTGTCCGGTCAAGGCTTCCTAACACGTGCGCATGTTCCGTTCAAAGTTCATGTGCTATTAATCCTTAGAACATAGACTAAAACAGCTGCGAATCCTGTCACAGTAGCAACTGCTTACCCTAGCTCATTACTCCTAGTTGTCACCGTAAAGCTATCAACTAGTTTAACATATGACAAGCAAGCAACACAAGTAAGATTGCGGTTCAAGGCTTCCCCTACTCATGCAACTAGCTGTCTCCGTACGCACAGGATTAATACAAGTAAGTAAACTATGCATTAAGCTCAAGTCTCAAAGAAAGTGCATCATAGATTCATGCCCGACCAACACTTAAGCGTTTAGCTAGACATGCTAGTGATAAACATCATAGAATAGTAAATAATGACTAATGTGTCTGAGAAACAAGTGGCAAACAGTGCGTGCAGCTTGTCTTCTCGGCTGGCGCAGTCGGCTGGCGCAAATCCTCTCAACAAGTCCGTGTGTTTTCCAGTGTTGCCGCTCTCTCTGATGTGTGTCGTCCAATGATGGCTGTGATATCTCTCTCTTGAAACCCTAGACTTCCTTTGTTTATATATTGCCCAGGAAGTTCACCTTTGGCAACTTCCAAATCTGGTCACTGGACTTTGCGCCTGGCGCACAGCATTCGGCTAGCGCATCGGCTAGCGCACCGCTACTGACTCTCGCCAACTTCTCTTCTGCTTGTGCTGCTATCTCCGCAGGCGGATCTCTCACTCCTAGAACGCTGCCTGTTAGCGCATATCCGACTCCAGGACTCGTTTTGCCCTGTAATACAAAAACACTAGAAACAAGTAATCTTGCTCATAAAATATTGCAAGTAAGCATAGGGTTATGATCTAAATAATGCGTACAAATAGCCTCTATCAGCAGCGCTCGTGGAACTGTTCGAACGGCTCGGTGGAAGGCCTTGGAGCGACGCGGACATTTGTGCTTCAGCTGTGTGTTACAGCAGTTGCTACAGCAACCCTGCTGAGTAGTTGTAGTTTAGAATAGGCTGAGTCTTGAGAAGTCTGTAGCTATTCTAGATTGACATATTGCAGAGGGTGTGCAGACACAAGTCAGAGCTTGTTCTGATTGTGTCGAGTGGTCCACACAAGGTTGAGTAGCATAGGTTGCGTGAGTTGTAACCGTGTGTACGTGGGAACCTTCGAGTTAGTGGATTGAGGACTAGAGAATAGTCCTCCCCAGACGTAGGCAGATTGGCCGAACTGGGTGAACAAACCTGTGCCTTGTTCATTGTTTGCTGAGACAATTTTTCGAGTGAACAAGAGTGTGCTGCAGCAACTGCTTGTTCACAAAATCTGTCAAACTAAGACACTGTGAAATTTCAATTGGTATCAGAGCGGGAGCTCAACACACAGAGTTAAAGATCCTACAGTGCCTCTGAAGAAGCCAAGACAATGAAGGAAGGACAGAGCACAAGCAGACCACCATTGCTGGAAGAGAGCAATTATGGATATTGGAAAGCTAGAATGGAAGCCTTTCTCAAGGCTATTGATGAGAAGACATGGAGAGCTGTCGTAATTCAGTGGTCTCCCCCAATCACCATGGATGAACAAGGAGTCACAAGAATAAAGCCAGAAGAACAATGGACTGCTGAAGAAGGTGCTGCAGCAACTGGAAATTCAAAGGCCCTGAATGCAATTTTTGCTGCAGTTGATGCCAATAACTTCAGACTGATTTCAAACTGTGACATGGCCAAACAAGCATGGAAAATTCTGCAAACTGCACATGAAGGAACTGATAGAGTGAAGCTGTCAAGACTCCAGATCATTGCCACTCAGTTTGAGAATCTGAGAATGCTGGAAGAGGAGACTGTCACTGAGTTTAATGCTAAACTCTGTGATCTTGCAAATGAAGCCCATGCTCTTGGTGAACCTATCCCTGAAGAGAAGCTGATCAGGAAGGTTCTCAGATCGCTGCCCACTAAATTTGACATGAAAGTGACAGCCATAGAAGAAGCTCAAAATGTCAGATTCATGAGGTTGGAAGAATTGATGGGGTCTCTGATCGCGCGTCGTCGTGCGCGTCAAATATAATCCTTCCTCTCCCACTAGTACAGCGGTTAAGTAAGGGTCGATCTCCACAGGGAGCAAGCAGTGAGTCTTAGCCAGTAACCTACACTTAAGAAAACGGGGGTTGCGTGAGTGATTGGGGGTTTTGCGCGATGCGCGAGTAGCAGTGAATATCGTAACGCAGGAAATTGCACTAGACGTGCGCAAGCAGTAGAGATGAAGTACTATCTTTATGAGAAGTGCTGGGCAGACAATCCTCTATGAATGCATTCCTTATCATCGACTCTAGACATCTATAGCTTGTGGTTTACTTGGGTTAGTGTCCGGTAAAGGCTTCCTAACACGTGCGCATGTTCCGTTCAAAGTTCATGTGCTATTAATCCTAGAACTAGACTAAACAGCTGCGAATCCTGTCACAGTAGCAACTGCCTACCCTAACTCGTTACTCCTAATTGTCACGGTAAGTTTGCGGTTCAAGGCTTCCCCTACGCATGCAACTAGTTTAACATATGACAAGTGAGCAGCACAAGTAAGTTTGCGGTTCAAGGCTTCCCCTACTTATGCAACTAACTGTCTCAGTACGCGCAGGATTAATACAAATAAATAAACTATGCATTAAGCTCAAGTCTCAAAGGAAATACATCACAGATTCATGCCCGACCAACACTGAGTGTTTAGCTAGACATGCTAGTGGTAAACATCATAAAATAGTAAGTAATAACTACTGAATCCAAGAAAACGGTAGCAAACAGTGCGTGCAGTGTCTTCTCTCGGCTGGCGCAGTCGGCTGGCGCAAATCTCCTTGACAGGTCCGTGTGTTTTCCAGTACTGCCGCGCAGTGCCTCTGGAATGCCGCTGAGTGATGATGTTCCGCTCTCTTCTGAGGCCGTGGTGCTGCCTCTCCTTGTTGTTGTGAAACCCTAGACTTTCTTTGTTTAAATAGTGCCCAGGAAGTTCATCTTTTGGCAACTTCCAAATCTGGTCACTGGGACTTTGCGCCTGGCGCACGGCATCGGCTAGCGCATATGGTTAGCGCACCTCTGCTGTCTTTCGCCATTTCTTCTTCTGTTTGCGCCGCTAGCTCCGCAGGCTGATCTTTCACTCCTAGAACGCTGCCTGTTAGCGCGTATCCGACTTAAGGACTCGTTTTGACCTGATATACAAAAACATTGGAAACGAGTAATCTTGCTCATGAAATATTGCAAACAAGCACAGGGTTATGACCTAAATAATGTGTATAACTAGGCTCTATCAGTCTCTCAAACAATTTGAGATGAAACTGATTAAAGAGGACACCACTCCCAAGGATAAGAATGTTGGACTGAAAGCTGAAACAGAAGCCAAGAAGACAGTTCCAGATGATCAGCTGAGCATGCTCGTCAAGAATCTTGGAAAGCTCCTGAAGAACATGGACTCAAGAAATGGGAAAAGTTCCTCATCACGAAATCAATTCAGAAGAGGTGGTGAGAATAAAAGGAAAGGGAAGGAACCAGCTCAGGATGAAGATGAGAAGAAAGAAATGAAAAAGGGAGTTCAATGCTGGAACTGTGAAGGGTATGGACACACTGAGGCTGATTGTCCAAGCAAACCTCTCAAAAACTCAGAGAAAAAGAACAATAAGTCCATGACAGCAAAATGGAGTGACTCTGATGAAAGTGATGAACAAAACTGTGTTGTGCTGACCAGTGTATCAGATTTCAACCTCAAAGAACTAAAGTAGGAAGAATTTCACTATGGGATTGAAGTATCTGAAAGTGAAGATGAAGAGGACCCATCTGACAGCCTTGTTGACTATCTGAGAAAGATACTTGAGCAGTGTGAGGCACTTCTTCAGACCAATCAAGCATCGACTGACAGAGTCAATCTCTTGGAAGAAGAACGAAAGAAAAGTCTTTTCTCATCCAATAATCGAATTACCATTCTGAAGAGGGAAGACTCTGGAAGACAGACATCTGTTGGACCTCTCCAGCAACAGCCAAGAAAGCTGATCCGCAGAATAATATCCTGGATGAAATTCTGTCTTACCAAAGACTTGGAAAAGGGAGAACAGGACTTGGATATACTGGTGAAGAAAGCTCTAGAGGGACAGTTTTCATTAAAGGCTCAGATGCTGAGATAGGTGAAAAGAACAACTCAGATGACTCTTCAAAAACTGCAGAGAAAAATGGAACTAGGCATGTGAACAAGAGGGTGCTGCAGCACCAGGCACACCATTTTTCTACAACAAAGTTAAAGGCTCAGAACAAAAGGGGATCTTGTACAAGTGTTGGGAATCAAAAGATTACCTCCAATCTAAAGCAGCTGCACAAAACCTCCTCAGTTGAAAAAGGGGGAGCAAAATTCAGAATCAACACATGCTGCATAAAGACTGCATATCATGTAGCTATAAGAAATGCCCATTGCTGGAAAGAATCACAGAGAAGGATTGCTAAGACTGCTGCTCAAGGGCACTGGATTGCTAAAGACAAGGGAAAACCACAGGCGTTACAGGTATGGAAACCCAAACATGACAGACCAAGAGATAGGAGGCTGGAGGGTCAGAAAAGGAGAAACTATGGCGTATCTCAGGTGTGGGTAAAGAAATCTCCATCAGAAACTCTTAAGGATTCCCCGAGCAAAGCTGTTTGTCTAACCTGAGCAGTTGAACTAGCTCGCATGTGCTATAGCAACCTGGCCGAGAATAAGCTTGTTCACATGTTTTTTGGTTGCTAATGATGGGAGGAGGCACATGAGAGGCACGTGATCTAACAACTTCAAAATGGAAAAGAAAATAACGGGTAAATCTTTTTCTAGGGCAAAGACAAGGTGCAAGGTGCTTCCCAAAAATCGCTGCCGATCATCCTCTGTACGCTCCTCAAACTGTCTGCAATCTAGCTACAATGGTGAAGATGCGCGGGTTGAAGAAGAATCTGGCCGCAGACCGTCAAGGCAGAACTGAAAGTCGCGCAATGAAGCCCCTGCACAGCAACTAGATGTGGTGGTGTGGGAACCAACTCCTCTCCCTGTGTCGCACAGCGAGCCCTCCCTGCACAAAAGATCATCGCAGAAAAGGAGGCGCCTGGTACGCGACGGAGAACCTGTCTCCAGTACTGCTGGGCTATCTGAAGGGACTGTGGCTGAGGATGTCTCTGAAGGTGATTTTGCTACAGCTGATGCTGTAGCACGTTCTGCAGAAGAAGGGTGTAGAACTCTTGTTATGACCCCTGGCATTGTGGGTGAAGGGGAGGAAACAGGAGCCGAGTCTCCTGAACAAGAACCTGCTGCAGCACATCCTCCTCCTCCAGCTGACAAAGGAAAAGGTCCTATCCTAGTCCCAGTTTCCAGTAGTGAAGAAGAAGAATCTAGTGAAGAAAATATTGGTGTCCCTAGTGAACCATCTGTGAGAGGACCTGCATTGGTTGACACAACTGCAACCACCGTGGGAGGTATTTGGTTCAGGAATCGGAGTGCTTCTCAATCCTGGAGTGCTGTTGAGCGGAAGCATATTGTGTCAGAGAAGAGGCTGGACCTAGACAAGTACAGGTCAGCGGCAATCATTCAGCTTCTCACAGAGGTAAACCTGCTCAAGTCCCTAACCTTTCCATTCAGATTCAATATTGCTCTGGTTAGGGAATTTATTGTAAATATGGAAGAGAAGTTTGGAGAGGAAGGAGTAGATGAGTATGGAAGAAGTTGGGTACGGGGTAAGTCAGTGTCCATTACCCCTGAAAAAATTGATGAATTTCTTGGGATTCATGAGAATGCTAGAGCCCCCACTATTGTTCAGCCAGAGATATTGGCTAAAGTTCTGACAGGGGGAGTGTGCCTATCTTGGGGCGGTCCAAACCTCAGTGCTGCTGAGCTGACCTCCAAGAATGCCCTGCTGTATCATCTGGGCATCAGAAACTGGATCCCTAGCTCTCACAGGGGGAAGGTTAGCAGAGACTTTGCTAACCTTCTCTACTCAATTGGGAAAAGGAGGCGCATCAGCCTGGGCAGTGTGATGTTTCCCCAGCTGGCTACTCAAGCCGGCAACACTTCCTCCAGCAAGCCCATTGTGCTTCCCTCCCTCATCTATGGGTTGACGGTATCCCAGCATCCGGAGCTTGGTGAGCTTACTGAAGGACTGTCTGAGGAACTGCAGGTCTTCACTATTGATCACAAGTTGTTCAAAGGAAAACATGCAGTGGACATTGCATATGAGGATCTACTCATGGTAGGTGGATCAGCTCCAGCTCCCTTGGAGGATGTTCTTCCCCCTGCTGCAATAATTCAATCAGCCCTCCGCGCCAGAATTGTGAGCCATCTCAGATCGGAGCTGGTCAGTCTTGAAGCAGAAGCTAAACGAAGGGACGCTAGGCGTGGACAGATCAGAAGCCTCCTCAGAGACCTGGAATTCCCGGCAGATGAGGAGCAGGCCCCTTGAGCATCTATGACAAAAAGGGGGAGAATAGAAGATACTATCTGCTACTGATGAACCTTTTTTATTTTGTTTTTGCTGACCCTGCGTGGTTGTGCTATGGCCGAGTGTGGCCTATTTACTCTTAGTCTCTATTGTTGGATCTTCCTTTTAGAGTATTCAGAGTTTTTTTTCTGGTTCATGGGAGAGTGCATTTGGTCTAAGGTTTTGTCAAAATGCCAAGGGGGAGATTGATGATGCAAGTATGACAGTGTTTGACAAAACCAGCACAAACGAACAAGGAGTTGCTGCAGCTCAAATAATCAAGCAGGCAGCAGAAGTGAACTAGCAGCAGCTGCAGCAGGGGATGCTGCAGCAGGAGCTTGTTCAACTGGCTGGTTCATCTGTCCGAGAAGCAGCAGCAACCTGGGCGTGTCTTGAAGGGCTGGAATCACTTCGGAGAGCATCTGAAGTATTTCTAATATGCTGTGGAGTATATTCCAGAGAGGTTTACTAGTCAGAGAAGGAGATTTGCATTGAAGATAATTATCAAATCTAATCTCCTAGATTTTAGGAGATAATTGATCTTGTTGGGACATTACCTAAACCTGGACATTGCTTAAAGTGGTGCTGCTATTTAAGCAAGAGGTGTTCAGGGCAGAGAGGCTGATCGAAGCTGAGGGATACACGAGTGCATACACAGATTTCAGAGAGAGCAATCTTTGGTGTGCGACGGACGAATTCTTTGATCATCACCCAAGAGCAGAGCGTGAGCGCAGAGCTGTGGTGATTATAGCAGAAGGGAATTAGGACTTGCAGAGTCTGATTCAAGCTTGATCTGGAAGCCAATTCAGAGCTGTGGAGCTTGTTGGTTGATCAAGGGCAGCCGCGGAAGAACTGACGGGTGGAAGGCTCGGTCGAGTGTCGTGCGGCAGTACTCGCTAGTGGCAGGTGGTCACTGAGTGAGGGGGAGTATTCCAGAGTGTGCAGCGCTCGTGGAACTGTTCGAACGGCTCGGTAGAAGGCCTTGAAGCGACGCGGACATTTGTGCTTCAGCTGTGTGTTACAGCAGTTGCTACAGCAACCCTGCTGAGTAGTTGTAGTTTAGAATAGGCTGAGTCTTGAGAAGTCTGTAGCTATTCTAGATTGACATATTGCAGAGGGTGTGCAGACACAAGTCAGAGCTTGTTCTGATTGTGTCGAGTGGTCCACACAAGGTTGAGTAGCATAGGTTGCGTGAGTTGTAACCGTGTGTACATGGGAACCTTCGAGTTAGTGGATTGAGGACTGGAGAATAGTCCTCCCCAGACGTAGGCAGATTGGCCGAACTGGGTGAACAAACCTGTGCCTTGTTCATTGTTTGCTGAGACAATTTTTCGAGTGAACAAGAGTGTGCTGCAGCAACTGCTTGTTCACAAAATCTGTCAAACTAAGACACTGTGAAATTTCACTCAACGGTAAGAGGCATTGCCTAGCAAATGGTAAGGCAACACATGGGCTTCTTCAGGCTTATTTCTAGCTCTTCTTTGTCTCTTTTAGCTTTTTTTGCGTGCCTCTGGATCCTTCTTGAAGTATAAATTTCCTTAAAGGCAAAAAAAGAGACACCAAACCGATAAAAGTTACTCAGAAACGAGTCAAAATCATAAGAAATGGAGGCTAAAGAACTCACTGTCGTATGAATCACGGTTACATTTAGCATATGGAACAAGTCGTTAAACCCCTAGGCCACCCTAGTAGACGAGTGCTGTCTCGTGAGGGTTTTTCAGAAGCGAAATATCAAAAAATCCAAACATACAATCCTCAACTAAATGATTCTTGCAATGTAGGGCTCACAATGTCAATAATTCTCTAACCACATATACAAGCATGGGATTTAATATATTTCAATCACAAAGGCTCGGGAGTTCTGAAATATCATGCTCATAAAATTCTCAATCACACGTAAACATATTAAATCCGAATTCAAAGGCATACTTCTAGATAGATCCGAATTCAACACGCTTATGCTCATTCAGCCTATGCTGTCATGAAAAATGGACCATCGGCGTCTAATACTGAGTTAATTTCCAAGTCCACAAATCCAATGCATGTGTCTGTAATGAAAACGGAACTTGAACCAAACACAATCATGCAAAGACTATTGTAATAGACTTAGTCCAATGATCATTTGTAAGTGAGCCATTGATTCACAAAGATTGGATACATACAACTCACTCACAAGTGATGGCGGAATGTAAAAAGTCTTAAGTGTGGTGTTTAGTTTGGAACTTACCTCCCAACTAAACTTATTCTTTTTTTTCTTCTTCCTTTTTTTCTTTTTCAAAAAAGATATACTTTTTATGGGTAAATTTCGCTCCCTCTTTTGCCATTCCCTCTCAATGGTGGGACGCCACACTTAAGACTGAAACTTATGGTGATGATGAATACGCGAGAGAAGCAAACATATTATCAAAGATCAAGAATGAGAAACTTAGATCATGAAAAGTCATGTGATATGCTCATGTCATGCTAGTAGAGGTGGTGGTTTTATTTGTTTCAAATCCTAGGCATGCTTCTAGTGTAAAGAGTGCACTAAATACGCAATCGATGAAAAGATCATGGCACAAAGAGTTTTAACCAAGGAAAACATAATCAAACAGTCAAACCAAAGCTCAAGAAATCATGATAGAATCCTAGCTAACTCATGAAGTAAAGAGAATGAAGTCAATTAGTCATGAAATGTGAGCATGTGCAAGTGATCCTAAATCATGCAACGCTAAAAAGAAAGGAAAAAGTTAAACTATATGCCATGAACTAATAGAATTATATGCAAATGAAAAGGCGGAAGCTACACGCTATACTTAAAAACATGCTTAGTCCGTAAGCATTTAATAAAGAGCAAGCAGAGATATGGAAGTGAATACTGCACTGATAGTAGCAAAACTATTGCTCGTGTGTACCTGTCACATGTAAATGCAAAAGATATGAAAAAAGGTTGCCTAATTTAACATCACGTCAAGACATGACTATTTTTATGGAGTGTAGAAATGGTATATTGTGTCGCCTCCACCAAGGTAGTTTATCACCAACGAGGGCCCGATATTGACAGTGTTGACCTTTGTGTTGGGTACAAAATAAGTTAACTGAAGGTCAAAGTCAGCCCGCACCACATAGTCACGGAGCACGTGCTTTTGAGGGGGCCTCTCTAGTGTAGATGCAGAGACTTCTCTTTGGTGTACCATCAAATCCAATGTTGAATTTCCTACCGAGCTTTTGGTTCGATCAACTCTTCTCAAGCTAGGCAGGGTCCTTTCTAGTGTAGGGTCAAGGGAAGGTTCTTGGGAGAAGAGAATAAAAAACCGCACTCAAAATACAAAATTCAAATAAATAGCGGACATGCTGACTTATGTAAATTTAAATCCCCGACAATGGAGGTATTTTGATTGGTAGTATTTTTAACCTTTATAGCAATCAAGAAAGTGTTATTAAGGGTATGTTGCAGTCAAATAATACTTATAAACCTAGTAAGTACCTAGGGATGTCCAAGGATTTGATGTTACACACACATTAGTTACGAATATACAATTCTTAATCTATCCTAATCGATTAAGGTTCTATGGGTGACAAAGCAATTCGAAGTCAACAAGTGATCAATGATAAGCACCTCAACTCAGCAAGAAGAGAATACAACCTATTATGCGAACGAATCACTAAATACTGGAGAAAGTAGTTCTACTAGCTTAGATTACTAAACCTGGACAATAACTGATAGTAAAAGTACTAGAGTAGAATATGCTAATTCGTTGAATCAAGGAATATTAAGATCGTTCAACAGATGATGGCAAATACAAGGGAAACAACATGAGCATCAAAATAAGAAGAGAATAATCCTATCATGAAGGAACTCCCTTATGAGCATCAAATTTTTGGTCAGTGTGATCTTGGGTCTTCTTGGTTGAGGCACCAGCTCCTTTACTCTTCTGTGGACTCTACGGAATGGTTCAAGGTGCCAAACTCGAAAGAAGAATGCTAGTCATGAGCAGCCTTTATATACTATAAATGAGGCGTCGCCTCGGTCGAGGTATCACCCGGATAGTGCGGGGCTGATAGAGCCTATTTATACACATTATTTAGATCATAACCCTATGCTTGTTTGCATTATTTTGTGTACAAGATTACTGGTTTCCAGTGTTTTTGTATTACAGGGCAAAACGAGGGCCTAAGCCGGATACGCGCTAACAGGCAGCGTTTAGGACGCGCATCACACAGCCTGCGGAGCTAGCGGCGCAAACAGAAGAATTGGCAGAGTCGACCACGGTGCGCTAACCGTTTGCGCTAATCAAGATGCCGTGCGCCATGCGCAGATGGTGGTGTTTCCAAATCCTGACACCACCAGATTTGGAAGTTGCCAAATCATTACAGACGCATTTGCAACCTAAACCTAGACGAGGCCGGAAAAGAGCGCGCATTTGAGCTAAGCGAATTAGAAGAGCTGCGCCTGGATGCCTATGAGGGACTGCGCGATTACAAGGCGCGCACAAAGGCATTTCATGACAAGCATATCCTCAGACGCACCTTTGAGCTAGGAGACCAGGTATTATTGTTCTCATCACGCCTGAAGCTCATGCCTGGAAAGCTGTGCAGCAAATGGACTGGACCGTACATAGTCACCAAGGTTTTCCCCTACGGAACAATCGAGTTAGAAAACGAGCACCGGCATCGTTTTCAGGTCAATGGGCAGAGAGTCAAACGGTATCTAGGAGAACCTTGGGATGGCACAGCGCGCGAAATTGAATTGGCAGAACCTGAGATAGCAGATGCACAGGTTGCTGCGCCAGAGTCATCACCTGACGCGCCAGAGGAAGAACAGGGGACTATTGCTCATATTTCTTCTCCCTCGTTATCTACCCTCGTTACTGATAATTTATCACATACTATTAACCATGCTGACCACCCGTCCAACCCTTTGCGCAGAACCAAGAAGAACACAGCACAGGCACAAGCGCAGGGTCACTCAGGAGCAAGTGTGGGGGAGGCCGCTGGTATACTTTCACGCAAGTAACGAGGTACAGTCGAGCCAACGACGTTAAACAAAGGCACTTGTCGGGAGGTAACCCGACTTGTTTTACTTTTACATGTTTCTTTTAGTGTTTCTAGTGTCTTTTAGCTAGTTTAGGACTTGTAGTTTTTTAGTCGAGCAGCAGTGCGCAGGACAGCTGCGCCAGTCAGGGGGTATATAAGGGCAGTACTTAGAAAATTTCAGCACTTTTTCACTCGACTGTTGAAAGAGAAACTCCCGCCCTCGCACCTCCGCTCACCGTCCGGCGCTCAACTCAGCTTCCGTTTAGAGAGATTTGAGGAGCCCTCCGTCGACCACCCTCCAGGTAACCTCTCCCCCCGATTTGAGCCGATTGCATTAGGGTTTGTGCGAGAAGAGGAGTAACCTAGGTCTGAAATCGCACCAAGCTAGCGTGCACCGATTGGAGGTTTGGTTAGTGGGTTTTGTAGGCGGGGAATAGGCGCCCAATTGGTGACAATTTCAGGGCATTTGGAGGAGTTTTGATATTCTGAGCTTTAGAGGGTGTTGACCGGAGTTGACCAGAGAGACCCAGCCACAATGCAGCCTGCCGTGGACCAAGCTACCCCAGCTCACTTCGCCAGCAAGTATGCGGCCTTCCTGAGGCTTGAGATGTACGGGACTCCGTACATCAGCAGGGAGTTCCTGCGGGAGGTCGGTATGGAGGACCTCATCTTGGAGAGGCTCGCGCTGGCGGGCTGGGAGGCGCTGTTGGAGATCAACAGCGCAGCAGACAGGGAGGACACCTGCGAGTTCCTGGCATCGTTAGAACCAAGTGATATGGAGATAAGGTACCGGCACCGAGGGGTATGGTACATTGCCTCGGCTAAGAGGCTGAAGCGCACACTGAGGTGGGCTAGAGTGCGAGAAGCTGACATGGACGCGCACACGAATCAGGAGGCGTGGCGCGAGATGGCGACCGGGCCAATTTTTGCCGCGGGGCGCAGCAGGGGACGAGAGCTGCGTGACCCGTGGATGTTCTACTTGTGGCGCTTGGTCGCCTATGCGATTATTGGGCGTTTTAATGGTGCGCCAAAGATCAGCTTGTTGGATATGGAGATTTTGAAGGGGTTTTATTATGGGAAGAGGGTGCTTTTTGTCCTGAACATGGTAATCCACTGGAGCCGAGTCAGCACCAAGGGGCCGCTGACTTGCGGAGGGATAATTACGCACCTGCTGCGTGCGTTGCATGGAGAGCCTGAGGTGCCCGAGCACACAAGGGTGCCGGCTGTTCCTCTGGACCGCGCCCACATGCTGCAGATTAGGGCGGTAGCCGTGAGGGAGGATGGCACATTGGAGTGGTGCTACCGCCTGCAGCCGGCCAGAGTGCCGCGGCCAAGAGCGGAGAGCAGTGCGCAAGCAGCAGAGGCTACGCAGGAGATGGAGGAGGACGAGGCCCCAGAGCCAGTTGTGCCTCCAGTCAGGCGCGCGCAGACTGGAGCGCACCGGAGGGCCCGTGCACCGCAGGGGGAACCAGTTACCATTTCCATCGAGGATTCTCCCCCGCGTGCACAATAGAAGCGCCCGAGGACCGAGGCTGAGGAGGCGCCTGAGGAAGCATCAACAGAGCAGCGCATGATGTTCAACGTCATGCGCGTGCTCGAGTATTTAGCGCCAGAGGGGGCGGACTTAAGCATGAGCCCACCATCAGGGTGGAGATTTGGAGACGCGATTCCCCTCTCCTCAGCCTGCACCGGCCACCTCCAGGTTCCCCCAGCGAGCCGCGCTAGCCAGCCAGCCCTCTTACTCAGCCCCCAGTGCATCCAGCAGAGCCCTCTCTAACCCCAGCCTCAGCACCGGAGCCAACCCCAGCACCAGAGCCAGCACCAGTAGCCCCAGAAACAGAACCCACCCCCGAACCAGAACAAGTACCAGCACCTGCACCTTCCCCTGCCCAGCCGTCCATTCCGAGGTCCCCTGAAGCCGAACCCATCATTAGCACCAGCTCAGACTCGCTTTGGGACCCCATCTCAGAGAACGACGTCGTGGCGCAGCCTGCCGCCCTTTCTGTTGTACCGCCTTCCTCCAGCACCGAATATGTGACGGATTCTTCAGAGGAGGAGGCGCATGGTTCAGCGGCTGCGTCCAGCTCAGAGGACATCTAGAGCTGCAGGGGGGCGCATTATTTCTTTCGGGTGGTGTCTATTCTCTTTATATGCTGAACATTATTCGATATTATGTTGCTCTATTTGTGCTGAACTTTTGTGCTAAATAGTTTGTGACCCTTCGCTATATTGCGCTGCTTTGACTATATGTTTTTAGTTTTTATGTTCTTTGTTTTGATTGCATGTGCGCGTTCTCCGTGCGCTTGAGCTTGAGTCGTGGGGACACGTCTTTGTTTAAGTGTGGGGGGGAGCGCTACCTTTACCTTTACATTTCACGTATTTTTGAGCTTTATAGTGTAGCTTAGATTAATTGAAGGAAACAGTAGCAGTAGTGCGCTTGTGTGCGGGCTGCGCATACTGTCAGCTTGTTTTGCGCTATCCATATTGCGTGCGCTGCTATCAACTGTTTTAGTATATTTTTTTCATTTTTCTGCTCCTGTTAGTTGGGATATACAAGGGATGTGGAGTTGACAGAAACGCTCTAGAGAGGCGGTTAGTCGTTCGCGCTTCGGAGGTGAGGTATATGGTCGAGAGCGCTAGTGGAGGCCTGTGCTTCGCGACCTTCAGAAAAAAAGAGCGCGCTCAGTCCCGCAGATGCCGAAGGCGAATACCCATAGCGTGGCGAGGTGGGAAAACAGACCACCTTCCCTTTGGAAGTCGAGCTAAGGAAGGCGGGCGCGGGTGTAAACGCGTGCGCCGACCTGCGCAGATAGACCACGGAGGGAGAGCGGGGCGTTGTTCCATAGCTGTTATCCGGAGGCCGAGACTGGAACCGTTCTGGGAAACATAGGAACCGTAGACAAAGTTGTACAAAAGGAAAAAATACCAGCAGATGATATGCGCTACAAAAGAATCAGCATGCGCACAAATACGTACCAGCGTGCGCGAAAGTCCACAAAGAAAATCATCAAAGGCTTAAGTTCCCAGAAAGTGCGCGGAAGAATCACGCACAGGAAGAAGCTTGCGCTGTTAACCATATACCCACCCTCGAAGTGAGAGCTGACAACCTGGAGCCTATGAAGAGCTATCTCCCAGCCATCTGAAATGATCTTCATCCTAGCTGAGAGGTAATGAATTGCGAAATCATTATATTAGAACTGCTGAAGGCAGATGTGCGCAGGTGGTAGAGCAGCACAAGGTGATCAGTAGTGCAGATCGCGCCAGAGTGCAAGACTGTGCGCTAGACTCCAGAGAGGTAATGGTATCTGTGCTTGAGTGCTTGTTCGGGACGAACAAGGGGCAAGTGTGGGGGGTTTGATAGAGCCTATTTATACACATTATTTAGATCCTAACCCTATGCTTGTTTGCATTATTTTGTGTACAAGATTACTGGTTTCCAGTGTTTTTGTATTACAGGGCAAAACGAGGGCCTAAGCCGGATACGCGCTAACAGGCAGCGTTTAGGACGCGCATCACACAGCCTGCGGAGCTAGCGACGCAAACAGAAGAATTGGTAGAGTCGACCACGGTGCGCTAACCGTTTGCGCTAACCAAGATGCCGTGCGCCATGCGTAGATGGTGGTGTTTCCAAATCCTGACACCACCAGATTTGGAAGTTGCCAAGAATGGGACTCTGATAGAGCCTATTTATACACATTATTTAGATCATAACCCTATGCTTGTTTGCATTATTTTATGTACAAGATTACTGGTTTCCAGTGTTTTTGTATTTCAGGGCAAAACGAGGGCCTAAGTCGGATACGCGCTAACAGGCAGCGTTTAGGACGCGCATCACACAAGCCTGCGGAGCTAGCGGCGCAAACATAAGAATTGGCAGACTTGACCACGGTGAGCTAACCGATTGCGCTAACCAAGATGCCGTGCGCCATGCGCAGATGGTGGTGTGTCCAAATCCTGACACCACCAGATTTGGAAGTTGCCAAGAATGAGCCTCTGAGCAGTATATAAAGAAGAGAAGAAGGGTAGGGTTTCATCATCATAACATCACAAGCGAGACCAGAGCCTCAGAGACACAAGATATCAGCGAGAGAGAGACAGATTCAAAAACACACAAGCTTGCTGAGAGAACCTGCGCCAGCCGACTGCGCCAGCCAAGACTGCAACCTGCACGCACTGTTTGCTATTGTTTTCTTGAATACTTTAGATATTATTTACTAATTCTATGATGTTTACCACTAGCATGTCTAGCTAAACGCTTGGTATTGGTTGGGCATGAATCTATGAGTATTTCCTTTGAGACTTGCGCTTAATGCATAGCTTGTTGGCTTATATTAATTCTGTGCACATTATTGGCAGCTAGTTGCATGAGTAGGGGAAGCCTTGAACTGCAATCTTACTCTTGTTGCTTGTTGTTGTATGTTAAACTAGTTGAATAGCCTGACGGTGCCAACTAGGAGTAACGCGCTAGGATAAGCAATTGCTACCTTGATCGGATTCGTAGTTGTTTAGTCTAGTTCAAGAATTAATAGCACATGAACTTTGATCGGAACATGCGCACATGTTAGGAAGCCTTGATCGGACACTAACTTAAGTGAAATCAAACTATAGACGTTTAGAGTCAATGATAAGGAATGCGCTCATAGAGGATTGTCTGCCCAATACTTCTCATAGTCATAGTATTTAATCTCTACTGCCTGCGCATGTCTGGTGCAAGTTCTACGTTAGCTACTATTTACTTGCGCATTGCGCAACCCAATCACTCACCCCCCAACTGTCGTAAGTGTAGGTCACTGGTTAAAACTGAACTGCTTGCTCCCTATGGAGATCAACCCTGACTTAACCGCTGTACTAGTGGAAGAGGAAGGATTAATTTGACGCGTACAACGACGCGCGATCAGCCTCTGAGCAGTATATAAAGAAGAGAAGAAGGCTACGGTTTTAACAACAACAATCAGAGATCATCATATCATCATTCAGAGAGGACCACAGCACACGGGAGAACGGCAGAACTGAAAAACACACGAGCTTGCTGAGAGGACCTGCGCTAGCCGACTGCGCCAGCCGAGACTGCAACCTGCACGCACTGTTTGCTATTGTTTTCTTGGACACTTTAGATGTTATTTACTATTTCTATGATGTTTACTACTGGCATGTCTAGCTAAACGCTTAGTATCGGTTGGGCATGAATCTATGAGTATTTCCTTTGAGACTTGCGCTTAATGCATAGCTTGTTTGCTTGTATTAATTCTGTGCACATTGTTGGCAGCTTGTTACATGAGTAGGGGAAGCCTTGAACCGCAATCTTACTCTTGTTGCTTGTTGTTGTATGTTAAATTAGTTGAATAGCCTGACGGTGCCAACTAGGAGTAACGCGCTAGGGTAATCAGTTGCTACTGTGACAGGATTCGCAGCTGTTTAGACTAGTCTTAAAAATTAATAGCTCATGAACTTTGATCGGAACATGCGCACATGTTAGGCAGCCTTGATCGGACACTAACATTAGCAAACCGAGCTATAGACGTTTAGAGTCGATGATAAGGAATACACTCATAGAGGATTGTCTGCGCCGATACTTCTCATAGTCATAGTACTTAATCTCTACTGCCTGCGCACGTCTAGTGCAATTCCTGCGTTTACTACTGTTTACTCGCGCATTGCACAACCCCAATCACTCACACCCCCAGTTTTCGTAAGTGCAGGATACTAGTTAAAGCTAATCTACTGCTTCCTTGTGGATTCGACCCCGACTTAACCGATGTACTAAGTGGAAGAGGAAGGAATTAATTTGACGCGCACAACGACGCGCGGATCAGGGGCGTCTCCTGAAGGCTTCTAAATCTATCGAGGCACTTTCTGGTAAAGCAATGTGTTATGGACAATGTCGTAAGACTGACGCATCACCTAGCCATGGGGGAGGCATTACTTGGACAGTTCTAAAATAGTGACGCGTTGTTTGAAGCTTTCCAAAACATGAGGCATCGCCGGGTTGAGCGAGGGAACGCTAGAAATGTCACAACGGTATGAGGCGTTGCTTGGTAAATAGTGAGACAGTGCCTGGGCTTCAGCAGGCTCATATCGGGCTCTTCTTTATCTCTTTTTGCTCTGTTTGCATATTCCATCCTCTTGATCCTTCTTGTAGTGTAAATGTCCTGAAAGGCAAGCAAAGAGACATCCAACCAATAAAAGTCGATCGGAAATGAGTCAAAATCCATAAAAAATGGAGCCTAAAAAGTATATAAAAAAAAAATCCACTCATCACAAAGCCACATCCAAAAAGTGACAAGAAAGTCTAATGTGCACGATGCTCTGTTAAATCCATGTGTCTCATGGATGTGTGTGGCATATTTTTGGCAAACGGAGTCTGTATCAGTCAAAAGTCTGTAATGTGTATCAGGGGTGTCGAAGCATACAAACAAAGTTCGCAAGACAAAGGATGTTCAAGCTTAAATCAGAGGGTGAGCTAGAGTTAGCTTGAAAAGAGCTGCGCGTAATCAATTTTTTAGAAACAGTCACTCAGCAATGATTGTTTTGTTCAGGTTTCCTAAAATGACGTCAAGGAGAACTCGAGGTGGATGGGGTTTGGATGAGTATCTAAATATAAGATACCGGGATTCTGCTATCCCAAGCTACCGGGATTCTATAAATAAGTTCGAGAAGTTCTAGGAAAGGATGATTATCTACAATCTAAATATAATCATTCATTGCCTAAAAAGGAGCAAATCGGTTGGCTTAAAGAGCAAGCAACCGATCCATATAAATAGATGCATTCCATGGTATATACAATTATCGAGAATCCCATAATCATATGCAAAGATCAAATTCGTGGGAAAAGCACATCATAAGCAGATCTAATTTTTCCCATCTTTTTTCTATTTATATTTACCCGCCGTGCCCGAATCAAAAGTGATTCGGGGTAGCCTTATTGAGTTGATTCGTGCGAGTGTCCGAATCAAAGCCTCAGGTGTGTTTCATGGCTGAGCGAATCACTTTTCCTTGGGCGGATCACTTTTGATTCGCCCTGGCCTGAATTCCTCTTGGGCGAATCAACTTTGCAGTGCTCAAATGACCCTTTAAACCTTCACATTACGTCTTGATGTAAACTATGAAGTTGTAGCTCTTTAAATTAGCTTTCCAACAAGCTATAGCAAGCCTCAATCAGATAAGAATCTTGCGCTTGGAAAGCCTTTGACGATGAAGATGTCAATCTGCTCAGATTTGGTTTCTGGCGAATTGTCCTCGAGTCATTTTTGATCCAGGCAGCTGGGAGGTTGATTCGACCAAGGTTGGTCGAATCACATGTGATTCGTGCACCCCCTAATCTAATCAAATCTACCTTGGGCGAATCACTTTTGCTTTGTGCTTAATTTTGCTCATTTTTGCTCTCCATCGACCGGGATTCATCCGGAGGCAACTTCATATCGTGTAATACATCTTTTCAAGCTAAAATGAACAAAGAAAACATCAACCAACTATATAAAATAATGGAACAAACAAGATGCAAAGGGAAAATACAGACAAATATAAGGTCATTTGTCCGCTCATCAAAACACCCCATACTTAAGTCTTGTTCGTCCCGAACAAGTATATGCACAAGTCAAGCGGAGAGTAAGATGCTAGATCATATATGACAGTATCAAAGCTTGTAGCATATCTTACGCACATAAAACACATTAATTTCCTACTCATGTAACATAATATAAAAATAGTTAAACAAAGAAAATTAATCTACTCCTAACTCACTGTCGTAGGAATCACGGATGCTAGCGAATGCATCAAGCCTTTAAACCCGCAGGCTACCCTAGTGGACGAGTTATAGTCTCGTGAGAGTTTTCAGAATAGGAATATTCACAAATCGTACTCGCAATCATTCATAAGAGTTCAAAATCCAAATATAGTTTGCTAAGGAAGTAGTTCTTTATCAGCCCACATAATAATAAAGTTGTGCAAAACATTCACTTCACGCAAACTCTAAGGATCATTCACTTCTTTGCGACAACAAGTACTCATAGAATCGATATCAAAACTAGCATTCGTCAAATTCAAATTACCGCTCAATTTCCTACGCAAGTAGTATGAAGAGAAGAGTCGCTTACACAAAAATTTTGTCGAGTCAATCACATATGCTTGCTAAGGGAAAGTCCATAAGCTCATGATAACAAACTCATTCTCAAGTTTTAGACTATACATCATAATCCGTAAGAGAAGAGAAGTTCTGACATTGAAAACTCTAAAACTCACTCTTACAAATCTTGATGCTTAAGTAATAAATTACGAGGGTCATACCTTAGACGTTTCCTAAAAGCGAAATGCAAATGCCTTACTCACATACATGCGAAAGTAACTTGCGGAAAAGACATAAAGTCAAGAATTAAGTGGGTTTATTTTTTTTTCACGTTTATACAAATGCTTTCAATGGGGAACTTACCTTCCTAACCCTCGGCATTTGTAAAACTGTTCCTTGACAAAAAATAATAATATCTTTGTGTTTATACAAATGCTTTCAAGGGGGAACTTACCTTTCTAACCATCGGCATTGTAAAACCTTCAAAATAAAATTTTTCTTTCTTGCGCCTTTTTCTCTTTTTCGCAAATGCTTTATTTGACCCCAAACTTAATACTCGACAATATGCCTAAGTGAGATATAATGGAACATGAAGTGTGAGCTCAAAGCAAAGGCTAAATAGGAATGCTAAAGTCACCTAAAAGAAAACAAAACAAGTACGAGATTTTTATATGAAAACTATTTATTTTTGTGCTCGCTATACTTAACATCTTTTTTCATGCACGGAAAAAGGCTTAAAAATGAATCGAACTAAGCTAGTCAAAACACCAAATCATGTGAATCAATCGTCACAAAGAATTTTAATTAACTTAAAGATACGATTCATGAATTCAAAGCACAACTCATCCCAATTCTTTTTTAAATGATAATACTTAATTGCTTAGCAATCATTACTTCGTGTGATCAATACTTAAAGGTAGGATGAAAGCAATCATGTGAGTATAATGCGTGCAAAGTAAATATGTAGCATAAAATCATGTTGTGAAGCAAAAAAAAGAGCAAGCAAAACACCCCACACTTAAAAATTTGCTTAGTCCCTAAGCAATATAAAGTAAAATAATTAAAGAGAAAGTTTCGAAGGAACTCTCATGTGAAGGTAGCCAAACGCGCATCCGCCAAGGTCTGTGAATGATGCTCTAATCAGTTGCGGGAAATCTGAAACTCAAGAAAAAAGTTAGCGCAACATCTGAATTCACAGATTTAAACAGCTAGCTATGACAAATAAAGCAATGCGAAACATATAGCTAGGCAAAAGATTAGAAAATAAATGCGCTACTATTCAAATGATGAGTTTACTTAGATATGCTCGTGTAAATCAAAAGTCATGAACTAGTGTATTATAGTGCTTGAAAAAGGTTTCAACAAATGTCCCAAAGTTGCATAATTCCCAAAGGCAATGGAAAACAGTTCTGCTCAAAACTGCCCAAATAAGAACTGATTCGAATATAAAGTGATCTGACCACAGCCTGGTCGAATCAAACTAGCTCGGATAGCGTGCCGAATCAAAAGTGATTCGACCAGGTAGGTCGAAGTAGCCTTGATTCGTGGAGAGCAGAATTCGACTCGACCAAGGTTGGGCGAATCAATTTTCTAAGGGAAAAATGCCCGATAAATAAAAAAACAACACAAGTTCGAAAACCCTGTCATGCAAAAAATAATCACGACGAAGCGCGTCAATATACAAATGGACTAGTCAAGCAAATTACGTAACAAGAATACCAATACTAGCCATGACATACAAAGACGCAACCTAAACATCAACGGATTACCCCACACTTAAAACTTTTACATATCGATAATCAAACCAAAGGGGTAACTCGAGGGCACATAAACAAAAAATCCCTTAAACCACCAATCAAACAGGTGGCACACGGCGTAACACAAATTCCACAATGTTTCTATACTACAATCAAGTAAAAACAAAAGCATAAATACTCACAAGCCTAGTTTAACTTCTTGGCTAAGATGTAACGATTCCCTTCTTTATAAGAAACCCACTTGAGAAGTCCTTTGAGAGGAACCCTTCTCAAGTGGCATGCGTCGATAATGTGGGAATCAAGTGGAGTCGTCGAGCTTGAAGTCTCCAAGCTCCAACCGGTCTCTCATCTTTCTCTTGCGGAAGAGTGGCATTTCCTTCCCTCCTCGGGTTTGGTTGATCCATAATTTCTGTTGGTGGTTGATCAATGCGAATTTGAGGTGAAGGGGTATCAAAATCTGGCAATTTATGCTCTGGCATTGATGTGGAGGCTTGTTCTTGTGCCTTTTTCGTGCGTGCTTTGGTTTGCATTCAAACACCTACCAAGCAATCGAAGAAAGCGTCAATAAGTGTGAACATAAATCAAAGTAGGCAAGAATAGCACACAAACATGCAAACATAATCAACAAAAAAAAAGTAGACTAACTAAAACAATACTAAATAGCAAACTAGTCTAATGGCTAATCCGCGGCAACGGCGCCATTTTGAACGTTGTCGAAATTGTGGTGGTAAAAATACTAGTCCAATCACGATACCGAAACAATATTTATAATCCGAGTGACCTCGGGTCGAACCCAAGAGAAAAGCCTAGATTAGTCTAAAGCTAGCTAGTAATGCTTAAAGCGAGTCTACTAAATAAAAACTGGGGGTTTTTTCCTCTAGGCGAGGTATCTCTAGTAAATACTAAAGACAAGTTTGAATTTGGGTTAAAAAAAAGCACTAGATTAACATAGTCGGAATCCTACTTCATCCTTAGGTCATGCGATTAGCAACACAAAACAGCAATTCATGCATAAGGTAATTTGACTGATAATTCTAGGCTAAAGTATCACGCATTCTAAATTCAACTCTCGCTCCTTCTTTAGAATAGGAATGATACCTAAGTACACAATTCTCAAACTCTCGCTCTATTGAACAGTGAAGAACAAAAGTCTTCTAATCTCAACCTCTCGGTCTATTGATAGTTAACTACAGTCCGCTCTATGCTTAGCCTAATAGAATGTGAATGTCACTCTCGCACACAAACGCTATCTAAAATAAACGTGCTTGATTTTTCTAAACAACCTAAGTTCAATTCTAATTCCATCCCTAGGTGTTTTATCAATTCATACTCATTTATGCGTTTCGTCAAACACTTTGTGTGCATAAAATTTACATGAAGATAAAGCATGAGAATTTTCAATCAAACTACACTCATACAGATAAAGAAACATGTTTGACATTACAATCTATCCTAAGGGATCCATAAGGATCCCTACTACTAAAAGACTACTCACTCATGGTGAGTTCAATACAAAACATAATGAAATTGTTCAACAAGAAAAAGTAAAGTAGTAGAGTAGTGAAATCTTCAATTATTGATGTCTTATCCAAATTCATGACAATTCTCCAAGTTGGCGATTTAGAGTTTTTTCCAAGAGAGGAACCCTAGACGCCGAAGGCACCCCAAGGCACACCCTAATTTTTCCCATCTTTTTTCTATTTATATTTACCCCGCCGTGCCCGAATCAAAAGTGATTCGGGGTAGCCTTATTGAGTTGATTCATGCAGAGTGTTTGAATCAAAGTCTCAGTGTGTTTCATGGCTGAGCGAATCACTTTTCCTTGGGCGGATCACTTTTGATTCGCCCTGGCCTGAATTCCTCTTGGGGGAATCAACTTTGTAGTGCTCAAATGACCCTTTAAACCTTCACATTACTTCTTGATGTAAACTATGAAGTTGTAGCTCTTTAAATTAGCTTTCCAACAAGCTATAGCAACGCCTCAATCAGATAAGAATCATGCGCTCGGAAAGTCTTCAACGATGAACAGGTCAATCTGCCCAGATTTGGTCTCGGGCGAATTCTCCTCGAGTCATTTTTGATCGGGGCAGCTGGGAGGTTGATTCGAGCAAGGTTAGTCGAATCACATTGCACCCCCTGGTCGAATCAAATCTACCTTGGGCGAATTACTTTTGGCTTTTGCTTAATTTTGCTCGTTTGTGCTCTCATCGACAGGAATTCATCCGGATTTTCTTCGGGCCACTTCATATTCTGTAATACATCTTTTCAACCTGAAATGGATAAAGAAAACATCAAACGACTTTATAAAATAATGAAATAAAAAAGAAGTAAAGGGAAAATACGGACAAATTTAAGGTCATTTGTCCGCTCATCAGAGACACTGACCATTTGATTCTCCCAACCTGGTCGAATCAACTGCGGAGATAGCCCGAATCAAATTTGATTCGCCTAGCCTCGGCATGCACTGACCATTTGATTCGCCCAACCCTGGGCTAATCACTTGGTGAGCCTGCACGAATCATTTCTGATTCGGTCAACCCGGTAACCCAGCCCAAATCGAAAGGTTTAAGTTAAAAGGGCTTCTTCCGAACAAAGAAAACCCTAGCAGGCCCCTGCCGGGAAAAAACCCCAGACCAGAGACAATTCCTCAGAGGCAAGTCAGAAATACGAAGTCAGTGCACGGAAAACAGTGATCGGAAAAGTGATTGGTGAACTGGAGTCGACACTACCTTAGTAGGATTGTTAGACTAGAGTAGTAGTTTTTATTAGTTGATGCATGTTCGATCGATGATTACCAGTTGCAATGCATATCCCTGAACTGATTTTTTCTGAAATTGATAAACAATATTCTGTCAGAGAAACCCCCCCCCCCCATTTATTAGTAGAACTATAGAATTAATTGCTCTATTTGGGTTCGACCCTACTTATCGCATGCTAGTATAGTGGGTCACTATAAATTTAAATTTGGAGCATACAACGACTTGCCGTCAATAAGGTTCCTAATTGATTTTAGGAAATCAATTCTCAACAACTTGCAAGAATATAGGAGAAGATTCAATGTTCAAGGTTGGTTGAAAAGATCTGCGACTTGTAAGAACTTGCAAGAATTAGAATTGCTATGTTCGTAATGTGTTGCGACTAAATAAGAGAGTGAAGAGCACACACAGACACAACGATAGAGAGACACGTATAAGCAAAGAGATGAAGCTAAAAGCTAGAGCACAGAGTTGTCGGTGCACGAGCTAAGTGAAGATCACTACTAGAGAAGTCTGATCTACGCTTGATCTAAGAACTTTAACTGGAGCGCAGTCTCGTTGAAAGATCAAGTACCCACTTTGGAGCATAGTAGCGGAGAGGAGTTGTCGCGGACTGTAAGAGATCAAAGCAGCGTTCCCGGATATTGACATGAGGTCATTGATTAAGGGGGAGCGTCTCTAGAGTCAGGAGAACTCGTGGAAGTCCGACTGCTCAGAAGAGAGTGAGTGGAGAGTTGTGGACAGAAGCTATAACAACTTGACCGAGTAAGTTGCTATAACATCTTCCAATTACACATTGTTTTAGAATATGCTGATGTTGTGAACTGTAGCTATCTATTATTGGAGTGTGTAGACAGTGCGATCAAGTCTGTAGGATCAGACAGTGTAGCTAATCTGTGTGAGTAGATTGAGCATAGATTTCGACTAGGTTAAAAGTATAGGTTAAACTAGCGTTGGCTGAGTTTTGGAAGCCTTTGTACTTGAACCGAGATAGCGAAATCTTGAGGACCGAGTGAAATCCTCCCCAGATGTAGGCAATTGCTGAATTGGGTAATCAAAGTTTGTGTGTTCATTAGGTTTGGCCGAAGTACATAAATTCCGCTAAGTGACACAGAGGTTGCTATAACAACCTGCTGGAACCTGTAACTAACAGCCCTCGTAATTTCAAACACAATCCCACCCCCTCAAAGAAATCAAAGACCAGATTGAATCTTGGTTTCACCAATTTGCATCTCCCAATAACTTCATATCAACATTCAAAGACTTATAGATATTCTGAACGCCCGTGTCAACCTTACAATGGAAAAAAAAAAGTGTGATAAGTTATAAATGAAAAAAGGAAGGGAGGAAGGGCCAATGAATATACTTGATGAAATTGACAACAAAATCCATGAATATTATTTGACAATTTTAGCCCCTTCGCCTCTTGCTCCTCCAAGCCAATACCAACAATCAAATTTGTTGAAAGGTTAATGTTGTTGAGATTTTGCAGCAACTCAACAAAAATTGATTCTATAGTGATGCGCATCTTTGTGCGCGCCAAACTTGTATTTATATATCCAAGCTTTTAGCTAGTGTAGCGGCAAGCAAGGGTCGAGTCCAAGAGAACTGACTGTGAAGCGATTTTCTGTAAATATTGAACTAAAGGGGGTTTAAGTAAATGGTCGCAAAAACGAATGTAAGAAAAGTGTGAATGTCAATCGAGAGAAACATTCAGCTCAAGGAATTCAATAGTGACTGTTATCATCGACTTCTAAAGATACGATCCTATTCAAACGTTTGGTCACTCCGACAAAGGTTATAACCTAAAGTATCCCGACAAAGGTGATACTAGACCTGGATTTTACTACTTGCTTCCACGATAAAGTATCGACAAGAGTTAATAATTAGAATTGATGAGCGGATAGTTTCACGACAAAGTATACGCTAACCACAAAATACAATTCATGCGATTCAAGATCCAGAGGTACGATTAAATAGAAACATGCATTAAATCCAAGTCTCAAACGTGTATGTTACCAATTGAAAACCCTAAGCTGAAACAGAAATTTAGCTACTCATAGTCAATACTAAAAAATACATTAAACTGAAAAGAATAATAAAACCGTTCGTAATCACTGTTTCACGCCGGAATGCACTGTTCACGTCGGAATCACTATTCACGCCGGAAACACTGTTCATGCAAAAACTCCAAAAATTCCGTCCGTCCATCTTTGTTCCAAACCTCTGTCATCATAAGCTGACCGCGCCCCAAGAAGACATTAGGTCGCGCGCCCAGAGAAGACATTAAATTGCGGCGCGCGATGCTAATGTTGTCTAATGGCGCCGAACTCACTGCGATGCGCACCCATTTCCGTCAACGTCGATTTTCTCCCTAAAAACACCATTTTGAGTCGCAAGTCTCTTTTCATGTATTCCGAACACCTGAAATGCAAACAACACTAAGAAGTAACTGTTCACATAAAAACATGCCGAAATAATTTGGTTTAAACGGTTTAGCGAGTCGTATAAATTCGCCTCATCATATAGTATGAGTGTTTTCTCAAGAGCTACTCAATGATGTTTCAACAAAGTTCTATATTTAAAATGACGTCGTTTTAGGAAATTTTGCTTCCCTCTTATGGCACAAATATAAGCGTGTCGCATAAAGTTCTATGAATATTTTTGGGGGAAATCAGAATACCATGTTCCAAATTTTATCATTCCCTCTCCATATTCTAAGTGTGTCGCGTAAAGTTTTCTGACAAGTTAGGGGGGAATCAAAAACTATTTTCCCACCCATTTGAGGGTTTTCCTCCATGCTTTGAATTTTAGATGTCTATGTGTAAGAGCTCAATTTGGATACATAAGCGACGAAGATTGAATTGTCACTTAAGTATTGTCGCATAAGATGTCTTAAGAGATGCACTTTGGATAGTCGCTTAAAGTGTGTCGCATAGTATTCTTAAATTGAGTAATGATTGTCACTTTAAAGGTGTCGCATAAGATGTTTTAGACGATAGAGAAATTTATTCTGTCATATAAAACGTCTTATGCAAAAATTTAACGAGAGGGATTGTTGTTGTTGGCTTCTTGAGAGTTCTCCTCTCCTCTGCTTTTATAGTGAGGAGGAGCCTCTGTAATATAGGACAAGGGTTCATTCCCCATGATCTTGAAATCTCTGATCAATATAGTTTAGTTTTCTTTGCATTGATTTTATTTATCTAAGAGCTTTAATCCAATTTATTTAGTCTTCAAATAAGAGAAGTTGTCTGATGGTGTTATATCGTCTACGTGTATAGAACCGTTCCAATTACGGATTGATTATCACAATATCAACATATTATTAGCATTAGTTTTGTCCAATTTAAAATATTCTTTATAAAAAACTATAACAAATACATACACCATGAATTTGATTTTTCCTTTACAAACTTTTTGTTGACCTCTAATTCTTTATTCATCTTTGCTCCTATTTGGCCATATGGATAACCAATTATTGTACTCTATGCAACAAGAATCTAGTCATCCAGGATGCCCGGTAATAAATTTACTTCTTCAACAATATTGGTTGTATCAAATTGAGTGATTTGGGATACAATAGTACGTTAAATGAGGATAAAATGTTAGATTATTATGATTAATGTAATTTAAATCGAACGTGTAATTTAGATAATTGTATATATGCTATCATTGTGATAAGCTGAATAATGTGATATAATCCTTTTGGAAGCTTATCAGATATAATTTTAATCGTTTAATATATTGTGTAGATACCTAGAAATAATTATGAAATTATTTGAGAGACGTAATTCACGATTATCTAGATTATATCTTCTCGTGTAGAAGATATAAATATGGATTATGTTCCCCCGATCTATTATATCGTTCTCCGATTTCTTACTTTCAAAGAAATTGACCCAAGAAACATACAGTTAGACTGGAAGCACTAACCCAGGATTTTGCGCTGCATTCTATTTTCTGTCAATAGAATCAAGTGCGTTTTATTTTACAGTTATCAGATGTGCTTAATTATTCTGGTATGAATTCGATCCTGTTAATTCCGCTGTATAATTATGATCCAACAAGTGATATCATCGCCTCCCATATGCAGTTAATAGAACATAATCCGAATCTGATTTTTGTTGTGTTAAAACTGAACAGTTCATAATTAATTTTCGTTCAGCTTATTAAACAATTTAGTTCAGATTTATCTTGTAAAAACGAAACACAAATTAATTCATGTACACTTTTTCTGTTCTGGGTTTCTAAGTCAACTTGATGAGTTGACTAAGTAAAACCGCCCTTTCGATTGCCTGAGCCTCGGATCGGCGCAGCCCTCAACCCTCGTTTCGGTATCCTCCATTGCCGCTTCGCCTCAGTTTTGCGTTGCCTTTCTGCGCCTGCTCGCGTCGCGTGGATCCGGCAGCGCCTTGCCTTGGACTCGTCTCACCCGGATCCGACAGCTCTTTGTCAATCGCCGCTCCCTCTGGGTAGTTCGGCCACTCGCGTCGCTGCTCCAATCGACAATTCTTGCGTTGTCGCCACACTCGCCTGGACCCACGCCGACTCGTATCGGCTCTGCCACGCCTCGCCCGCTTGTCGCCTCGGCCTCGCACGCTGTCTCGACCACTCGCGTCCTCTGGATCCTGCTCGATTTTGCATCGTTCCGCTGCTGGCTTATTCGGCTCCGTTTGGCTACTAGAGAAGTCCCCTGCTGCGCTCGTTCGATGAAGGGGACGGATAGGAGAAGGTGCTCGGTAGAGTTGGCATCGGCTGCGTTTCTGCTGAAAGGAGAAGATGGAGGAGTTTCGGCTGCGCTGCAAACTACGTTTCGGCTGGATGGAGAAGATGGAGGAGTTTCAGGAAAAAAATTTAGAACTACGGCAAAAGCTAAATCAGTTTTAGCTTTTGCCGTGGTTGCATGATTCATTTCAATTCTACCGTGTTTTTTACACGGCCGGGCTTGATAAACCCGGCCATCTAAAAAAAATTATGTGGCCGGTCTAGCTAAAACCGGCCAGTTAGAAAACCCAACTGGCCGGTTTTAGCATAGGCGGCCATCTCTATATTTTATGCTGTGACCGGCTGGTTGGGTAGTTGTGGGTAAAACGTGTGGCCGGCCTTGTCTAGACCGGCCACACGTTTCACCTATAATTATGATCGCTGCAACTACCAAAATGTAGGTGGCAGGTGGTAGTTGTAGCGGTTCTCTGGCCGGTCTTGCAAAAACCGGCCATCACCTTGTGGCCGGCTTCTGCTAGACCGGCCATAATTCCTTTATAAACAACTTCATTTCTCATGTTTTTCATCATCTCTCCACAATTCATTCCCTCTTCTCTTCTCTAACCCCCATCCCCTCCCCCGTTCTGGTCGACTTGACCCTTTTGGAGAAGATTGAAGTGGTAATTGTACAGTTATGTATTTGATTTACTTTTTGTATGATATTTTTTTTTGTATTTCTCATTGTTTTTGGAGAATTGAACTTATATGTTGATGTTTTTTGTCAGGGAATACATCAAGCAATGGATAACAGTGAATCTGACCCTATGATTATGTCGACATTCGACACACTTGAGATGTCGGTGATGGATGACTACGATAGAGAGGAAATGGAATGGATCGAGGAATTAGAAGATGAAGGTGAATTCCGTGTTCCAGAACCGGAACGTGTATGGGATATTCCTGCATTCCATGATGTGTCAGCGTGGGATGTGAATAATCCTGTGGAAGACTATTTCGATGGTAGCAGTAGACGGGTTTCCACACTTGCCGTGGGATCGACATTTAGCAGCAAGGCAGAAGCCATTTACGCGGTACAAAAGTATTCAATTCTTAACCGGGTTGAGTACATAACGACTGAATCAGAACCGCGTTTGTTGGTTCTTCAATGTCGAGAAGGGGTGGAAAACTGTCCGTGGCGCATAAGGATTGCGATGAAGAAAAATGCAAGCTACTGGGAGGTTAGAAAGTACAAAGGGGATCACATATGCGGTGCCGACAAGATTACAAATGAAAACGTGCACCTCAATCGACATTTCATAGCCAAGGAGATCGGCGATATTATCAGTGAAAGGTTGCGACTAGGCGTCGGGGAAATAAGAGCGAGAATCTTCAAAGACTACGGATGCGAAATTAAGTATTTGAAGGCATGGCAGGCGAGGCAACAGGCACTAAAGAATTTGTTTGGGGATTGGGATGAATCGTTTGGTAGACTTCTCTTATTTATGCAAGCGATACAGGACACTAACGATGAGACGGTCGTCAGATGGGTGCGATACAGAGATGATGAAGGTGATGTGATGGTTGTCCACCGGGTGTTCTGGGCATTCGGACCATCAATAAGAGCTTTCACACATTGTCGTCCCGTGCTTTGTGTAGATGGAACCCATATGTATGGGAAGTACGAGGGGAAGCTACTTGTTGCAGTTTCTCTGGATGCAAACAACCATATTCTGCCTGTTGCATTCGCCTTGGTTGAGAGTGAGAATAACTCCAGTTGGAAATGGTTCATGCAATGCATTCGGGAAAGCGTTACAGATCGAGATGGAATCTGCGTTATTTCTGACAGACATAAAGGAATAATAGCAGCAATGCAGGAGCCGGATTGGTCCCCTCCTCGCGCTTATCACAGGGTGTGTATCAGGCACTTGCAGAGCAATTTCAATGTGAAAGTCAAGGATTCTACACTGAAGCAGAAACTTGGGCACCTAGCACATCAAAGACAGCAAGTTAAGTTTGACAAGGAATATGTGGAGCTGATGACATTGCTGAGAGACAGGCCCCGGATAATAGAATGGCTAGATAGTATTCCTTGGTCCATGTGGTCTTTGGCATATGATGAAGGTGGTTGCCGATGGGGATCAATGACAACGAATGCTAGCGAATGTTTCAATAACATTCTACGCGGTGGCCGGGACCTGCCGATATGTGCTTTGGTTTTGTTTACATTTCATCAGTGCAACGAATACTTCTGCAAGCGCCGCGTGTTATACGAGAACTCTGCTTCAATCCTCGCTCCCCGAATAGACTTGATTTTAGGGGATATAAGAGACAAGTGCATGTTTCATCGGGTTACTGTATTTGACGCTGAACACGGTGTGTTCCAAGTGCTAACCACCCGGAAGCATCACATCCATGAAGTGCGACTCGAAGACGGTACATGCACCTGTGGTAAATGGGTTGCCTTCCACTATCCGTGTTCTCACGTTATGGCTGTGTGCAAAACGCAGAATATTCCGTACACTCAGTTTGTCAGCAGTTATTACACACTGGATACGTTCCGTGAGACATGGAGCTACAGATTTTTTGTCATTGGAGACGAATCACGTTGGAGGCCGTACGAAGGACTCAGACACGTTCCGGCACCCGGATTTAAGAGAACAAAGTTGGGTCATCAACCTTCTGTGCGGAGACGTAACGAAATGGATCGGGGTGAATCAAGTTCACAAGGAGCAACACGGGCAAGGAAATGTGGTTTGTGTCACAACACAGGACACAACAGAAGATCGTGTCCAAATAGACATGGCATTTAGTACTGTTTTTATTGGTCAATGTAATATTTATTGTGAAACGGTCAAAGCAATGTAGGTTGGTGTGGTTTGTCAAATTAATATTGTATCGAAGAATTTAAAAACAAAAACCCGATGAAAAAACCACTGCTTAGTGTCAACAAAAACATTCAATACATAAACATTTATCGTCGACGGGGCTCACTGAAAGTGAAACGGGCTAGGGGTCTCCTATACCTGTTACATCGTCTAAGATCATCGGGTGAATCCATGGGACTACTGGGACCCGCGTCGTCATGGCCTTCTCCACTAGGCCCGGCCTGGTATGGGCTGGGTGCACTAGGCCCGACCTGGTGCTGGGTCTGAAGGTCAGTCACATCATATGATGAATGGAATTGCTGATCGAGGTCGTCAGGTCCTACACGTACACACATCCGGTTATATTTGTGAAGTGAAGAGAGACTACTGAATTAATTCAGATTTAATCCTTACCTATGCCAAACTGTATTGCAGCCGGATCCACACCAATTGCATCCGCCTCTCCTAGCTGTTCCAGCTCCGCATACGATGAATGAAATATGCTATACGGAGCATCCTTAAGTGAGTAATGTAGGAGGGGGTTTTGGAACAACTCCGCCGCACGCGTGCATGCATCACCAAGGTGCGTACCTGATACAAAATGATGAACTATAAATAATTATACAATTTTATATGAGTCACAAACCAACAACACTTACGATTCTTCTCCTCTCGGGTGCGTTTGGTCGGTATGGTTGAGCGTGATCAGCGCGGGGCTGGATGAATCGACGGGTTCTATGCGTGTACCAATTTGCATAATCCGGATTACCCTCGTCATGTACTGGAACGGGCTCTCCGACAACAACAGAAGCCAACCTGTCCGCCCAGAGATCTATGTAGTACTTAAGCTCCACGGACCAATCCTTACGTCCTTTTCGTGTCATCATATGCTTCGGGTCGGATGACGCCACGGGTGCGGGTGGAACAGGCTGTACCAGGCCAAACTGTTGCATCACCCTGGCCGGATGATGCCACTCCACAATGTTGTAGCATAGTAATGGCACATCGGCGCACCAACTCGCCGCCCCGTCAGTACATGCAGGATTAAGCAAAGGGAGGACTTGCTCATCATATGGTGTCCACTCGAAGTCACCATCGACCATGCGGTCTAGCTGATCACGGTAAAATGTCAACGACCCATGAGGTGTCATCGTGTAGGACTTCAGCCCGTACCATTTACTGCGATATAAAACGTAAATAAGACGTAAAATAATACAAGTGACATTATTTAAACTACGAATCAGGTGAATAATAGCAGTAAACTTATGTGTACGACCAGGCTCCTCTGAACAAGGGATCCATCTCTTCATCCATGGGCTGGAGTGTCCTGCTAAACCCCTGTGGCCTCCCGATGGGTATCCTCTCCCAACTCCATAACTACAGCAAAATTATGCATCCACCCATCACCTTGTGTCCACCGCGTGATGAGCTGCACAACTGCCTGTACAAATATCCAAGCACTGCACTACCCCAACTATATGACCTCGCAGCGTCGAGATCCGCCAGCAATGGGAGGTAGTGCAGTGGGATCCGATCCCCGGACAAGTCTGGCATCAGGGAGGAACCAATCATACACAAGATGTACGCCCGCGCAAATCTCTCCAATACTTCTTCAGTAGCGTCCTCGGGTACAATCTGCATATTGTTCACGAACCATCTCCTCTTTGCTAGTGCCGGCCGTGTCGGGCAATCGGGGTAAGCACCCAACAGTCTGGTGCATGTCGTGACCCACTCGTCCTCCTCCTTACCTGTTACGACATGACCCTCTGTGGGTAAACCGGTAAGAAGGCCCGCATCTTGTAAAGTGATAGTGGCCTCCCCGGTCCTCAGATGGAAAGTGTGGGTCTCTTGCCTCCAGCGCTCAACTAGACCTATCATCAAAGCCCAATCCACTTCTGTATTTTGGAGTTGGGTCCACGGATAAAAGCCAGCTCGAACTATATATGGAAGGATCCGATCGTCGATGTCCCACATCCGACGGTGGACCACCTTCAGAACTTGCACATCATCCTGCAATACAACATTAGAGAATGTGAGATAACGAAATTAATATACGGTATAATAATTTAAAAATACTGAGTCACTATTTACTAACCGGATCATTCCAAACTTGTTGCGACCGATGTGTTTGCTGTTGGCTCAATAGTGAGTCGTCAATGGGCCCAGGCTCATCAATCCGATCAATATCCATCTACACAATATAACAAAGACAAAATTATATAAACATTTCACAATCCGATGACAGTCACCATGTACATGAAACGATCATCGATTTTTTTTAATCCATCCAACTTCTCCATCTCAAATCTCCAACATTACAATAAAATTTTAACAAAAATAATGATCTACAAAAAACAACATACTATCGAATCGACGGAACAATTCCAACAACAATCATATTTCTCCCACATTTCAACCTACACTTCCAAACAATCCACCACAATCAAACAATTCCAAATACGAACAATCAATCAAACAATATTCCAATTTCTCCAACAACAATCAATAACCCCACCACAATCCACCACAATCAAACAATTCCAAATACAAACAATCCACCACAATCAAACAAACAATCCACCACAATCAAACAATTCCAAATACAAACAATCAATCAAACAATATTCCAATTACTCCAACAATAATCAATAACCCCACCACAATCCACCACAATCAAACAATTCCAAATACAAACAATCCACCACAATCAATAACCCCACCACAATCCACCACAATCAAACAAACAATCCACCACAATCAAATAACTCCAAATACAAACCAATAACAATTCCAATAACAATCAAACAAACAATCCACCACAATCAAACAACTCCAAATACAAACCAATAACAATTCCAATAACAATCAAACAATTCCACCACAATCAAACAATTCCAAATACAATCCAACACAATTCCAAATTTATCAACACAATTCAAAAATACTAATCAACACAATTCAACTTTATCAACACAATTCCAAACAATCAATCAAACCCTAACCCTAACCCTAACCCTAAGACCAACCCGAACCCTAACCTGCCAAACGAAATCAGTACAACTTACCTAAACAACGTGGGGGTCGCTGGGAGGTAGAGGAGGTCGCGCTGGGAGGTCGGCAGTGCTTGGGGTCGGGAATCGGCCGCGGGGGAAGGGAGAAGGAGGAGAGAGCGTCGCGGCTGTGCGGCGGATTTGTAAACAATGTGTGGCCGGTCTTGGTAAAACCGGCCACAACACATGGCCGGTTCACGCAAAACCGGCCACGTAAAATACAATACCCGGTCACCCGGTTTCGGTTCGATAAAATTTCTGTGTGGCCGGTCTAGCGAAAACCGGCCAGTTAGAAAACCCAACTGGCCAGTTTTAGCTACACAGGCCACACAATTTTTTTAGATGGCCGGGTTTACCAAGCCCGGCCGTGTAAAAACCACGGTAGAATTGAAATGAATCATGCAACCACGGCAAAAGCTAAAACTGATTTAGCTTTTGCCGTGGTTCTAAATTTTTTTCGAGTTTCAGCTGCGCTGCAAACTAGGGTTTGGAGCGTTAGAGCGAAAAAAATGATCGGTCTATTAGTTTAGGTTCGGTCCAATTCTGTTGCGGTTCAATTTCCGGTTCGGACAAATTTTCAGTTCGGTTAAATTTTCTGAATTGGTTCAATTCTCATTTGGGTCAGAATTTAAATGTTGGTTCAATCAATTTTTTCTGATTTGTTCTATGGTTCAATTCTTTAACCATAATTTTGGGAACCAACATTATTAAATATTTAACTGCAAGATTGACATTCAATTTTGACAAACACTCTAGCATATCTTAATTGAAACGGAAATACGCGTATAACTAAGCGGCGTATCTGCTTAGATTAACCTATTTGGTTTGTTAGGATGAATGTGTGTAGTTCATATGAATATCTAATTAACCTTAAAGTAAGTTAATATTCAATATGGCTGCATACATATCTGTGATAAACATGTGACGTTTCTTCTGCATCTTGGTGTAAATAATAACTACATCCTAAGATGGTTTATTATTTGACACATCTTCTCGTCAATATTTTAATCACTACAATAAGAAATTCACTCACAGTTAATACCACTTTCCGAAGACTTACTATTAATGTTGTGGCCGGTACCTTGGAATGTCAGATTCTTGTTTTAAATAATTGTGGTGTATACATTTATATGTATATATTTTGTGAGCCTAGACTTATTCGATCTTTAGTTCTCTGAATTCAGCTTACATGTCAATGTCTTCCGCAATTACCAACATAAACAACACTCCTAAGTTGAATGTGACCAACTTTAAGATTGGAAGGAGAATATAATGATCAAGCATGGCTGCATGAATTTGGACTTAGCAATTCGTATGCCTAGACCTGATGAACTATGAAATTCTGCTGCGTTGCTGATGCGGAGTTATAGCTTCTGCTTAAGCACTATATGTATATTCTGCGGAATTACTCTACTGATAGAATAATAAAGACATAGTATTTGTTCACCCAGTTCGGCAACTTGCCTACATCTGAGGATGATGCTCCGATCCTCAAGATTCCACTATCTCAATTCCAAATACAAGGACTCACACCTCTACTTCTCACCTAGCCGAAATCTAACACTCAGTCTAATCACCTAAACTAGCTAGCAATCTGAACTCACAGATTCTCTTCGTGCAGCCTACACACTCTCAGTAATAAATAGCTACAATACCACCTCTCAGACTTAGCCTATTCTATTACAATGTGTAACTCACGGAATGCTTAAGCACACTCTTCACCAAGTTGTTGTCTGTTTAGTCAACAACACTCCAAGCTCTCCTGCCAAGTAGTCGGACACTCTGAGTTCTTCAAACTCAGCCTCAGCTCCCCCTCAATCAATGACTCACTCAGTCACTATTGGGTAGCCTCGATCACTGCTCCGCAGCCAGCAATTATGCATGTCCACGGCAAATCACCAAGCTCCATACTGTTCCTTCAAGGAGCAGCGCTCCAGTTGAACTCCGAACCAGTCCAGAATCAAACTCCATTAGTTTTGATTTCCTCAGCACCACACACGTCTTCAACTCATTATATAGAACTCTACTACCGTAAGTTGAAATCTGTGAACTCTCTATGTGCGCTCGAGTTGCTCTCGCTGATCGAGTTCTCTCTTTCTGTGCTGCTACCCCGCCTTCTTTTTAAAGCTCTCCAGTACACCAAAAATGCCAAGGATCATTATCAGAATCTTCTCTTAAATTCAAGCAAGTTTGTTGAACATTTCGTTGCCGAATTTGAACTTTTTGATCTTTATCTTCTTAGTCCACGTGCTGACGTTTGCTGAGCTCTCGATGACGTCTGCAGACCTCTCGGGCCAAGATTCTCTCGGGCCAAATCTAAGCATTCCTTGGGCTTCAAGACCAGTATATAAGAGGAGGGAAGCTAGGGTTTGGAAGATATAGAGGACATATAGAGAGAAGGACACATAGCAGCAAAAACACACGAGCTCCAGCCAAGATCCTGCGCGAACCACCTGCGCCAGCGGAAAAACAGCAACCTGCAATTGCGCCGACCTGCTACTTTTCCTTGACTGCTTTAGTTTTATTTATTATTTCTATGATGTTTGTTTCTAGCATGTCTAGCTAAACACTTTGTAACGGTTGGGCATGATTCTATGAAGTATTTCCTTTGAGACTTGTGTTTAATGCTTAGTTCATCTACTTATATTAATTCTATGCATATGGGTGATAATAAGTTGTGCGAATAAGAGAAGCCTTGAACCGCAATCTTATTCTAACTGCTCGTTATTGTAAGTTAAACTGGTTGATAACTTGACGGTGACAATTAGGAGTAACACACTAGGATAATCAGCTACTACTGTGATAGGATTCGTAGTTGCTTAAACTAGTTTCAGGAATTAATAGCTCATGGACTTTGATCGGAACATGCGCGCACGTTAGGAAGCCTTGACCGGACACTAGCTTAAGTAGAACTGCACTATAGATGTTTAGAGTCGATGATAAGGGATGCATTCATAGAGGATTGTCTTCACCGATACTTTTCATAGTCATAGTACTTAATATCTACTGCCCGCGCTCGTATCGTGCGATTCTGCTTTCACTACTGTTCATTCGTGCACCTGCGCGACCCAATCACTCACAACCCCAATTTCGTAAGCTGTAGGTTGCTAGCTAAGACGAGTCTACATGCTCCTTGTGGGATCGACCTTGACTTAGCCGCTGTACTAAGTGGAGAAGAAAGGATTAATTTGACGCGTACAACGACGCGCGATCAAATTTGGCACCGTTGCCGAGGAGCAACACAGATAAGTTTTAACTAGTTCAAGTTTTCTTTTACAGTAGTTAGTTATTTTTTTCGTTGGTGTTGCTGCCAGTACGCAATCAACATCAGCCCGCGCAACCTTGAGACAATTGCGCTGCCCAGGTCGTATTTGCGCACCGACAGGGGCAATGATAGAGCCTAGTTATACACATTATTTAGGTCATAACCCTGTGCTTGTTTGCAATATTTCATGAGCAAGATTACTCGTTTCCAATGTTTTTGTATATCAGGTCAAAACTAGTCCTTAAGTCGGATACGCGCTAACAGGCAGCGTTCTAGGAGTGAAAGATCAGCCTGCGGAGCTAGCGGCGCAAACAGAAGAAGAAATGGCGAAAGACAGCAGAACTGGAACCTATTGCTTATATCTCTTCTTCCTCTGCATCTATCCTCGTTACGCATGATTTATCACATACTGACTACCCTTTTCACCCGTTGCGCAGGACCCAGGAAAACGCAATACATGCACTGGCGCAGGGACACTCAGGAGCAAGAGTGGGGGAGGTCGCAGACGCACGTTTTGGAACGTAACGAGGTACAGTCGAGCCAACGACGTTAAACAAAGGCACTTGTCGGGAGGTAACCCGACTTGTTTTTATTTTTACATATTTCTCTTTTTAGTTTTTAGTGTTTCTTTTAGGCAGTTTAGGACTTGTCATTTTGCATGTGCGCAGCCTCCGTGCGCTTGAGCTTGAGTCGTGGGGACACGTCTCTGTTCAAGTGTGGGGGGGAGCGTTACTCTTACATTTCATGTTTTGAGCATTTTTAGTATAGCTTAGTTTAAGTTGAAAAGAATTAGTAGCAGTAGTGCGCTAAGGTGCAGGATGCGCATGCGCTCCAGCTTGTGTTGCGCTATCCGTATTGCGTGCGCTGTTCTCTACTGTTTTAGCATAATTTTTTCGTTTTTTTCTGCTCCTGTCAGTTGGGATATACAGGGGATGTGGAGTTGATAGAAATGCTCCAGAGAGGCGGTTAGTCGCTTGTGCTTCGAAGGCGAGGTATATGGTCGAGTGCGCTAGTGGAGGCCGGTGCTTCGCAACCTTCGGAACAAAAGAGCGCGCTCAGTCACGCAGATGCCAAAGGCGAAATACCCAAAGCGTGGCGAGGTGGGAAAACAGACCACCTTCTCTCTGGAAATCAAGCTAAGGAAGGCGGGCGCGGTTGCAAACGCGTGCGCTGACCCGCGCAGACAACCCAAGGAGGGAGAGCGGAACGAGTTCCATAGCTGCTATCCGAAGGCTGAGATTGGAACTGTTCTGGGAATGAAACAAATTGGAAAGGAAGCTGTACAAAAGAAAAATACCAGCAGAAGCAGATGATTTGCGTTACAAAGAATCAGCATGCGCACTACTTAGTACCTGCGTGCGCAAGACCAAAAGGATATCATCAAAGGCTCAGGTTCCCAGGAAGTGTGCGAACGAATCACGCACTGGAAGAAGCTCGCGCAAGAAACCATATACCTATCTTCGGAGCGGGAGCTGACAACCAGGAGCCTAAGAAGAGCTATCTCCCAGTCATCCAAAGATCTTCATCCCGGCTGAGAGGTAATGAAATTTCGGGATTATTATATTAGAACTATTGAGTGCAGTTGTGCGCAGGTGATAAAGCAGCACAAGTTGAGCAACTGTGCATTTTGCGCTAGAATGCAAGGCTGTGCGCTAGTCTCCAGTAAAGGTAATTGTATCCGCGTTTCAGTACTTGTTCGGGACGAACAAGGGGCAAGTGTGGGGGGTTTGATAGAGCCTAGTTATACACATTATTTAGGTCATAACCCTGTGCTTGTTTGCAATATTTCATGAGCAAGATTACTCGTTTCCAATGTTTTTGTATATCAGGTCAAAACGAGTCCTTAAGTCGGATACGCGCTAACAGGCAGCGTTCTAGGAGTGAAAGATCAGCCTGCGGAGCTAGCGGCGCAAACAGAAGAAGAAATGGCGAAAGACAGCAGAGGTGCGCTAACCATATGCGCTAGCCGATGCCGTGCGCCAGGCGCAAAGTCCCAGTGACCAGATTTGGAAGTTGCCAAAAGATGAACTTCCTGGGCACTATTTAAACAAAGAAAGTCTAGGGTTTCACAACAACAAGGAGAGGCAGCACCACGGCCTCAGAAGAAGGCGGAACATCATCACTCAGCGGCATTCCAGAGGCACTGCGCGGCAGAACTGGAAAACACACGGACCTGTCAAGGAGATTTGCGCCAGCCGACTGCGCCAGCCGAGAGAAGACACTGCACGCACTGTTTGCTACCGTTTTCTTGGATTCAGTAGTTATTACTTACTATTTTATGATGTTTACCACTAGCATGTCTAGCTAAACACTCAGTGTTGGTCGGGCATGAATCTGTGATGTATTTCCTTTGAGACTTGAGCTTAATGCATAGTTTACTTATTTGTATTAATTCTGTGCGTACTGAGACAGTTAGTTGCATAAGTAGGGGAAGCCTTGAACCGCAATCCTATTTGTGTTGCTTGCTTGTCACCTGTTAAACTAGTTGCATGCGTAGGGGAAGCCTTGAACCGCAAACTTACCGTGACAACTAGGAGTAACGAGTTAGGGTAAGCAGTTGCTACTGTGACAGGATTCGCAGCTGTTTAGTCTAGTTCTAAGGATTAATAGCACATGAACTTTGAACGGAACATGCGCACGTGTTAGGAAGCCTTTACCGGACACTAACCCAAGTAAACCACAAGCTATAGATGTTTAGAGTCGATGATAAGGAATGCATCCATAGAGGATTGTCTGCCCAATACTTCTCATAAAGATAGTACTTCATCTCTACTGCTTGCGCAAGTCTAGTGCAATTTCCTGCGTTACGATATTCACTGCTACTCGCGCATCGCGCAAAACCCCCAATCACTCACGCAACCCCCGTTTTCTTAAGTGTAGGTTACTGGCTAAGACTCACTGCTTGCTCCCTGTGGAGATCGACCCTTACTTAACCGCTGTACTAGTGGGAGAGGAAGGATTATATTTGACGCGCACGACGACGCGCGATCAAATTTTGGCGCCGTTGCCGGGGAGCAACACAGCTAAGTTTTAGCTAGCTTACATTTCTCATTTTAGTAACTAGTTATTTCATTTTGTTTTATTTTCTCGTTGTTGTTTCTGACAGCGCACAATCACATCCGCCTGCGCAACCTTGAAACAGTTGCGCTACGCAGATTCTAGTTGCGCACTGACAGACGCAACAACTTCGTTGCCATTTAATTCGTTTCTTGAGTTTGGATCAGGACATGGAGGATAACAGTGTGGTTGGAGATAACCTGGGAGACAGAACCCCCAGAGGAAGCAAGGGCACATAACCGCGCAGCCCTATTCAGAGAGGAAGTGCAGCGTGAGGTCGACGCACGGATGGCCGCTGAACCATACATTGCGCCACCCGTTCGTCCAGTCGCGAGGCGCAGGACAGTGCGCGAAATGTCAGCCCCACTCACTGTTAACCAGCCATGGTGCATAGTGCTTCCGCCCAACGGACAGTTCGAACTGAGGAGCTCACTCATCCATCACATGCCCAAGTTTCACGGAATGAACAACGAAAATCCAGTCAAGCATGTGCGGGAGTTCCTAATCATTTGCGAGAACATGAAGACCTTGGGGGAGAACGAAGAAGCGCTGAAGATGAAGGCATTCCCATTTTCATTGAGCGATGCAGCCAAACACTGGCTGATGAGCCTACCCGCAGGATCAATCCACACATGGGAGCAGCTGCAGAAGAAATTCTTAGACAAATTTTATCCAGCAGCGAAGATTGCGCTGCTCAGAAGGGAATTGGCCGCGCCAAGGCAGAGCGCAGGGGAGTCTCTGTCAGAATACTACGAGCGTTTCAGGGAGCTAGAAGCCAACTGCTACAATCACGGGCTTCCTCAGAATGTGCTGATAGAGAACTTTCTAAATGGACTGCTGCCCATGGAGCTGCGACTACTGAATGCATGTGCAGGAGGGGACATTTGCAACATGTACCCGGAGGATGCATGGCAGCTGATAGAAGATTCTGCTGGGCAGGTAAGACATCAATTGACACTTGAAAGTAGTCGTAATCGTTCTGTGCATCAGGTAGAGGCAAGCGCTGAGATCCAAGAAATGAAGGCCATGCTACAGAAGCTGATGAGTGCGCAGAGCGCACAACCAGTTGCGCCAAAGGTATGTGAATTCTGCAGGTCCACTGAGCACAAGACAGACGAATGCCCAACACTTTTTGAAGAAACTGGAGACGTAAATGCCCTTGGAGGATGGGACAACAGAGGACCGCAGAGGCAGAATCAGCCGCGCTTTGGGCTTGCTGCAAATGGATTCAGATGGAGAGAAGAGAACAATTTCCAGAGGCAGCCCACTGATCAGCGCGCGCCACAGCAGACGCAACAAGCTGCACCCTCAATCCACCGCATCGCCGCACAGACGCACCAGCGCAGAACAATCAGCAACCAAAGCGATCCTTGGAAGATATCATGGGGCAGCTAGCAGACATAGTGCGCAAGAATGACGAAAAGTATGACAAGAGGTTCGAATCCATAGAGAAGCATCTATCACAAATTGCAACCACGGTGTATGAGCTGAAAAAGAACGATGGCAACCTGCCTTCGCAAGTGGTTCAGAACCCTAAAGGAGGAGTCAATGCAGTGACACTGAGGACTGGGCGCACAGTAGGAATGGAGCAGACCGCGCAGGCGCCCGCGCAACCAGTTGCGCAAGTCCCAGACCCAGCAGAACAGAGTGCGCAACCAGAGCAAAACGCGCAACCAGAAATGCCAGCCACAAACAAGCAAGGCGAATGCGCACAGGAAATGCTAAATGCGCAGGCCTCAGCGATCGTGCAACAAAAGGTACCACCTAAGTGCCGAGATCCAGGTACATTCACTATCCCTTGCACCTTAGGTAAAACCACGGTAAGCAACTGCATGATCGATTTAGGCGCATCAATCAATTTATTACCATATTCTCTATATGCGACATTGCGCCTTGGACCACTAAAACCTGCAGGTCTCACCATTCAGCTAGCAGATAGATCGTGCAAACAACCTGCAGGCATGATAGAAGATGTCCTCGTCCGAGTAGGAGAGCTGGTGTTCCCGGCAGATTTTTATGTGCTGAAAATGGAGGGTGAATCAAGCGCCAGCAGTGCGCAGATCCTCCTTGGCAGACCTTTTCTGATGACCGCGCGCACGAAGATAGACGTGTGGAGGGGCACGCTGTCCATGGAGGTCGATAGGAAAGAAATCTACTTCGACATATTCAAAGGAATGCAGCACCCTCATGAAGACGCCACAGTGCACGCGATGGGCAGCATAGACGACTTGGTTGCAGATGCGCAGGGCGAGCTAGTTCCCAAGCGCATTCAGGCTGGATGGCGCATGAGCATTGCGCCAGAGCCTCCGCCAGACGCACCACCGGATGCACCAGAGGGAGAACTGGAACCTATTGCTTATATCTCTTCTTCCTCTGCATCTATCCTCGTTACGCATGATTTATCACATACTGACTACCCTTTTCACCCGTTGCGCAGGACCCAGGAAAACGCAATACATGCACTGGCGCAGGGACACTCAGGAGCAAGAGTGGGGGAGGTCGCAGACGCACGTTTTGGAACGTAACGAGGTACAGTCGAGCCAACGACGTTAAACAAAGGCACTTGTCGGGAGGTAACCCGACTTGTTTTTATTTTTACATATTTCTCTTTTTAGTTTTTAGTGTTTCTTTTAGGCAGTTTAGGACTTGTCATTTTGCATGTGCGCAGCCTCCGTGCGCTTGAGCTTGAGTCGTGGGGACACGTCTCTGTTCAAGTGTGGGGGGGAGCGTTACTCTTACATTTCATGTTTTGAGCATTTTTAGTATAGCTTAGTTTAAGTTGAAAAGAATTAGTAGCAGTAGTGCGCTAAGGTGCAGGATGCGCATGCGCTCCAGCTTGTGTTGCGCTATCCGTATTGCGTGCGCCGTTCTCTACTGTTTTAGCATAATTTTTTCGTTTTTTTCTGCTCCTGTCAGTTGGGATATACAGGGGATGTGGAGTTGATAGAAATGCTCCAGAGAGGCGGTTAGTCGCTTGTGCTTCGAAGGCGAGGTATATGGTCGAGTGCGCTAGTGGAGGCCGGTGCTTCGCAACCTTCGGAACAAAAGAGCGCGCTCAGTCACGCAGATGCCAAAGGCGAAATACCCAAAGCGTGGCGAGGTGGGAAAACAGACCACCTTCTCTCTGGAAATCAAGCTAAGGAAGGCGGGCGCGGTTGCAAACGCGTGCGCTGACCGGCGCAGACAACCCAAGGAGGGAGAGCGGAACGAGTTCCATAGCTGCTATCCGAAGGCTGAGATTGGAACTGTTCTGGGAATGAAACAAATTGGAAAGGAAGCTGTACAAAAGAAAAATACCAGCAGAAGCAGATGATTTGCGTTACAAAGAATCAGCATGCGCACTACTTAGTACCTGCGTGCGCAAGACCAAAAGGATATCATCAAAGGCTCAGGTTCCCAGGAAGTGTGCGAACGAATCACGCACTGGAAGAAGCTCGCGCAAGAAACCATATACCTATCTTCGGAGCGGGAGCTGACAACCAGGAGCCTAAGAAGAGCTATCTCCCAGTCATCCAAAGATCTTCATCCCGGCTGAGAGGTAATGAAATTTCGGGATTATTATATTAGAACTATTGAGTGCAGTTGTGCGCAGGTGATAAAGCAGCACAAGTTGAGCAACTGTGCATTTTGCGCTAGAATGCAAGGCTGTGCGCTAGTCTCCAGTAAAGGTAATTGTATCCGCGTTTCAGTACTTGTTCGGGACGAACAAGGGGCAAGTGTGGGGGGTTTGATAGAGCCTAGTTATACACATTATTTAGGTCATAACCCTGTGCTTGTTTGCAATATTTCATGAGCAAGATTACTCGTTTCCAATGTTTTTGTATATCAGGTCAAAACGAGTCCTTAAGTCGGATACGCGCTAACAGGCAGCGTTCTAGGAGTGAAAGATCAGCCTGCGGAGCTAGCGGCGCAAACAGAAGAAGAAATGGCGAAAGACAGCAGAGGTGCGCTAACCATATGCGCTAGCCGATGCCGTGCGCCAGGCGCAAAGTCCCAGTGACCAGATTTGGAAGTTGCCAAAAGATGAACTTCCTGGGCACTATTTAAACAAAGAAAGTCTAGGGTTTCACAACAACAAGGAGAGGCAGCACCACGGCCTCAGAAGAAGGCGGAACATCATCACTCAGCGGCATTCCAGAGGCACTGCGCGGCAGAACTGGAAAACACACGGACCTGTCAAGGAGATTTGCGCCAGCCGACTGCGCCAGCCGAGAGAAGACACTGCACGCACTGTTTGCTACCGTTTTCTTGGATTCAGTAGTTATTACTTACTATTTTATGATGTTTACCACTAGCATGTCTAGCTAAACACTCAGTGTTGGTCGGGCATGAATCTGTGATGTATTTCCTTTGAGACTTGAGCTTAATGCATAGTTTACTTATTTGTATTAATTCTGTGCGTACTGAGACAGTTAGTTGCATAAGTAGGGGAAGCCTTGAACCGCAATCCTATTTGTGTTGCTTGCTTGTCACCTGTTAAACTAGTTGCATGCGTAGGGGAAGCCTTGAACCGCAAACTTACCGTGACAACTAGGAGTAACGAGTTAGGGTAAGCAGTTGCTACTGTGACAGGATTCGCAGCTGTTTAGTCTAGTTCTAAGGATTAATAGCACATGAACTTTGAACGGAACATGCGCACGTGTTAGGAAGCCTTTACCGGACACTAACCCAAGTAAACCACAAGCTATAGATGTTTAGAGTCGATGATAAGGAATGCATCCATAGAGGATTGTCTGCCCAATACTTCTCATAAAGATAGTACTTCATCTCTACTGCTTGCGCAAGTCTAGTGCAATTTCCTGCGTTACGATATTCACTGCTACTCGCGCATCGCGCAAAACCCCCAATCACTCACGCAACCCCCGTTTTCTTAAGTGTAGGTTACTGGCTAAGACTCACTGCTTGCTCCCTGTGGAGATCGACCCTTACTTAACCGCTGTACTAGTGGGAGAGGAAGGATTATATTTGACGCGCACGACGACGCGCGATCAAATTTTGGCGCCGTTGCCGGGGAGCAACACAGCTAAGTTTTAGCTAGCTTACATTTCTCATTTTAGTAACTAGTTATTTCATTTTGTTTTGTTTTCTCGTTGTTGTTTCTGACAGCGCACAATCACATCCGCCTGCGCAACCTTGAAACAGTTGCGCTACGCAGATTCTAGTTGCGCACTGACAGACGCAACAACTTCGTTGCCATTTAATTCGTTTCTTGAGTTTGGATCAGGACATGGAGGATAACAGTGTGGTTGGAGATAACCTGGGAGACAGAACCCCAGAGGAAGCAAGGGCACATAACCGCGCAGCCCTATTCAGAGAGGAAGTGCAGCGTGAGGTCGACGCACGGATGGCCGCTGAACCATACATTGCGCCACCCGTTCGTCCAGTCGCGAGGCGCAGGACAGTGCGCGAAATGTCAGCCCCACTCACTGTTAACCAGCCATGGTGCATAGTGCTTCCGCCCAACGGACAGTTCGAACTGAGGAGCTCACTCATCCATCACATGCCCAAGTTTCACGGAATGAACAACGAAAATCCAGTCAAGCATGTGCGGGAGTTCCTAATCATTTGCGAGAACATGAAGACCTTGGGGGAGAACGAAGAAGCGCTGAAGATGAAGGCATTCCCATTTTCATTGAGCGATGCAGCCAAACACTGGCTGATGAGCCTACCCGCAGGATCAATCCACACATGGGAGCAGCTGCAGAAGAAATTCTTAGACAAATTTTATCCAGCAGCGAAGATTGCGCTGCTCAGAAGGGAATTGGCCGCGCCAAGGCAGAGCGCAGGGGAGTCTCTGTCAGAATACTACGAGCGTTTCAGGGAGCTAGAAGCCAACTGCTACAATCACGGGCTTCCTCAGAATGTGCTGATAGAGAACTTTCTAAATGGACTGCTGCCCATGGAGCTGCGACTACTGAATGCATGTGCAGGAGGGGACATTTGCAACATGTACCCGGAGGATGCATGGCAGCTGATAGAAGATTCTGCTGGGCAGGTAAGACATCAATTGACACTTGAAAGTAGTCGTAATCGTTCTGTGCATCAGGTAGAGGCAAGCGCTGAGATCCAAGAAATGAAGGCCATGCTACAGAAGCTGATGAGTGCGCAGAGCGCACAACCAGTTGCGCCAAAGGTATGTGAATTCTGCAGGTCCACTGAGCACAAGACAGACGAATGCCCAACACTTTTTGAAGAAACTGGAGACGTAAATGCCCTTGGAGGATGGGACAACAGAGGACCGCAGAGGCAGAATCAGCCGCGCTTTGGGCTTGCTGCAAATGGATTCAGATGGAGAGAAGAGAACAATTTCCAGAGGCAGCCCACTGATCAGCGCGCGCCACAGCAGACGCAACAAGCTGCACCCTCAATCCACCGCATCGCCGCACAGACGCACCAGCGCAGAACAATCAGCAACCAAAGCGATCCTTGGAAGATATCATGGGGCAGCTAGCAGACATAGTGCGCAAGAATGACGAAAAGTATGACAAGAGGTTCGAATCCATAGAGAAGCATCTATCACAAATTGCAACCACGGTGTATGAGCTGAAAAAGAACGATGGCAACCTGCCTTCGCAAGTGGTTCAGAACCCTAAAGGAGGAGTCAATGCAGTGACACTGAGGACTGGGCGCACAGTAGGAATGGAGCAGACCGCGCAGGCGCCCGCGCAACCAGTTGCGCAAGTCCCAGACCCAGCAGAACAGAGTGCGCAACCAGAGCAAAACGCGCAACCAGAAATGCCAGCCACAAACAAGCAAGGCGAATGCGCACAGGAAATGCTAAATGCGCAGGCCTCAGCGATCGTGCAACAAAAGGTACCACCTAAGTGCCGAGATCCAGGTACATTCACTATCCCTTGCACCTTAGGTAAAACCACGGTAAGCAACTGCATGATCGATTTAGGCGCATCAATCAATTTATTACCATATTCTCTATATGCGACATTGCGCCTTGGACCACTAAAACCTGCAGGTCTCACCATTCAGCTAGCAGATAGATCGTGCAAACAACCTGCAGGCATGATAGAAGATGTCCTCGTCCGAGTAGGAGAGCTGGTGTTCCCGGCAGATTTTTATGTGCTGAAAATGGAGGGTGAATCAAGCGCCAGCAGTGCGCAGATCCTCCTTGGCAGACCTTTTCTGATGACCGCGCGCACGAAGATAGACGTGTGGAGGGGCACGCTGTCCATGGAGGTCGATAGGAAAGAAATCTACTTCGACATATTCAAAGGAATGCAGCACCCTCATGAAGACGCCACAGTGCACGCGATGGGCAGCATAGACGACTTGGTTGCAGATGCGCAGGGCGAGCTAGTTCCCAAGCGCATTCAGGCTGGATGGCGCATGAGCATTGCGCCAGAGCCTCCGCCAGACGCACCACCGGATGCACCAGAGGGAGAACTGGAACCTATTGCTTATATCTCTTCTTCCTCTGCATCTATCCTCGTTACGCATGATTTATCACATACTGACTACCCTTTTCACCCGTTGCGCAGGACCCAGGAAAACGCAATACATGCACTGGCGCAGGGACACTCAGGAGCAAGAGTGGGGGAGGTCGCAGACGCACGTTTTGGAACGTAACGAGGTACAGTCGAGCCAACGACGTTAAACAAAGGCACTTGTCGGGAGGTAACCCGACTTGTTTTTATTTTTACATATTTCTCTTTTTAGTTTTTAGTGTTTCTTTTAGGCAGTTTAGGACTTGTCATTTTGCATGTGCGCAGCCTCCGTGCGCTTGAGCTTGAGTCGTGGGGACACGTCTCTGTTCAAGTGTGGGGGGGAGCGTTACTCTTACATTTCATGTTTTGAGCATTTTTAGTATAGCTTAGTTTAAGTTGAAAAGAATTAGTAGCAGTAGTGCGCTAAGGTGCAGGATGCGCATGCGCTCCAGCTTGTGTTGCGCTATCCGTATTGCGTGCGCCGTTCTCTACTATTTTAGCATAATTTTTTCGTTTTTTTCTGCTCCTGTCAGTTGGGATATACAGGGGATGTGGAGTTGATAGAAATGCTCCAGAGAGGCGGTTAGTCGCTTGTGCTTCGAAGGCGAGGTATATGGTCGAGTGCGCTAGTGGAGGCCGGTGCTTCGCAACCTTCGGAACAAAAGAGCGCGCTCAGTCACGCAGATGCCAAAGGCGAAATACCCAAAGCGTGGCGAGGTGGGAAAACAGACCACCTTCTCTCTGGAAATCAAGCTAAGGAAGGCGGGCGCGGTTGCAAACGCGTGCGCTGACCGGCGCAGACAACCCAAGGAGGGAGAGCGGAACGAGTTCCATAGCTGCTATCCGAAGGCTGAGATTGGAACTGTTCTGGGAATGAAACAAATTGGAAAGGAAGCTGTACAAAAGAAAAATACCAGCAGAAGCAGATGATTTGCGTTACAAAGAATCAGCATGCGCACTACTTAGTACCTGCGTGCGCAAGACCAAAAGGATATCATCAAAGGCTCAGGTTCCCAGGAAGTGTGCGAACGAATCACGCACTGGAAGAAGCTCGCGCAAGAAACCATATACCTATCTTCGGAGCGGGAGCTGACAACCAGGAGCCTAAGAAGAGCTATCTCCCAGTCATCCAAAGATCTTCATCCCGGCTGAGAGGTAATGAAATTTCGGGATTATTATATTAGAACTATTGAGTGCAGTTGTGCGCAGGTGATAAAGCAGCACAAGTTGAGCAACTGTGCATTTTGCGCTAGAATGCAAGGCTGTGCGCTAGTCTCCAGTAAAGGTAATTGTATCCGCGTTTCAGTACTTGTTCGGGACGAACAAGGGGCAAGTGTGGGGGGTTTGATAGAGCCTAGTTATACACATTATTTAGGTCATAACCCTGTGCTTGTTTGCAATATTTCATGAGCAAGATTACTCGTTTCCAATGTTTTTGTATATCAGGTCAAAACGAGTCCTTAAGTCGGATACGCGCTAACAGACAGCGTTCTAGGAGTGAAAGATTAGCCTGCGGAGCTAGCGGCGCAAACAGAAGAAGAAATGGCGAAAGACAGCAGAGGTGCGCTAACCATATGCGCTAGCCGATGCCGTGCGCCAGGCGCAAAGTCCCAGTGACCAGATTTGGAAGTTGCCAAAAGATGAACTTCCTGGGCACTATTTAAACAAAGAAAGTCTAGGGTTTCACAACAACAAGGAGAGGCAGCACCACGGCCTCAGAAGAAGGCGGAACATCATCACTCAGCGGCATTCCAGAGGCACTGCGCGGCAGAACTGGAAAACACACGGACCTGTCAAGGAGATTTGCGCCAGCCGACTGCGCCAGCCGAGAGAAGACACTGCACGCACTGTTTGCTACCGTTTTCTTGGATTCAGTAGTTATTACTTACTATTTTATGATGTTTACCACTAGCATGTCTAGCTAAACACTCAGTGTTGGTCGGGCATGAATCTGTGATGTATTTCCTTTGAGACTTGAGCTTAATGCATAGTTTACTTATTTGTATTAATTCTGTGCGTACTGAGACAGTTAGTTGCATAAGTAGGGGAAGCCTTGAACCGCAATCCTATTTGTGTTGCTTGCTTGTCACCTGTTAAACTAGTTGCATGCGTAGGGGAAGCCTTGAACCGCAAACTTACCGTGACAACTAGGAGTAACGAGTTAGGGTAAGCAGTTGCTACTGTGACAGGATTCGCAGCTGTTTAGTCTAGTTCTAAGGATTAATAGCACATGAACTTTGAACGGAACATGCGCACGTGTTAGGAAGCCTTTACCGGACACTAACCCAAGTAAACCACAAGCTATAGATGTTTAGAGTCGATGATAAGGAATGCATCCATAGAGGATTGTCTGCCCAATACTTCTCATAAAGATAGTACTTCATCTCTACTGCTTGCGCAAGTCTAGTGCAATTTCCTGCGTTACGATATTCACTGCTACTCGCGCATCGCGCAAAACCCCCAATCACTCACGCAACCCCCGTTTTCTTAAGTGTAGGTTACTGGCTAAGACTCACTGCTTGCTCCCTGTGGAGATCGACCCTTACTTAACCGCTGTACTAGTGGGAGAGGAAGGATTATATTTGACGCGCACGACGACGCGCGATCAAATTTTGGCGCCGTTGCCGGGGAGCAACACAGCTAAGTTTTAGCTAGCTTACATTTCTCATTTTAGTAACTAGTTATTTCATTTTGTTTTGTTTTCTCGTTGTTGTTTCTGACAGCGCACAATCACATCCGCCTGCGCAACCTTGAAACAGTTGCGCTACGCAGATTCTAGTTGCGCACTGACAGACGCAACAACTTCGTTGCCATTTAATTCGTTTCTTGAGTTTGGATCAGGACATGGAGGATAACAGTGTGGTTGGAGATAACCTGGGAGACAGAACCCCAGAGGAAGCAAGGGCACATAACCGCGCAGCCCTATTCAGAGAGGAAGTGCAGCGTGAGGTCGACGCACGGATGGCCGCTGAACCATACATTGCGCCACCCGTTCGTCCAGTCGCGAGGCGCAGGACAGTGCGCGAAATGTCAGCCCCACTCACTGTTAACCAGCCATGGTGCATAGTGCTTCCGCCCAACGGACAGTTCGAACTGAGGAGCTCACTCATCCATCACATGCCCAAGTTTCACGGAATGAACAACGAAAATCCAGTCAAGCATGTGCGGGAGTTCCTAATCATTTGCGAGAACATGAAGACCTTGGGGGAGAACGAAGAAGCGCTGAAGATGAAGGCATTCCCATTTTCATTGAGCGATGCAGCCAAACACTGGCTGATGAGCCTACCCGCAGGATCAATCCACACATGGGAGCAGCTGCAGAAGAAATTCTTAGACAAATTTTATCCAGCAGCGAAGATTGCGCTGCTCAGAAGGGAATTGGCCGCGCCAAGGCAGAGCGCAGGGGAGTCTCTGTCAGAATACTACGAGCGTTTCAGGGAGCTAGAAGCCAACTGCTACAATCACGGGCTTCCTCAGAATGTGCTGATAGAGAACTTTCTAAATGGACTGCTGCCCATGGAGCTGCGACTACTGAATGCATGTGCAGGAGGGGACATTTGCAACATGTACCCGGAGGATGCATGGCAGCTGATAGAAGATTCTGCTGGGCAGGTAAGACATCAATTGACACTTGAAAGTAGTCGTAATCGTTCTGTGCATCAGGTAGAGGCAAGCGCTGAGATCCAAGAAATGAAGGCCATGCTACAGAAGCTGATGAGTGCGCAGAGCGCACAACCAGTTGCGCCAAAGGTATGTGAATTCTGCAGGTCCACTGAGCACAAGACAGACGAATGCCCAACACTTTTTGAAGAAACTGGAGACATAAATGCCCTTGGAGGATGGGACAACAGAGGACCGCAGAGGCAGAATCAGCCGCGCTTTGGGCTTGCTGCAAATGGATTCAGATGGAGAGAAGAGAACAATTTCCAGAGGCAGCCCACTGATCAGCGCGCGCCACAGCAGACGCAACAAGCTGCACCCTACAATCCACCGCATCGCCGCACAGACGCACCAGCGCAGAACAATCAGCAACCAAAGCGATCCTTGGAAGATATCATGGGGCAGCTAGCAGACATAGTGCGCAAGAATGACGAAAAGTATGACAAGAGGTTCGAATCCATAGAGAAGCATCTATCACAAATTGCAACCACGGTGTATGAGCTGAAAAAGAACGATGGCAACCTGCCTTCGCAAGTGGTTCAGAACCCTAAAGGAGGAGTCAATGCAGTGACACTGAGGACTGGGCGCACAGTAGGAATGGAGCAGACCGCGCAGGCGCCCGCGCAACCAGTTGCGCAAGTCCCAGACCCAGCAGAACAGAGTGCGCAACCAGAGCAAAACGCGCAACCAGAAATGCCAGCCACAAACAAGCAAGGCGAATGCGCACAGGAAATGCTAAATGCGCAGGCCTCAGCGATCGTGCAACAAAAGGTACCACCTAAGTGCCGAGATCCAGGTACATTCACTATCCCTTGCACCTTAGGTAAAACCACGGTAAGCAACTGCATGATCGATTTAGGCGCATCAATCAATTTATTACCATATTCTCTATATGCGACATTGCGCCTTGGACCACTAAAACCTGCAGGTCTCACCATTCAGCTAGCAGATAGATCGTGCAAACAACCTGCAGGCATGATAGAAGATGTCCTCGTCCGAGTAGGAGAGCTGGTGTTCCCGGCAGATTTTTATGTGCTGAAAATGGAGGGTGAATCAAGCGCCAGCAGTGCGCAGATCCTCCTTGGCAGACCTTTTCTGATGACCGCGCGCACGAAGATAGACGTGTGGAGGGGCACGCTGTCCATGGAGGTCGATAGGAAAGAAATCTACTTCGACATATTCAAAGGAATGCAGCACCCTCATGAAGACGCCACAGTGCACGCGATGGGCAGCATAGACGACTTGGTTGCAGATGCGCAGGGCGAGCTAGTTCCCAAGCGCATTCAGGCTGGATGGCGCATGAGCATTGCGCCAGAGCCTCCGCCAGACGCACCACCGGATGCACCAGAGGGAGAACTGGAACCTATTGCTTATATCTCTTCTTCCTCTGCATCTATCCTCGTTACGCATGATTTATCACATACTGACTACCCTTTTCACCCGTTGCGCAGGACCCAGGAAAACGCAATACATGCACTGGCGCAGGGACACTCAGGAGCAAGAGTGGGGGAGGTCGCAGACGCACGTTTTGGAACGTAACGAGGTACAGTCGAGCCAACGACGTTAAACAAAGGCACTTGTCGGGAGGTAACCCGACTTGTTTTTATTTTTACATATTTCTCTTTTTAGTTTTTAGTGTTTCTTTTAGGCAGTTTAGGACTTGTCATTTTGCATGTGCGCAGCCTCCGTGCGCTTGAGCTTGAGTCGTGGGGACACGTCTCTGTTCAAGTGTGGGGGGGAGCGTTACTCTTACATTTCATGTTTTGAGCATTTTTAGTATAGCTTAGTTTAAGTTGAAAAGAATTAGTAGCAGTAGTGCGCTAAGGTGCAGGATGCGCATGCGCTCCAGCTTGTGTTGCGCTATCCGTATTGCGTGCGCCGTTCTCTACTGTTTTAGCATAATTTTTTCGTTTTTTTCTGCTCCTGTCAGTTGGGATATACAGGGGATGTGGAGTTGATAGAAATGCTCCAGAGAGGCGGTTAGTCGCTTGTGCTTCGAAGGCGAGGTATATGGTCGAGTGCGCTAGTGGAGGCCGGTGCTTCGCAACCTTCGGAACAAAAGAGCGCGCTCAGTCACGCAGATGCCAAAGGCGAAATACCCAAAGCGTGGCGAGGTGGGAAAACAGACCACCTTCTCTCTGGAAATCAAGCTAAGGAAGGCGGGCGCGGTTGCAAACGCGTGCGCTGACCGGCGCAGACAACCCAAGGAGGGAGAGCGGAACGAGTTCCATAGCTGCTATCCGAAGGCTGAGATTGGAACTGTTCTGGGAATGAAACAAATTGGAAAGGAAGCTGTACAAAAGAAAAATACCAGCAGAAGCAGATGATTTGCGTTACAAAGAATCAGCATGCGCACTACTTAGTACCTGCGTGCGCAAGACCAAAAGGATATCATCAAAGGCTCAGGTTCCCAGGAAGTGTGCGAACGAATCACGCACTGGAAGAAGCTCGCGCAAGAAACCATATACCTATCTTCGGAGCGGGAGCTGACAACCAGGAGCCTAAGAAGAGCTATCTCCCAGTCATCCAAAGATCTTCATCCCGGCTGAGAGGTAATGAAATTTCGGGATTATTATATTAGAACTATTGAGTGCAGTTGTGCGCAGGTGATAAAGCAGCACAAGTTGAGCAACTGTGCATTTTGCGCTAGAATGCAAGGCTGTGCGCTAGTCTCCAGTAAAGGTAATTGTATCCGCGTTTCAGTACTTGTTCGGGACGAACAAGGGGCAAGTGTGGGGGGTTTGATAGAGCCTAGTTATACACATTATTTAGGTCATAACCCTGTGCTTGTTTGCAATATTTCATGAGCAAGATTACTCGTTTCCAATGTTTTTGTATATCAGGTCAAAACGAGTCCTTAAGTCGGATACGCGCTAACAGACAGCGTTCTAGGAGTGAAAGATTAGCCTGCGGAGCTAGCGGCGCAAACAGAAGAAGAAATGGCGAAAGACAGCAGAGGTGCGCTAACCATATGCGCTAGCCGATGCCGTGCGCCAGGCGCAAAGTCCCAGTGACCAGATTTGGAAGTTGCCAAAAGATGAACTTCCTGGGCACTATTTAAACAAAGAAAGTCTAGGGTTTCACAACAACAAGGAGAGGCAGCACCACGGCCTCAGAAGAAGGCGGAACATCATCACTCAGCGGCATTCCAGAGGCACTGCGCGGCAGAACTGGAAAACACACGGACCTGTCAAGGAGATTTGCGCCAGCCGACTGCGCCAGCCGAGAGAAGACACTGCACGCACTGTTTGCTACCGTTTTCTTGGATCAGTAGTTATTACTTACTATTTTATGATGTTTACCACTAGCATGTCTAGCTAAACACTCAGTGTTGGTCGGGCATGAATCTGTGATGTATTTCCTTTGAGACTTGAGCTTAATGCATAGTTTACTTATTTGTATTAATTCTGTGCGTACTGAGACAGTTAGTTGCATAAGTAGGGGAAGCCTTGAACCGCAATCCTATTTGTGTTGCTTGCTTGTCACCTGTTAAACTAGTTGCATGCGTAGGGGAAGCCTTGAACCGCAAACTTACCGTGACAACTAGGAGTAACGAGTTAGGGTAAGCAGTTGCTACTGTGACAGGATTCGCAGCTGTTTAGTCTAGTTCTAAGGATTAATAGCACATGAACTTTGAACGGAACATGCGCACGTGTTAGGAAGCCTTTACCGGACACTAACCCAAGTAAACCACAAGCTATAGATGTTTAGAGTCGATGATAAGGAATGCATCCATAGAGGATTGTCTGCCCAATACTTCTCATAAAGATAGTACTTCATCTCTACTGCTTGCGCAAGTCTAGTGCAATTTCCTGCGTTACGATATTCACTGCTACTCGCGCATCGCGCAAAACCCCCAATCACTCACGCAACCCCCGTTTTCTTAAGTGTAGGTTACTGGCTAAGACTCACTGCTTGCTCCCTGTGGAGATCGACCCTTACTTAACCGCTGTACTAGTGGGAGAGGAAGGATTATATTTGACGCGCACGACGACGCGCGATCAAATTTTGGCGCCGTTGCCGGGGAGCAACACAGCTAAGTTTTAGCTAGCTTACATTTCTCATTTTAGTAACTAGTTATTTCATTTTGTTTTGTTTTCTCGTTGTTGTTTCTGACAGCGCACAATCACATCCGCCTGCGCAACCTTGAAACAGTTGCGCTACGCAGATTCTAGTTGCGCACTGACAGACGCAACAACTTCGTTGCCATTTAATTCGTTTCTTGAGTTTGGATCAGGACATGGAGGATAACAGTGTGGTTGGAGATAACCTGGGAGACAGAACCCCAGAGGAAGCAAGGGCACATAACCGCGCAGCCCTATTCAGAGAGGAAGTGCAGCGTGAGGTCGACGCACGGATGGCCGCTGAACCATACATTGCGCCACCCGTTCGTCCAGTCGCGAGGCGCAGGACAGTGCGCGAAATGTCAGCCCCACTCACTGTTAACCAGCCATGGTGCATAGTGCTTCCGCCCAACGGACAGTTCGAACTGAGGAGCTCACTCATCCATCACATGCCCAAGTTTCACGGAATGAACAACGAAAATCCAGTCAAGCATGTGCGGGAGTTCCTAATCATTTGCGAGAACATGAAGACCTTGGGGGAGAACGAAGAAGCGCTGAAGATGAAGGCATTCCCATTTTCATTGAGCGATGCAGCCAAACACTGGCTGATGAGCCTACCCGCAGGATCAATCCACACATGGGAGCAGCTGCAGAAGAAATTCTTAGACAAATTTTATCCAGCAGCGAAGATTGCGCTGCTCAGAAGGGAATTGGCCGCGCCAAGGCAGAGCGCAGGGGAGTCTCTGTCAGAATACTACGAGCGTTTCAGGGAGCTAGAAGCCAACTGCTACAATCACGGGCTTCCTCAGAATGTGCTGATAGAGAACTTTCTAAATGGACTGCTGCCCATGGAGCTGCGACTACTGAATGCATGTGCAGGAGGGGACATTTGCAACATGTACCCGGAGGATGCATGGCAGCTGATAGAAGATTCTGCTGGGCAGGTAAGACATCAATTGACACTTGAAAGTAGTCGTAATCGTTCTGTGCATCAGGTAGAGGCAAGCGCTGAGATCCAAGAAATGAAGGCCATGCTACAGAAGCTGATGAGTGCGCAGAGCGCACAACCAGTTGCGCCAAAGGTATGTGAATTCTGCAGGTCCACTGAGCACAAGACAGACGAATGCCCAACACTTTTTGAAGAAACTGGAGACGTAAATGCCCTTGGAGGATGGGACAACAGAGGACCGCAGAGGCAGAATCAGCCGCGCTTTGGGCTTGCTGCAAATGGATTCAGATGGAGAGAAGAGAACAATTTCCAGAGGCAGCCCACTGATCAGCGCGCGCCACAGCAGACGCAACAAGCTGCACCCTACAATCCACCGCATCGCCGCACAGACGCACCAGCGCAGAACAATCAGCAACCAAAGCGATCCTTGGAAGATATCATGGGGCAGCTAGCAGACATAGTGCGCAAGAATGACGAAAAGTATGACAAGAGGTTCGAATCCATAGAGAAGCATCTATCACAAATTGCAACCACGGTGTATGAGCTGAAAAAGAACGATGGCAACCTGCCTTCGCAAGTGGTTCAGAACCCTAAAGGAGGAGTCAATGCAGTGACACTGAGGACTGGGCGCACAGTAGGAATGGAGCAGACCGCGCAGGCGCCCGCGCAACCAGTTGCGCAAGTCCCAGACCCAGCAGAACAGAGTGCGCAACCAGAGCAAAACGCGCAACCAGAAATGCCAGCCACAAACAAGCAAGGCGAATGCGCACAGGAAATGCTAAATGCGCAGGCCTCAGCGATCGTGCAACAAAAGGTACCACCTAAGTGCCGAGATCCAGGTACATTCACTATCCCTTGCACCTTAGGTAAAACCACGGTAAGCAACTGCATGATCGATTTAGGCGCATCAATCAATTTATTACCATATTCTCTATATGCGACATTGCGCCTTGGACCACTAAAACCTGCAGGTCTCACCATTCAGCTAGCAGATAGATCGTGCAAACAACCTGCAGGCATGATAGAAGATGTCCTCGTCCGAGTAGGAGAGCTGGTGTTCCCGGCAGATTTTTATGTGCTGAAAATGGAGGGTGAATCAAGCGCCAGCAGTGCGCAGATCCTCCTTGGCAGACCTTTTCTGATGACCGCGCGCACGAAGATAGACGTGTGGAGGGGCACGCTGTCCATGGAGGTCGATAGGAAAGAAATCTACTTCGACATATTCAAAGGAATGCAGCACCCTCATGAAGACGCCACAGTGCACGCGATGGGCAGCATAGACGACTTGGTTGCAGATGCGCAGGGCGAGCTAGTTCCCAAGCGCATTCAGGCTGGATGGCGCATGAGCATTGCGCCAGAGCCTCCGCCAGACGCACCACCGGATGCACCAGAGGGAGAACTGGAACCTATTGCTTATATCTCTTCTTCCTCTGCATCTATCCTCGTTACGCATGATTTATCACATACTGACTACCCTTTTCACCCGTTGCGCAGGACCCAGGAAAACGCAATACATGCACTGGCGCAGGGACACTCAGGAGCAAGAGTGGGGGAGGTCGCAGACGCACGTTTTGGAACGTAACGAGGTACAGTCGAGCCAACGACGTTAAACAAAGGCACTTGTCGGGAGGTAACCCGACTTGTTTTTATTTTTACATATTTCTCTTTTTAGTTTTTAGTGTTTCTTTTAGGCAGTTTAGGACTTGTCATTTTGCATGTGCGCAGCCTCCGTGCGCTTGAGCTTGAGTCGTGGGGACACGTCTCTGTTCAAGTGTGGGGGGGAGCGTTACTCTTACATTTCATGTTTTGAGCATTTTTAGTATAGCTTAGTTTAAGTTGAAAAGAATTAGTAGCAGTAGTGCGCTAAGGTGCAGGATGCGCATGCGCTCCAGCTTGTGTTGCGCTATCCGTATTGCGTGCGCCGTTCTCTACTGTTTTAGCATAATTTTTTCGTTTTTTTCTGCTCCTGTCAGTTGGGATATACAGGGGATGTGGAGTTGATAGAAATGCTCCAGAGAGGCGGTTAGTCGCTTGTGCTTCGAAGGCGAGGTATATGGTCGAGTGCGCTAGTGGAGGCCGGTGCTTCGCAACCTTCGGAACAAAAGAGCGCGCTCAGTCACGCAGATGCCAAAGGCGAAATACCCAAAGCGTGGCGAGGTGGGAAAACAGACCACCTTCTCTCTGGAAATCAAGCTAAGGAAGGCGGGCGCGGTTGCAAACGCGTGCGCTGACCGGCGCAGACAACCCAAGGAGGGAGAGCGGAACGAGTTCCATAGCTGCTATCCGAAGGCTGAGATTGGAACTGTTCTGGGAATGAAACAAATTGGAAAGGAAGCTGTACAAAAGAAAAATACCAGCAGAAGCAGATGATTTGCGTTACAAAGAATCAGCATGCGCACTACTTAGTACCTGCGTGCGCAAGACCAAAAGGATATCATCAAAGGCTCAGGTTCCCAGGAAGTGTGCGAACGAATCACGCACTGGAAGAAGCTCGCGCAAGAAACCATATACCTATCTTCGGAGCGGGAGCTGACAACCAGGAGCCTAAGAAGAGCTATCTCCCAGTCATCCAAAGATCTTCATCCCGGCTGAGAGGTAATGAAATTTCGGGATTATTATATTAGAACTATTGAGTGCAGTTGTGCGCAGGTGATAAAGCAGCACAAGTTGAGCAACTGTGCATTTTGCGCTAGAATGCAAGGCTGTGCGCTAGTCTCCAGTAAAGGTAATTGTATCCGCGTTTCAGTACTTGTTCGGGACGAACAAGGGGCAAGTGTGGGGGGTTTGATAGAGCCTAGTTATACACATTATTTAGGTCATAACCCTGTGCTTGTTTGCAATATTTCATGAGCAAGATTACTCGTTTCCAATGTTTTTGTATATCAGGTCAAAACGAGTCCTTAAGTCGGATACGCGCTAACAGACAGCGTTCTAGGAGTGAAAGATTAGCCTGCGGAGCTAGCGGCGCAAACAGAAGAAGAAATGGCGAAAGACAGCAGAGGTGCGCTAACCATATGCGCTAGCCGATGCCGTGCGCCAGGCGCAAAGTCCCAGTGACCAGATTTGGAAGTTGCCAAAAGATGAACTTCCTGGGCACTATTTAAACAAAGAAAGTCTAGGGTTTCACAACAACAAGGAGAGGCAGCACCACGGCCTCAGAAGAAGGCGGAACATCATCACTCAGCGGCATTCCAGAGGCACTGCGCGGCAGAACTGGAAAACACACGGACCTGTCAAGGAGATTTGCGCCAGCCGACTGCGCCAGCCGAGAGAAGACACTGCACGCACTGTTTGCTACCGTTTTCTTGGATTCAGTAGTTATTACTTACTATTTTATGATGTTTACCACTAGCATGTCTAGCTAAACACTCAGTGTTGGTCGGGCATGAATCTGTGATGTATTTCCTTTGAGACTTGAGCTTAATGCATAGTTTACTTATTTGTATTAATTCTGTGCGTACTGAGACAGTTAGTTGCATAAGTAGGGGAAGCCTTGAACCGCAATCCTATTTGTGTTGCTTGCTTGTCACCTGTTAAACTAGTTGCATGCGTAGGGGAAGCCTTGAACCGCAAACTTACCGTGACAACTAGGAGTAACGAGTTAGGGTAAGCAGTTGCTACTGTGACAGGATTCGCAGCTGTTTAGTCTAGTTCTAAGGATTAATAGCACATGAACTTTGAACGGAACATGCGCATGTGTTAGGAAGCCTTTACCGGACACTAACCCAAGTAAACCACAAGCTATAGATGTTTAGAGTCGATGATAAGGAATGCATCCATAGAGGATTGTCTGCCCAATACTTCTCATAAAGATAGTACTTCATCTCTACTGCTTGCGCAAGTCTAGTGCAATTTCCTGCGTTACGATATTCACTGCTACTCGCGCATCGCGCAAAACCCCCAATCACTCACGCAACCCCCGTTTTCTTAAGTGTAGGTTACTGGCTAAGACTCACTGCTTGCTCCCTGTGGAGATCGACCCTTACTTAACCGCTGTACTAGTGGGAGAGGAAGGATTATATTTGACGCGCACGACGACGCGCGATCAAATTTTGGCGCCGTTGCCGGGGAGCAACACAGCTAAGTTTTAGCTAGCTTACATTTCTCATTTTAGTAACTAGTTATTTCATTTTGTTTTGTTTTCTCGTTGTTGTTTCTGACAGCGCACAATCACATCCGCCTGCGCAACCTTGAAACAGTTGCGCTACGCAGATTCTAGTTGCGCACTGACAGACGCAACAACTTCGTTGCCATTTAATTCGTTTCTTGAGTTTGGATCAGAACATGGAGGATAACAGTGTGGTTGGAGATAACCTGGGAGACAGAACCCCAGAGGAAGCAAGGGCACATAACCGCGCAGCCCTATTCAGAGAGGAAGTGCAGCGTGAGGTCGACGCACGGATGGCCGCTGAACCATACATTGCGCCACCCGTTCGTCCAGTCGCGAGGCGCAGGACAGTGCGCGAAATGTCAGCCCCACTCACTGTTAACCAGCCATGGTGCATAGTGCTTCCGCCCAACGGACAGTTCGAACTGAGGAGCTCACTCATCCATCACATGCCCAAGTTTCACGGAATGAACAACGAAAATCCAGTCAAGCATGTGCGGGAGTTCCTAATCATTTGCGAGAACATGAAGACCTTGGGGGAGAACGAAGAAGCGCTGAAGATGAAGGCATTCCCATTTTCATTGAGCGATGCAGCCAAACACTGGCTGATGAGCCTACCCGCAGGATCAATCCACACATGGGAGCAGCTGCAGAAGAAATTCTTAGACAAATTTTATCCAGCAGCGAAGATTGCGCTGCTCAGAAGGGAATTGGCCGCGCCAAGGCAGAGCGCAGGGGAGTCTCTGTCAGAATACTACGAGCGTTTCAGGGAGCTAGAAGCCAACTGCTACAATCACGGGCTTCCTCAGAATGTGCTGATAGAGAACTTTCTAAATGGACTGCTGCCCATGGAGCTGCGACTACTGAATGCATGTGCAGGAGGGGACATTTGCAACATGTACCCGGAGGATGCATGGCAGCTGATAGAAGATTCTGCTGGGCAGGTAAGACATCAATTGACACTTGAAAGTAGTCGTAATCGTTCTGTGCATCAGGTAGAGGCAAGCGCTGAGATCCAAGAAATGAAGGCCATGCTACAGAAGCTGATGAGTGCGCAGAGCGCACAACCAGTTGCGCCAAAGGTATGTGAATTCTGCAGGTCCACTGAGCACAAGACAGACGAATGCCCAACACTTTTTGAAGAAACTGGAGACGTAAATGCCCTTGGAGGATGGGACAACAAAGGACCGCAGAGGCAGAATCAGCCGCGCTTTGGGCTTGCTGCAAATGGATTCAGATGGAGAGAAGAGAACAATTTCCAGAGGCAGCCCACTGATCAGCGCGCGCCACAGCAGACGCAACAAGCTGCACCCTACAATCCACCGCATCGCCGCACAGACGCACCAGCGCAGAACAATCAGCAACCAAAGCGATCCTTGGAAGATATCATGGGGCAGCTAGCAGACATAGTGCGCAAGAATGACGAAAAGTATGACAAGAGGTTCGAATCCATAGAGAAGCATCTATCACAAATTGCAACCACGGTGTATGAGCTGAAAAAGAACGATGGCAACCTGCCTTCGCAAGTGGTTCAGAACCCTAAAGGAGGAGTCAATGCAGTGACACTGAGGACTGGGCGCACAGTAGGAATGGAGCAGACCGCGCAGGCGCCCGCGCAACCAGTTGCGCAAGTCCCAGACCCAGCAGAACAGAGTGCGCAACCAGAGCAAAACGCGCAACCAGAAATGCCAGCCACAAACAAGCAAGGCGAATGCGCACAGGAAATGCTAAATGCGCAGGCCTCAGCGATCGTGCAACAAAAGGTACCACCTAAGTGCCGAGATCCAGGTACATTCACTATCCCTTGCACCTTAGGTAAAACCACGGTAAGCAACTGCATGATCGATTTAGGCGCATCAATCAATTTATTACCATATTCTCTATATGCGACATTGCGCCTTGGACCACTAAAACCTGCAGGTCTCACCATTCAGCTAGCAGATAGATCGTGCAAACAACCTGCAGGCATGATAGAAGATGTCCTCGTCCGAGTAGGAGAGCTGGTGTTCCCGGCAGATTTTTATGTGCTGAAAATGGAGGGTGAATCAAGCGCCAGCAGTGCGCAGATCCTCCTTGGCAGACCTTTTCTGATGACCGCGCGCACGAAGATAGACGTGTGGAGGGGCACGCTGTCCATGGAGGTCGATAGGAAAGAAATCTACTTCGACATATTCAAAGGAATGCAGCACCCTCATGAAGACGCCACAGTGCACGCGATGGGCAGCATAGACGACTTGGTTGCAGATGCGCAGGGCGAGCTAGTTCCCAAGCGCATTCAGGCTGGATGGCGCATGAGCATTGCGCCAGAGCCTCCGCCAGACGCACCACCGGATGCACCAGAGGGAGAACTGGAACCTATTGCTTATATCTCTTCTTCCTCTGCATCTATCCTCGTTACGCATGATTTATCACATACTGACTACCCTTTTCACCCGTTGCGCAGGACCCAGGAAAACGCAATACATGCACTGGCGCAGGGACACTCAGGAGCAAGAGTGGGGGAGGTCGCAGACGCACGTTTTGGAACGTAACGAGGTACAGTCGAGCCAACGACGTTAAACAAAGGCACTTGTCGGGAGGTAACCCGACTTGTTTTTATTTTTACATATTTCTCTTTTTAGTTTTTAGTGTTTCTTTTAGGCAGTTTAGGACTTGTCATTTTGCATGTGCGCAGCCTCCGTGCGCTTGAGCTTGAGTCGTGGGGACACGTCTCTGTTCAAGTGTGGGGGGGAGCGTTACTCTTACATTTCATGTTTTGAGCATTTTTAGTATAGCTTAGTTTAAGTTGAAAAGAATTAGTAGCAGTAGTGCGCTAAGGTGCAGGATGCGCATGCGCTCCAGCTTGTGTTGCGCTATCCGTATTGCGTGCGCCGTTCTCTACTGTTTTAGCATAATTTTTTCGTTTTTTTCTGCTCCTGTCAGTTGGGATATACAGGGGATGTGGAGTTGATAGAAATGCTCCAGAGAGGCGGTTAGTCGCTTGTGCTTCGAAGGTGCGCGAATGAACAGTAGTGAAAGCAGAATTTGCACTAGACGTGCGCAGGCAGTAGAGATTAAGTACTATGACTATGAAAAGTATCGGTGCAGACAATCCTCTATGAATGTATTCCTTATCATTGACTCTAAGCGTCTATAGTTCGATTTACTGTAGTTAGTTTCCGATCAAGGCTTCCTAACATGTGCGCATGTTCCGATCAAAGTTCATGGGCTATTAATTCTTGAAACTAGTCTAAGCAGCTACGAATCCTGTCACAGTAGCAGCTGATTATCCTAGCGCGTTACTCTTAGTTGTCACCGTCAAGCTACCAACTAGTTTAACATATGACAAACAAGTAGTAAGAGTAAGATTGCGGTTCAAGGCTTCCCCTACTCATGCAACTAGCTGTCAACCGTGTGCACAGAATTAATACAAGCAAACAAACTATGCATTAAGCACAAGTCTCAAAGGAAATACTCATAGAATCATGCCCAACCGATACAAAGCGTTTAGCTAGACATGCTAGTAGTAAACATCATAGAAATAGTAAATAAAAGCTAAAGTGTCCAAGAAAACAGTAACAAGCAGGTGCGTGCAGGTTGCTGTGTCTCGGCTCGCGCAGTCGGCTAGCGCAGGTCCTCGCAGCAGCACGTGTGTTTTTCAGTTCTGGCTCTCTCTCCTCGATATTGTCTCTCTTTCAAACCCTAGCCTTCCTCTCTTTATATACTGATCATGAGGAAAATCTTAGCAACTTCCAAATCCTATGGTGTTCAAGATTTGGAAACACCAACATCCTGCGCATGGCTCACTGCGCACATTGGTTCGCGCAGTTGGTTAGCGCACCGCACTCTGACTCTGCCACTTCCTACCCTGTTTGCGCTGCTAGCTCCGCAGGCTGTGTGTTGCGCTCCTAAAACGTGCCTATTAGCACGTATCCGACTTAGGCCCTCGTTTTGCCCTGGAATACAAAAACACCGGAAACCAGTAATCTTGTACACAAAATAATGCAAACAAGCATAGTGTTTGGTGTGCGTCCTCTGCTGCGCCCAGCGGCAAACGGTTTGCCCGATGCCATCTCGCGCCATGCCTCCTGGTTGGTGTGCGTATCCACGTCCTGCTCGCGCACCTTGTCACAGCGCAGGGTGCGCTTCAGCCCTTGGCCGAGGCAATGTACCACACCCCTCGGTGTCGGTAACGGATCTCTAAGTCAGCGATCTGCAGGGACGCCAGGAACTCACAAGTGTCCTCCTTGTCGGCTGCGCTATCCATGTCCATCAGCGCTTCCCAGCCGGCCTGCGCGAGCTTCTCTATAACCAAGTCCTCTAAGCCCACCTCGCGCAGGAAGTCCCTGCTGATGCATGGGGTGCCATACATGTCCAATCTCCAGAAGGCGTCATACTTCCTTGCGAAGGACGCCGGGGTGTCCTGGTTCTCTGCTGGCCTCATATTTGCGGCGATCGACTTCAAGAAGCTAGCGGTCAACTGTAGTCAACGCTCTACTAAGGATCCCAAAATCAGAACTCCGAATAAAACCCTCAAATCTTTACAAAATGGGTGCCTCACCCTCGTCAACAAAACTCAGCAATGAAAACACCAAACTCAGCGGGCTAACTAGGTGCGATTTTGATTCTAGGGTTACGTCCTCAGTCGGCTTCCTCCACCAAACCCTCACTAAAGCGACTGAAATAAGAAATGAGAGGTTACCTCGTGTGCTGGTGATGTCGTGCTCTGCAAATCTCACTAAAGAACGCCGGAATCGGTGGGCGGACGGCAAAGATCGGCTGGCAGCAATGAAAGGCTCTAACGGTCGAAATTGCAGAATGTCTGGAATTTTCTAAGTATCTGCCCTTATATGCCCTCTGACCTGCGCATCTGTCCTGCGCACTGACTCGCGCATTGCTACGTGACTCAAAAAAAATGCAAGTACTGAACTAGCTAAAAAAATGCAAATCCTAAAAAAAACGGGTAAAGAATAAAACGTGGAAAACGTGTCGGGTTACCTCCCGACAAGTGCCTTTGTTTAACGTCGTTGGCTCGACAGTACCTCGTCACTTGCTCAAGTTTGCGCTCGTGACCACCCCCACACTTGCTTCTGCGCGCTCTTGTGCGTCTGTGTGTGCTATGTTTTCCTCAGTCCTGCGCAAAGGAACAGATAGGTGGTCAGTGTGGCCAAAATTATGTGGCACATCATAAGTAACGAGGTTAATCAGTGAGGGAGAAGATATATAATCAGTAGCTCCTAGTTCTCCCTCCGATGCATCAGGTGGTATTTCTGGCGCAGCAGCCTGCGCATCCTCTATTTCAGGTTCCGCCAAATCAACTTCGCGCGTGGCCTCATCCCAAGGTTCTCCCAAGTATTTCTTGACTCTTTGCCCATTAACCTGAAAACGATGCTTGCGCTCGTTCTCTAACTCGATTGTTCCATATGGGAAAACCTTTGTGACTGTGTAAGGTCCCGTCCACTTGCTGCGCAGCTTTCCGGGCATCAGCTTTAAGCGCGAGGAGAATAAAAGCACCCGGTCTCCTGGCTTGAAGGTGCGTCTGAGGATGTACTTATCGTGAATTGCTTTCGTGCGCGCTTTGTTGTCGCGCAGTCCCTCATACGCATCCAGGCGCAGCTCCTCTTGTTCGCTCAGTTCAAATGCACGCTCCTTACCAGCCTCGTCGAGGTTCAGATTGCAAGTGCGCAATGCCCAGTATGCCTTGTGTTCCAACTCAACCGGTAGGTGGCACGCCTTTCCATACACCAACCGAAATGGTGAAGTCCCAATCGGTGTCTTGCGCGCAGTCCTGTATGCCCAAAGTGCATCGTCCAGCCGCTGACTCCAGTCTTTGCACGAAGGTCTCACGGTTTTCTCCAGAATGCGCTTAATCTCTCTGTTGGAAACCTCGGCCTGGCCATTCGTTTGAGGATGGTATGCAGTGGACGTCTTGTGGCACACTCCATAATGCTTTAGTACTTGCGCCACTATTCTGTTACAGAAGTGCGTCCCCTGGTCGCTGATTATTGCCTTAGGCACTCCGTACCTGCAGAAAATGTTAGTCCTTAAAAACTCAACAACCGTTTTACCATCATCCTTGCGCGTGGCCTTAGCTTCGACCCACTTCGAGACATAATCCACCGCAACTAGTATGCACTCGTATCCACAAGATGGAGGAAACGGCCCCATGAAGTCAATCCCCCACAAGTCAAACACCTCGTCTACCAATATTGGCGTTTGTGGCATCTCGTTGCGCGCTGATATATTTCCTGTGCGCTGACACCTGTCACAAGCCCTGCAGTGGTTATATGAGTCACGAAATAAGTGCGGCCAATAAAAACCGCAATCTAGGATTTTCTTGCTCGTGCGCTTTGGACCAAAGTGTCCCCCGCACGCGTGCGCATGACAAAATCTCAAAACAAAGCTCATCTCATGATCAGGCACACATCGCCTCAAGATCTGATCAGGGCCTATTCTAAGCATGTACGGATCATCCCAAATGTAATATTTAGACTCATGTCTTAACCTCATGCATTGAGCTTTAGTGAAATGAGGGGGAAACGCACCTGTGACCAGGTAATTTACAATATGCGCATACCATGGTACCTTACCATTCAGCGCCATCAGGTGCTCGTCAGGAATGTCTCAGTGATCTGCCCTGGCTCCTTGATAGAGCCTATTTATACGCATTATTTAGATCATAACCCTATGCTTGTTTGCATTATTTTGTGTACAAGATTACTGGTTTCCAGTGTTTTTGTATTTCAGGGCAAAACGAGGGCCTAAGCCGGATACGCGCTAACAGGCAGCGTTTAGGACGCACAGCACACAGCCTGCGGAGCTAGCGGCGCAAACAGAAGAAATGGCGAGAGACAGCAGAGTTGCGCCGAACAATGCGCTAAGCAGTATGCCGTGCGCCAGGCGCAGAGTCCAGTATTTCCTAATCCTGACATGACCAGATTTGGAAGTTGCCAAGAGCGAGCCTCAGAGCAGTATATAAAGAAGAGAAGGAGGCTAGGGTTAAAGGGGATCATTATTCAGAGATCATCCGAGACACACAGAGAGGCAACACCCCACATCAGAGGGCCACGAGAGAGCGAGAGAGCGGCAATCTGGAAAACACACGGACTTGTTGAGAGGACTTGCGCCAGCCGACTGCGCCAGCCGAGAGACATACTGCACGCACTGTTTGCTACTTGTTTCTCAGATACATTAGACCTTATTTTACTATTCTATGATGTTTATCACTAGCATGTCTAGCTAAACGCTTAGTATCGGTTGGACATGAATTTATGAGTATTTCCTTTGAGACTTGCGTTAATGCATAGCTTGCTTGCTTATATTAATTCTGTGCACATTACTGGCAGCTTGTTGCATGAGTAGGGGAAGCCTTGAACCGCAATCTTACTCTTGTCGCTTGTTGTTGTCTGTTAAACTAGTTGAATATCCTGACGGTAACAACTAGGAGTAACGCGCTAGGATAGGCAATTACTACATTGATCGGATTCGTAGTTGTTTAGGTCTAGTGCAAGAATTAATGGCACATGAACTTTGATCGGAACATGCGCACATGTTAGGAAGCCTTGACCGGACACTAACTTAAGTAAAATCAAGCTATAGACATTTAGAGTCGATGATAAGGAATGCACTCATAGAGGATTGTCTGCGCCGATACTTCTCATAGTCATAGTATCTAATCTCTATTGCCTGCGCACGTCTAGTGCAATTCCCTGCGTTTTACAACTGTTTACTTGCGCACTGCGCAACCCAATCACTCACCCCTCAATCTTCGTAAGTGTAGGTCACTGGCTAGAACTGAACTACTTGCTCCCTGTGGAGATCGACCCTTACTTAACTGTTGTACTAGTGGAAGAGGAAGGATTATATTTGACGCGCACAACGACGCGCGATCAAATTTGGGCGCCGTTGCCGGGGAGCAACACAGCTAAGTTCTAGCTAGTTTACGTTTTCCTTTTAGTAACTAGTTATTTCAGTTTGTTTTATTTTCATTGTTGTTTCTGACAGCGCGCAATCACCATTAGCCTGCGCAACCTTGAAACAGTTGCGCTACGTAGATTCTAGTTGCGCACTGACAGACGCAGCAGCATTAGTTATCTTTTAATTTCATTTTTCTTTAAGATTCAGAACAGGTTATGGAGGATAGCAGTGTCGTGGGAGACAACTTGGGGGACAGAACCCCAGAGGAAGCAAGAGCACATAACCGCGCAGCCCTGTTCAGAGAGGAAGTGCAGCGCGAGGTTGAAGCAAGGATGGCCGCTAAATTGTACAATGCGCCACCCGCGCGACAAGCTGCGCGACGCAGAACAGTGCGCGGGATGTCAGCCCCTATCACTGTTAACCACCCATGGTGCATCGTGCTTCCACCAGACGGTCATTTCGAGCTAAGTAGCTCGCTCATCCATCACATGCCCAAGTTCCACGGGATGAACAATGAAAATCCAGTCAAGCATGTGCGAGAGTTCCTAGTCATATGCGAGAACATGAAGACCAAAGGGGAAAGCGATGAGGCGCTGAAGATGAAGGCATTCCCATTTTCACTGTGTGACACAGCCAGACATTGGTTGATGAACTTACCCGCAGGATCCATTCACACATGGGAGCAGCTGCAGAAGAAGTTCCTGGACAAATTCTATCCCGCAGCAAAGATCGCGCTACTTAGAAGAGAACTGGCCGCGCCAAGGCAGAGCGCAGGGGAGTCACTGTCAGAATATTATGAGCGTTTCAGGGAGCTTGAGGCCAACTGCTACAATCATGGCCTACCCCAGAATGTGCTGATAGAGAACTTCCTAAATGGATTGCTGCCCATGGAGCTGAGATTATTGAACGCATGCGCAGGAGGCGACATTTGCAACATGTACCCAGAAGACGCGTGGCAGCTGATAGAAGACTCTGCTGGGCAGGTAAGACATCAGCTAACACTTGAAAATAGTCGTACTCGTTCTGTGCATCAGGTAGAAACAAGCGCTGAGATCAAGGAAATGAAGGCCATGCTGCAGAAGTTGATGAGTGCGCAAAGCGCACCACCAGTTGCGCCAAAGGTATGTGAATTTTGCAGGTCCACCGAGCACAAGACTGATGAATGTCCCACACTATTTGAGGAAACTGGAGATGTCAATGCTCTTGGAGGATGGGATAACAGAGGACCAACGAGACAGAACCAGCCGCGCTTTGGACTAGCCGCAAATGGATTCAGATGGAAGGAGGAGAACAATTTCCAGAGGCAGCCCACAGATCAGCGCGCACCACAGCAGACGCAACAAGCTGCGCCTTACAATCCACCGCATCGCCGCACTGACGCACCAGCACATAACAACCAGCAACCGAGGCGATCGCTGGAAGATATCGTGGGGCAGCTAGCAGACACAGTGCGCAAAAATGACGAGAAATATGACAAGAGGTTCGAGTCCATTGAAAAGCAGCTATCACAGATCGCAACCACGGTATATGAGCTGAAAAAGAGCGATGGCAACCTACCTTCGCAAGTGATTCAGAACCCTAAAGGAGGAGTCAATGCAGTGACTCTGAGGACTGGGCGCACAATAGGAGCAGAACAGACCACGAAGGCGCCCGCGCCACCAGCTGCGCAAGTCCCAGAATAGACAGAGCAGAATGCGCAACCAGAGCAGAACGCGCAACCTGAAGTGCCAGCCACAAGCCAGCAGGGTGAAGCGCCAGGTATAAAAGAATTAAAAGACAAGGGCACGAATCGTACAAATATAACTGCACCTTTCCCTGTGCAGGCACCCTTGGCTAGGAAGGAAGCGCAGGACAAAGAGCTATACGAGTTATTCAGTAAGGTGGAAATCAACATTCCCCTTATTGAAGCAGTTCGGCAGATTCCAAGGTACGCCAAGTTTTTGAAGGAGCTGTGCACAAACAAGCGACGAAAAGGCGAATGCGCACAGGTAATGTTAAATGCGCAAGCCTCAGCGATCGTGCAACATAAGGTACCACCTAAGTGCCGAGACCCAGGTACATTCACTATCCCATGCACTCTAGGTAAAACCACGGTAAGCAACTGCATGATTGATTTAGGCGCATCCATCAAATTGTTACCTTATTCTCTATATGCGACATTGCGCCTTGGACCACTAAAGCCTGCAGGTCTCACCATTCCGCTAGCGGATCGATCGTCCAAACAACCTGCAGGCATGATAGAGGATGTTCTTGTGCGAGTAGGAGAGCTGGTGTTCCCAGCAGATTTTTATGTGCTGGAAATGGAGGGTGAATCAAGCACCAGCAGTGCGCAAATCCTACTGGGCAGACCTTTCCTTATGACCGCGCACACGAAGATAGACGTGTGGAGAGGCACGCTCTCCATGGAAGTAGATGGCGAAGAGATCCATTTCAATATATTCAAGGGGATGCAGCACCCACACGAGGACGCCACAGTGCACGCAATGGACAACTTAGACGATTTAGTCACAGATGCACAATGCGCAAGCGCAACAATAGGACCAGAGCCACTGGCACAGGCAGAGTTGGAGGAGCAGGAGGAAGAACTGAGCAGTGCTGAACCAGCACTCAATCAGGTACACGATATAGTTCATATTTGCACTGCTAATAAAATCTTGCCCTCTATTGAACAGGCACCCAAGATTGAGCTGAAACAACTCCCGGAATACCTCAAATACATTTTCCTGGGAAATGAGGACACCCTGCCAGTGATCATCAAGAAAGGATTAGAAGAAGAGCAGGAAGTGCGCTTACAGCAGGTGCTGCGCAAGAACCAGCGCGCCATAGGATGGACACTTGCTGACCTGCGCGGAGTGAGCCCAGACGTATGCATGCATAGAATTCTGTTGGAAGATGGTGCCAAACCATCCAGGGAGGCTCAGCGCAGGTTAAACCCAAACATGATGGAGGTAGTACAAAAAGAGATCTTAAAGTTGCTTGACGCAGGAGTCATTTACCCCATCTCGGACAGCAAATGGGTCAGTCCAGTGCACGTTGTGCCTAAGAAGGGAGGAATCACAGTGGAGGAGAATGCGCAGGGCGAGCTAGTTCCCAAGTGCATACAGACTGGATGGCGCATGTGCATCGACTACAGGAAGCTTAACGCAGTGACGCGCAAGGACCATTTCCCGCTACCCTTCATGGATCAGATGCTGGATCGATTAGCAGGTAAGCCCTATTTTTGTTTCTTGGACGGATATTCAGGATACAATCAGATACCCATAGCTGCGGAGGATCAGGAGAAGACCACATTCACATGCCCGTTCGGTACATTTGCGTTTCGGCGCATGTCATTTGGGCTGTGCAACGCGCCAGGTACGTTCCAACGTTTAGTCATGAGCATTTTCTCTGATATGATTGGTATATGCATAGAAGTGTTCATGGATGATTTTACTGTATATGTAGGTACCTTTGATACATGCTTGACTCATCTAGATAAAGTCTTAGCACGCTGCATTTCTAAGAACCTAGTGCTTAATTATGAAAAATGTCATTTTATGGTAACGCATGGTGTAGTGCTAGGACATATCATCTCAGAGGAGGGGATCAAGGTAGATAAAGCTAAGATAGACCTTATTTCTAATCTACCTTATGCCACTAACGTGCGCGACGTGAAGTCATTCCTCGGGCACGCTGGGTTTTACAGGCGTTTTATAAAAGACTTCTCTAAAATTTGCATACCCCTGTCTAACCTCTTGCAAAAGGATATGTGCTTTGATTTTACTGATGAGTGCAGGACCGCATTTGATAAGCTGAAGGATGCGCTGACCAGTGCGCCAGTAATGCGCGCACCAGACTGGAACCTGCCATTTGAACTTATGTGCGACGCAAGTTATTATGCAGTAGGTGCAGTCTTGGGGCAGCGAGTGGACAAGAAGCCGCATGCCATTTACTATGCTTCGCGCACACTGGACGCTGCGCAAAGGAACTACACCACCACGGAGAAGGAGCTTCTGGCAATTGTGTTTGCGCTAGAGAAGTTCCGTGCATATGTTCTCGGCGCCAGGGTCATCGTATACACAGACCACGCAGCCATCCGTTACCTAATGTCCAAGAAGGAGACTAAGCCACGCCTGATGTGCTGGGTGCTCCTACTACAGGAATTCGACCTGGAGATCAAGGATAAGAAGGGCACAGAGAACACGGTTGCGGACCACCTCAGCAGGATCGTGAAGGAGGAGGAGCCAGGGCAGATCACGGAGACATTCCCTGACGAGCATCTGATGGCGCTGACAGGTAAGGTACCATGGTATGCGCACATTGCGAATTACCTGGTCACAGGTACGTTTCCTCCGCATTTCAATAAAACCCAGTGCATGAGATTAAAACATGAGTCCAAACATTATATTTGGGATGATCCATATATGCTTAGAATAGGACCTGATCAGATATTGAGGCGCTGCGTGCCTGACCATGAAATTAACTCTGTCTTGCTGTTTTGTCATGCGCAAGCATGTGGAGGACACTTTGGTCCCAAGCGCACAAGCAGAAAGGTCCTGGATTGCGGATTTTATTGGCCGCACCTGTTCCGAGATGCATATGATCACTGCAGGAATTGTGATAGGTGCCAGCGCACAGGAGGCATATCAGCGCGCAATGAGATGCCGCAGACGCCGATTCTAGTGGATGAAGTATTTGATGTATGGGGCATTGACTTCATGGGGCCATTTCCTCCATCTGCCGGATACGAGTACATATTAGTGGCAGTAGACTATGTCTCCAAATGGGTCGAAGCTAAGGCCACGCGGAAGGATGATGGTAAGACGGTTGCTGAGTTTCTGAAAACTAATATCTTTTGCAGGTACGGGGTGCCTAAGGCAGTCATCAGCGACCAGGGAACGCACTTTTGCAACAGGATTGTGGCGCAAGTTTTCAAGCATTATGGAGTGCGCCACAAGACGTCCACTGCCTATCATCCTCAGACAAATGGACAGGCCGAGGTTTCCAACAGAGAGATCAAGCGCATCCTAGAAAAGACTGTCAGACCTTCGCACAAAGATTGGAGCCAGCGCCTGGACGATGCGCTGTGGGCATACCGCACCGCGCACAAGACACCCATCGGGACTTCACCATTCTGGTTGGTCTACGGAAAAGCATGCCACCTGCCAGTGGAGCTAGAGCACAAAGCATATTGGGCCTTACGCATTTGCAACCTGAACCTAGACGAGGCCGGAAAGGAGCGCGCATTTGAGCTCAGCGAATTAGAAGAGCTGCGCCTGGATGCCTATGAGGGACTGCGCGATTACAAGGAGCGGACAAAGGCGTTTCATGACAAGCATATCCTCAGACGCACTTTCACGCCAGGGGACCAGGTATTATTATTCTCATCACGCCTGAAGCTTATGCCTGGAAAGCTGCGCAGCAAATGGACTGGACCGTACACAGTCACCAAGGTCTTCCCCTATGGAACAATCGAATTAGAAAACGAGCACCGGCATCGTTTTCAGGTGAATGGGCAGAGAGTCAAATGGTATCTCGGAGAACCTTGGGATGGTACAACGCGCGACATTGAGTTGGCAGAACCAGTAATAACAGATGCGCCAACTACCGCGCCAGAGGCACCACCAGATGCACCGAGGGAGAACTGGAAACTATTGCTCACATTTCTTCTTCCTCTTCATCCACCCTCGTTACTGCAGATTTCTCACATATTATCCATGCTGACTTCCCTTTTTATCCTTTACGCAGGACCAAGGAGAACACAGCGCCTGCACAAGCGCAGGATCACTCAGGAGCAAGAGTAGGGGAGGTCGCTGACACACATTTTGGCGCGTAACGAGGTACAGTCGAGCCAACGACGTTAAACAAAGGCACTTTTCGGGAGGTAACCCGATATGTTTTTCTTTCTTATGTTCTTTATTTTACTTGCATGCATATGTTCTGCATGTGCGCTTCCTCCGTGCGCTTGAGCTTGAGTCGTGGGGACACGTCTCTGTTTAAGTGTGGGGGGGGGGGGGGAGCGTTACACTTACATTTCACGTTTTTTTTGAGCTTTTTAGTGTAGCTTAGTTTTATTGAAGAGAACAGTAGCAGTAGTGCGCTTGTGTGCGGGTTGCGCGCACTGTTCAGCTTTTTGCGCTATCCATATTGCGCCGTGCGCTATCAACTATTTTTAGTATATTTTTCGTTTTTTCTGCTCCTGTTAGTTGGGATATACAGGGGATGTGGAGTTGAGAGAAACGCTCCAGAGAGGCGGTTAGTCGCTCGCGCTTCAAAGGAGAGGTATATGGTCGAGAGCGCGAGTGGAGGCCAGTGCTTCGCGACCTTCGGAACAAGTAAGTGCGCTCGGTCACGCAGATGCCAAAGGCGAGATACCCAAAGCGTGGCGAGGTGGGAAAACAGACCACCTTCCCTCTGAAAGTCGAGCTAAGGAAGGCGGGCGCGGGTGTAAACGTGTGCGCCGACCTGTGCAGATAGACCAAGGAGGGAGAGCGGGGCGGTGTTCCATAGCTGTTATCCGGAGGCCGAGACTGGAACCGTTCTGGGAAGATAGGAACCATAGACAAAGCTGTACAAAAGAAAAAAATACCAGCAGATGATACGCGCCACAAAAGAATCATCATGCGCACTGATAAGCACCAGCGTGCGCAAAGACCACAAAGAAAAAAATCATCAAAAAGGCTTGAGTTCCCAGGAAGTGCGCGGAAGAATCACGCATCGGAAGAAGCTTGCGCTGTTAACCATATACCCATCCTCGGAGCAAGAGCTGACAACCTGGAGCCTAGGAAGAGCTATCTCCCAGCCATCCAAAATGATTTTTCATCCCAGCTGAGAGGTAATGAATTTCGAAATTATTATACTTGAAAACTGTTGAGAGCAGATGTGCGCAGGTGGTAGAGCAGCGCAAGGTGTTCAGTAGTGCAGACCGCGCCAGAGTACAAGGCTGTGCGCTAGACTCCAGAAAGGTAATGGTATCCGTGCTTGAGTGCTTGTTCGAGGACGAACAAGGGACAAGTGTGGGGGGTTTGATAGAGCCTATTTATACGCATTATTTAGATCATAACCCTATGCTTGTTTGCATTATTTTGTGTACAAGATTACTGGTTTCCAGTGTTTTTGTATTTCAGGGCAAAACGAGGGCCTAAGCCGGATACGCGCTAACAGGCAGCGTTTAGGACGCACAGCACACAGCCTGCGGAGCTAGCGGCGCAAACAGAAGAAATGGCGAGAGACAGCAGAGTTGCGCCGAACAATGCGCTTAGCAGTATGCCGTGCGCCAGGCGCAGAGTCCAGTATTTCCTAATCCTGACATGACCAGATTTGGAAGTTGCCAAGAGCGAGCCTCAGAGCAGTATATAAAGAAGAGAAGGAGGCGAGGGTTAAAGGGGATCATTATTCAGAGATCATCCGAGACACACAGAGAGGCAACACCCCACATCAGAGGGCCACGAGAGAGCGAGAGAGCGGCAATCTGGAAAACACACGGACTTGTTGATAGGACTTGCGCCAGCCGACTGCGCCAGCCGAGAGACATACTGCACGCACTGTTTGCTACTTGTTTCTCAGATACATTAGACCTTATTTTACTATTCTATGATGTTTATCACTAGCATGTCTAGCTAAACGCTTAGTATCAGTTGGACATGAATCTATGAGTATTTCCTTTGAGACTTGCGTTAATGCATAGCTTGCTTGCTTATATTAATTCTGTGCACATTACTGGCAGCTTGTTGCATCAGTAGGGGAAGCCTTGAACCGCAATCTTACTCTTGTCGCTTGTTGTTGTCTGTTAAACTAGTTGAATATCCTGACGGTGCCAACTAGGAGTAACGCGCTAGGATAGGCAATTACTACCTTGATCGGATTCGTAGTTGTTTAGGTCTAGTGCAAGAATTAATAGCACATGAACTTTGATCGGAACATGCGCACATGTTAGGAAGCCTTAACCGGACACTAACTTAAGTAAAATCAAGCTATAGACATTTAGAGTCGATGATAAGGAATGCACTCATAGAGGATTGTCTGCGCCGATACTTCTCATAGTCATAGTATCTAATCTCTATTGCCTGCGCACGTCTAGTGCAATTCCCTGCGTTTTACAACTGTTTACTTGCGCACTGCGCAACCCAATCACTCACCCCTTAATCTTCGTAAGTGTAGGTCACTGGCTAGAACTGAACTACTTGCTCCCTGTGGAGATCGACCCTTACTTAACCGCTGTACTAGTGGAAGAGGAAGGATTATATTTGACGCGCACAACGACGCGCGATCACTCCTCTTCTTTCACTATCCTGCTTAGGTGATCAGCAACAGTGTTTTCCGTTCCCTTCTTATCCTTGATCTCTAAATCGAACTCTTGGAGCAGCAGCAACCAGCGCATCAAACACGGCTTAGTCTCTTTCTTGGACATCAGGTAATGGATAGAAGCGTGGTCAGTGTAGACAATGACTTTAGCACCCAGAACATATGCGCGGAACTTCTCCAGCGCAAATACGATTGCCAGAAGTTCCTTCTCGGTCGTGGTGTAGTTCCTCTGCGTAGTGTCCAGTGTGCACGACGCATAATAGATAGCGTGCGGCCTTTTATCCACGCGCTAGCCCAGTACTGCGCCTACAACGTAGTCACTAGCATCGCACATCAGCTCAAAGGGTAGGTTCCAGTCTGGTGCACGCATCACTGGCGCACTGGTCAGCGCATCCTTTAACTTATCAAAAGCATTCCTGCACTCATCAATGAACTCAAAGCACACATCCTTTTAAAGGAGGTTAGACAATGGAATACATATTTTAGAAAAATCTTTTATAAAGTGCCTGTAGAACCCTGCATGCCCAAGAAACGACTTAACGTCGCGCACATCAGGGGAATAAGGCAGATTTGAGATAAGATCAATTTTTGTTTTATCAACCTTAATTCCTTCCTATGAGACGATATGTCCTAGTACTACTCCATGTGACACCATAAAGTGACATTTTTCATAATTGAGAACTAGATTCTTGGTAATGCAGGGTGCTAAGACCCTATCAAGATTATCCAAACATGCATCAAAAGTCTCACCATGCATAGTGAAGTCATCCATGAATACCTCTATACATAAACCAATCATATCAGAGAAAATGCTCATGACTAAGCGTTGGAACGTACCTGGCGCATTACACAGCTCAAACGACATGCGCCGGAACGCAAAGGTACCGAATGGGCAGGTAAAGGTTGTCTTCTCATGATCCTCCGCAGCAATAGGGATCTGATTGTACCCTGAGTAACCGTCCAGGAAGGAAAAGTGTGGCTTCCCCACCAACCGGTCGAGCATCTGGTCCATGAATGGTAGCGGGAAATGATCCTTGCGCGTGACTGCATTTAGCTTCCTGTAGTCAATGCACATGCACCATCCAGTCTGTATTACTCCTGCGTCAAGCAGCTTCAGAATCTCCTTCTGCACTACCTCCATCATGATCGGATTCAGTCTGCGCTGAGGTTCCCTGGATGGTTTGGCATCATTTTCTAGCAGAATTTTGTGCATACACACATCAGGGCTTACTCCGCGCATGTCAGCTAATGTCCATCCTATAGCGCGCTGGTCCTTGCACAACACCTCCTGCAATCACGCCTCCAGCTCCTCCTCTAATCCTTTCTTTATGATGACAGGCAGGGCGTCCTCATTGCCCAGGAAGATGTACTTTAAGTGCTTGGGCAATTGCTTCAGCTCAACTTTGGGTGCCTGTTCAATAGAAGGCAGGATTTTATTAGTAGCGCAAACATTAACCAGATCACATACCTGTTTGGACACTGGTTCTGTGCTGCTCAGCTCATCATCTTGTGCCTCCTTCTCTGTCTGTGCCAGTGGCGCAGGCTCCCCTATTGCGCACGCACACTGCGCATGCGCAACCAAGTCGTCCATACTATCTAATGCGTGCACTGTGGCGTCCTCATGAGGATGCTGCATCCCCTTAAAAATGTTAAAGTGAATCTCCTAGCCATCTACCTCCATTGAGAGCGGGCCTTTCCACATGTCTATCTTTGTGCGCGCTGTCATCAGAAATGGTCTGCCCAGTAGGATTTGTGCGCTTCCCTTGCTCGGCTCACCCTCCATCTCCAAGACTTAGAAATATGCTGGGAACACCAGCTCTCCCACTCGGACGAGAACATCCTCTATCATGCCCGTCGGTTGTTTGCACGACCGATCTGCTAATTGGATGGTGAGACCTGCAGGCTTTAGTGGACCAAGGTGCAATGACACATACAAGGAGTAAGGAAGCACATTTATAGATGCACCGAGATCACTCATGCAGTTGCTTACCGTGATTTTTCCTAAGGTGCACGGTATGCTGAACGTACCTGGATCCCGGCATTTAGGTGGTACCTTGTGTTGCATAATTGCTGATGCATGCGCATTAAGCATTACTTGTGTGCACTCGCCTTTCCTCCTCTTGTTTGTGCACAGCTCCTTCAAGAACTTGGCGTATCTGGGGATCTGCCGAACTGCCTCAATCAGGGGAATGTTTATTTCTACCTTACTGAATAATTCATATAACTCATTGTCTAGCGCCTCCTTTCTTGCTAAAGGTGCCTGCACAGGAAAAGGTGCAGGTGCGTTAGTATGATTGGTACTCTTTTCTTCTGATTGTATCATACCTGGCGCTACCCCCTATTGGTTTGTAGCTGGCGCGGCTGGTTGCGCATCCGGCTGTGCTGGCTCTAGAGGTTGCGCAGCTGGCTACGCGGGCTCCTTCGCGGTCGGAGCTGTCCCAGCTGTGCGCCCAGTCCTCAGCGTTACGGCGTTAACTCCTCCCTTAGGGTTTTGAATCACTTGCGAAGGCAGGTTGCCATCGCTCTTTTTCAGCTGATAAACCGTGGTAGCAATCTGCGACAACTGCTTCTCAATTGACTCGAACCTCTTGTCATACTTTTCATCATTCTTGCGCATCGTGTCTGCTAACTGACCCACTATGTCTTCTAAGGAGTGCCGCGGTTGCTGGTTATTCTGTGCTGGTGCGTCATTGCGGCGGTGCGGTGGGTTGTATGCTTGCTGCGCCTACTGAGGTGTGGGATATTCCGCGGGTTGTCTTTGGAGATTGCTGTCTACCCTCCATCTGAATCCATTTGCAGCCAGTCCAAAGCGCGGCTGATTCTGCTTCTGCGATCCTCTATTGTCCCATCCTCCTAGAGTTGACATCTCCTGATTCCTCAAAAAGTGTGGGACATGCGTCGGTTTTATGCTCAGTGGACGTACAAAACTCGCATGCCTTCGGCGCAACTGGTTGCGTGCCTTGCGCACTCATCAGCTTCTGTAGCATGGCTTTCATTTCCTTTATTTTAGCACTGGAATCCACCTGATGCACAGCGCGCGCACGACTATTCTCGAGCGTTAATTGATGCCTTACCTGTCCAGCAGAGTCCTCGATCATCTGCCATACATCCTCTGGGTACATGTTGCATATGTCACCACCTGCGCATGCATTCAACAATCTAAGTTCCATCGGTTGTAGCCCGTTGAGGAAATTCTCTATCAGCACATTTTGGGGCAGGCCATGATTATAGTAGTTGGCTTCCAGCTCCCTGAAACGCTCATAGTACTCTGATAGTGACTCTCCTATGCTCTGCCTAGGAACGACCAATTCCCTCCTGAGTAGCGCGATCTTTGCTGCGGGGTAGAACTTATCCAAGAACTTCTTCTGGAGCTGCTCCCATGTGCGAATAGATCCTGCTGGTAAGCTCATCAGCCAATGCCTGGCTGTATCACACAATGAAAAAGGGAACGCCTTCAGCTTCAGCGCTTCTTCACTCTCCCCGTCGGTCTTCATGTTCTCGCAGATAACTAGGAACTCGCGCACATGCTTGACTGGGTTCTCGTTGTTCATCCCATGAAACTTAGGCATATGATGAATGAATGAGCTTCGTAGTTCAAAATGCCCATCGGGTGGAAGTACTATGCACCAAAGGTTGGTTGACTGTGATTGGAGCCGACATTTCGCGCACTGTTCTGCGTCGCACGATCTGCTGCGCGGGTTGCGCATTATACACTGCTTCAGCGGCCATCCGAGCTTCAACTTCGCGCTGCACTTCCTCTCTGAACCCAGCTGCGCGGTTATCTGCCCTTGCGTTGTTAGGTCCCTCCGGGGTTCTGTCCCCTAAGTTATCGCCGATGAAACTATTATTCTCCATGCCCTGTTCTAAACTTAAAGAAAACGGAATTAAAAGACAACTAGGTTGTTGCCCCTGTCGGTGCGCAACTATGATCTGCGCAGCGCAACTGTTTCAAGGTTGCGCAGGCTGATGTTGATTGCGTACTGGCAGAAACACCAACGAAAAATAAAAAGAAATAACTAACTACTGTAAAAGAAAACTTGAACTAGCTAAACCTTATCTGTGTTGCTCCCCGGCAACGGTGCCAAAATTTGATCCCGCGTCGTTGTACGCGTCAAATTAATCCTTCCTTCTCCACTTAGTATAACGGCTAAGTCAGGGTCGACCCCACAAGGAGCGTGCAGACTCGTCTTAGCTAGCAACCTACAACTTACGAAATTGGGGTTGTGAGTGATTGGGTTGCGCAGGTGCGCGAATGAACAGTAGTGAAAGCAGAATTGCACGATACGTGCGCAGGCAGTAGATATTAAGTACTATGACTATGAGAAGTATCGGTACAGACAATCCTCTATGAATGTATCCCTTATCATCGACTCTAAGCATCTATAGTGTAGTTCTACTTAAGTTAGTGTCCGATCAAGGCTTCCTAACGTGCGCGCATGTTCCGATCAAAGTCCATGAGCTATTAATTCCTAAACTAGTTTAAGCAGCTACGAATCCTATCACAGTAGCAGCTGATTATCCTAGTGCGTTACTCCTAGTTGTCACCGTCAAGTTATCAACTAGTTTAACATACAATAACGAGCAATTAGAATAAGATTGCGGTTCAAGGCTTCTATTATTCGCACAACTAATTATCACCCATATGCATAGAATTAATATAGGTAGACGAACTAAGCATTAAGCACAAGTCTCAAAGGAAATACTTCATAGAATCATGCCTTACCGATACAAAGTGTTTAGCTAGACATGCTAGAAACAAACATCATAGAAATAATAATTAAAACTAAGGCAGCAAGGGAAAAGTAGCAGGTCGGCGCAAGTGCAGATTGCTGTTTTCGGCTGGCGCAGGTGGTTCGCGCAGAATCTGGGCTGGAGTAGCTCGTGTGTTTTTGCTGCTATGTGTCCTTCTCTCTATATATCCTCTCTTTTTCAAACCCTAGCTTCCCTCTTATATACTGGTCTTGAAGCTCAAGTAATGCCTAGATTTGGCCCGAGAGAATCTTAGCTACTTCCCAAATCCAGGAGATCAATATTTAGCAACTCTGCTATCCTGCGCACGCTGATTTCGCTACTTGCTTCACGCAGTCGGTTTGCGCACTGTAGTCCGAATCAGCTATCTCCTTATGCCCTGCTAGCTCCGCAGGTCGTGCATTGCGCTCTAAAAATGCCCGTTAGCGCACATCTGACTTATGCTCCTATTTTATCCTGAAATACAAAAATACCAAAAACCAGTAATCTTGTACACAAAATAATGCAAACAAGCACAGTGTTAAGATCTAAATAGCGCATATAACTAGGCTCTATCAGCGTGCCACCTACCGGTTGAGTTGGAACACAAGGCATACTGGGCATTGCGCACTTGCAATCTGAACCTCGATGAGTGATAGAGCCTATTTATACGCATTATTTAGATCATAACCCTGTGATTGTTTGCATTATTTTGTGTACAAGATTACTGGTTTCCAGTGTTTTTGTATTTCAGAGCAAAACAAGGGCCTAAGTCGGATACGCGCTAACAGGCAGCGTTTAGGACGCGCATCACACAGCCTATGGAGTTAGCGGCGCAAACAGAAGAATCGGCAGAGTCGACAACGGTGCGCTAACCAATTGCGCTAAGCAGATGCCGTGCGCGGGGCGCAGATGATGGTATATCCAAATCCTGACATGACCAGATTAGGAAGTTACCAGGGATGAGCCGCTGAGCAGTCTATAAAGAAGAAGAAGGCTAGGGTTTGAGAATTCATTCATTAATCGATATTACACCATCCATCTTCGTCAGATCAGAGGAGAAAGCGGCAGAACTGGAAAACACACGAGCTTGTTGAGAGGACCTGCGCCAGCCGACTGAGCCAGCCAAGACTGCAACCTGCACGCACTGTTTGCTATTATTTTCTTGGAGACTTTAGTTATTATTTACTGTTTCTATGATGTTTATCACTAGCATGTCTAGCTAAACGCTTAGTATCAGTTGGGCATGAATCTATGAGTATTTCCCTTTGAGACTTGCGCTTAATGCATAGCTTGCTTGCTTATATTTATTATGTGCACATCACTGGCAGCTTGTTACATGAGTAGGGGAAGCATTGAACCGCAATCTTACTCTTGTTGCTTGTTGTTGTTTGTTAAACTAGTTGAATAGCCTGACGGTGCCAACTAGGAGTAACGTGCTAGGTTAGGCAATTACTACCTTGATCGGATTCGTAGTTGTTTAGTCTAGTGTAAGAATTAATAGCACATGAACTTTGATCGGAACATGCGCACATGTTAGGAAGCCTTGATCGGACACTAACATTAGCAAATCGAGCTATAGACATTTAGAGTCGATGATAAGGAATACACTCATAGAGGATTGTCTGCGCCGATACTTCTCATAGTCATAGTACTTAATCTCTATTGCCTGCGCACGTCTAGTGCAATTTCCTGCGTTACGATACCACTGTTTACTTGCGCATCGCGCAAACCAATCACTCACCCCCCAATCTTCGTAAGTGTAGGTCACTGGGTAAAACTGAACTACTTGCTCCCTGTGGAGATCGACCCTTACTTAACCGCTGTACTAGTGGAAGAGGAAGGATTATATTTGACGCGTACAACGACGCGCGATCAAATTTTGGCGCAGTTGTCGGGGAGCAACACAGCTAAGTTTTAGCTAGTTTACGTTTTTTTTCCCTTTTAGTAACTAGTTACTTTCAGTTTGTTTTGTTTTCTCGTTGTTGTTTCTGACAGCGCACAATCAACATCAGCCTGCGCAACCTTGAAACAGTTGCACTGCGCAGATTCTAGTTGCGCACTGACGGACGCAGCAGCATTAGTTATCTTTTAATTTTGTTTTCTTTGTGATTTAGAACAGGTCATGGAGGATAATAGTGTCGTTGGGGACAACTTTGGGGACAGAACCCCAGAGGAAGCAAGAGCACATAACCGCGCAACCCTATTCAGAGAGGAAGTGCAGCGCGAGGTTGAAGCAAGGAGGGCCGCTGAAGTGTATCATGCGCCACCCATGCAACAAGCCGCGCGACGCAGAACAGTGCGCAAGATGTCAGCCCCACTCAAAGTTAACCAGCCATGGTGCATCGTGCTTCCGCTAGGCGGTCATTTTGAACTAAGAAGCTCGCTCATTCATCACATGCCCAAGTTTCACGGGATGAACAATGAAAATCCAGTCAAGCATGTGCGAGAGTTCTTAGTCATTTGCGAGAACATGAAGACCGAAGGGGAAAGCGATGAGGCGCTGAAGATGAAGGCATTCCCATTTTCATTGTGTGACACGGCCAGACATTGGTTGATGAACTTACCAGCCGGATCAATTCACACATGGGAGCAGCTGCAGAAGAAGTTCCTGGACAAATTTTATCCCGCAGCAAAGATCGCGCTACTCAGGAGAGAACTGGCCGCGCCGAGGCAGAGCGCAGGAGAGTCACTGTCAGAGTATTACGAGCGTTTCAGGGAGCTAGAGGCCAACTGCTACAATCATGGCCTGCCCCAGAATGTGCTGATAGAGAACTTCCTGAATGGACTGCTACCCATGGAGCTGAGGTTATTGAACGCATGCGCAGGAGGCGACATTTGCAACATGTATCCAGAAGACGCATGGCAGCTGATAGAAGACTCTGCTGGTCAGGTAAGACATCAGCTAACACTTGAAAATAGTCGTACTCGTTCTGTGCATCAGGTAGAAACAAGCGCTAAGATCAAGGAAATGAAGGCCATGCTGCAGAAGTTGATGAGTGCGCAAAGCGCACAACCAGTTGCGCCAAAGGTATGTGAATTCTGCAGGTCAACCGAGCACAAAACTGATGAATGTACCACACTTTTCGAGGAATCAGGAGATGTCAATGCTCTTGGAGGATGGGATAACAGAGGACCACAAAGGCAGAATCAGCCGCGCTTTGGATTGGCAGCAAATGGATTCAGATGGAAGGAGGAAAATAATTTCCAGAGGCAATCCAAAGACCAGCCCGCGCCACAGCAGACGCAACACGCTGCGCCCTATAATCCGCCGCATCGCCGCACTGACGCACCAGCGCATAACAACCAGCAACCGAGGCGATCTTTGGAAGATATCGTGGGGCAGCTAGCAGACACAGTGCGCAAGAATGACGAGAAGTATGACAAGAGGTTCGAGTCCATTGAAAAGCAGCCATCACAGATCGCTACCACGGTGTATGAGCTGAAAAAGAGCGATGGCAACCTGCCTTCGCAAGTGATTCAGAACCCCAAAGGAGGAGTCAATGCAGTGACACTGAGGACTGGGCGCACAATAGGAGCAGAGCAGACCGCGAAGGCGCCCGCGCAACCAGCTGCGCAAGTCTCGGATCCAGCAAAACAGAATGCGCAACCAGAGCAAGATGCGCAATCAGAAGTGCCAGCCACAAGCCAGCAGGGCGAAGCGCCAGGTATAACACAAATAAACGACAAGGGCACGAATCGTACTAATATACCTGCACCTTTTCCTGTGCAGGCACCATCGGCTAGAAAGGAAGCGCTGGACAAAGAGCTATACGAGTTATTCAGCAAGGTGGAAATCAACATTCCCCTTATCGAAGCAGTTCGGCAGATTCCCAGGTACGCCAAGTTTTTAAAGGAGCTGTGCACAAACAAGAGGAGGAAAGGCGAATGCGCACAGGTAATGCTCAATGCGCAGGCCTCAGCGATCGTGCAACATAAGGTACCACGTAAGTGCCGAGACCCAGGTACGTTCACTATCCCTTGCACTTTAGGTAAGACCACAGTGAGCAACTGCATGATTGATTTAGGCGCATCCATCAATTTGTTACCACTAAAGCCTGCAGGTCTCACTATTCAACTAGCAGATCGGTCTTGCAAACAACCTGCAGGCATGATAGAGGATGTTCTTGTGCGAGTAGGAGAGCTGGTGTTCCCAGCAGATTTTTATGTGCTAGAAATGGAGGGTGAATCAAGCACCAGCAGTGCGCAGATCCTACTGGGCAGACCTTTCCTGATGACCGCGCGCACGAAGATAGACGTATGGAGGGGCACGCTCTCCATGGAGGTTGATGGCAAAGAAATCCATTTCAATATATTCAAGGGGATGCAGCACCCACACGAGGACGCCACAGTGCACGCGATGGAGAGCATTGACGATTTAGTCTCAGATGCGCAATGTGCAAGCGCAACAATAGAACCAGAGCCACTGGCACAGGCAGCGTTGGAGGAGCAGGACGAGGAGCTGAGCAGTGCTGAACCAGAGCTCAGACAGGTACACGGTATAGTTCATATTTGCACTGCTAATAAAATCTTGCCCTCCATTGAACAGGCACCCAAGGTCGAGCTGAAGCAACTTCCAGAACACCTCAAATACATTTTCTTGGGAAATGAGGACACCCTGCCGGTGATCATAAAGAAGGGATTAGAAGAGGAGCAGGAAGTGCGTTTACAGCAGGTGCTGCGCAGGAACCAGCGCGCTATAGGATGGACACTGGCTGATCTGCGTGGAGTGAGCCCGGACGTGTGCATGCATAGAATTCTGCTGGAAGATGGTGCCAAACCATCCAGGGAGGCTCAGCGCAGATTGAACCCAAATATGATGGAGGTAGTGCAGAAGGAAATTCTAAACTTGCTTGACGCAGGAGTCATTTACCCCATCTCGGACAGCAAATGGGTCAGTCCAGTGCACGTTGTGCCTAAGAAGGGAGGAATCATAGTGGAAGAGAATGCGCAAGGCGAGCTAGTTCCCAAGCGCATACAGACTGGATGGCGCATGTGCATCGACTACAGAAAGCTTAACGCAGTAACGCGCAAGGACCATTTCCCGTTACCCTTTATGGACCAGATGCTGGACAGATTAGCAGGTAAGCCCTATTTTTGTTTCTTGGACGGCTATTCAGGGTACAACCAGATACCCATAGCTGCGGAGGATCAGGAGAAGACCACGTTCACCTGCCCGTTCGGTACATTTGCGTTTCGGCGCATGTCATTTGGGCTGTGTAACGCGCCAGGGACGTTCCAACGCCTTGTCATGAGCATTTTCTCTGATATGATTGGTATATGCATAGAAGTGTTCATGGATGATTTTACTGTATATGGAGGTACCTTTGATGCGTGCTTAACTCATCTAGATAAGGTCTTAGCGCGCTGCATTTATAAGAACCTAGTGCTTAATTATGAAAAATGCCATTTCATGGTAACGCATGGTGTAGTGCTAGGACACATCATCTCAGAGGAGGGGATCAAGGTAGACAAAGCTAAGATAGACCTTATTTCTAATCTACCTTATGCCACTAGCGTGCGCGATGTGAAGTCATTCCTCGGGCACGCTGGGTTTTACAGGCGCTTCATAAAGGATTTTTCTAAAATTTGTATACCCCTGTCTAACCTCTTGCAAAAGGATGTGTGCTTCGATTTTACTGGTGAGTGCAGGGCCGCGTTTGATAAGCTGAAGGAAGCGCTGACCAGTGCGCCAGTGATGCGCGCACCAGACTGGAACCTGCCATTTGAACTGATGTGCGACGCAAGCGATTATGCAGTAGGTGCAGTCCTGGGGCAGCGAGTGGACAAGAAACCGCACGCCATCTATTATGCATCGCGCACACTGGACGCTGCGCAGAGGAACTACACCACCACGGAGAAGGAACTTCTGGCAATTGTGTTTGCGCTGGGGAAGTTCCGTGCATATGTTCTAGGCGCTAGGATCATCATCTACACAGACCACGCAGCCATCCGCTACTTAATGTCCAAGAAGGAAACTAAGCCGCGCCTGATGCGCTGGGTGCTCCTACTGCAGGAATTTGACCTGGAGATCAAGGATAAGAAGGGCACAGAGAACACAGTCGCTGACCACCTGAGCAGGATCGTGAAGGAGGAGGAGCCAGGGAAGATCACTGAGACATTTCCTGATGAGCATCTGATGGCGCTGACAGGTAAGGTACCATGGTATGCGCACATTGCGAATTACCTGGTCACAGGTACGTTTCCTCCGCATTTCAATAAAACCCAGTGCATGAGATTGAAACATGAGTCCAAGCATTATATTTGGGATGATCCTTATATGCTTAGAATAGGACCAGATCAGATATTGAGGCGCTGCGTGCCTGACCATGAATTTAACTCTGTTTTGATGTTTTGTCATGCGCACGCATGTGGAGGACACTTTGGTCCCAAGCGCACCAGCAGGAAGGTCCTGGACTGCGGATTTTATTGGCCGCACCTGTTTAGAGACGCATATGACTATTGCAGGAATTGTGAAAGGTGCCAGCGCACAGGAGGCATATCAGCGCACAACGAGATGCCGCAGACGCCAATTCTAGTGGATGAAGTGTTTGATATATGGGGAATTGACTTCATGGGGCCATTTCCTCCGTCTGCAGGATACGAATACATATTGGTCGCGGTGGACTATGTCTCCAAATGGGTTGAAGCTAAGGCCACACGGAAGGATGATGGTAAGACGGTCGCTGAGTTTCTGAAAACTAACATCTTTTGCAGGTACGGGGTGCCTAAGGCAATCATCAGCGACCAGGGGACGCACTTTTGCAACAGGATCGTGGCGCAAGTTTTCAAGCATTATGGGGTGCGCCACAAGACGTCCACTGCTTATCATCCTCAGCCAAATGGACAGGCCGAGGTCTCCAACAGAGAGATCAAGCGCATCCTGGAGAAGACTGTGAGACCATCGCGCAAGGATTGGAGCCAGCGCCTGGACGATGCGCTGTGGGCATACCGCACTGCGCCTAAGACACCAATCGGGACTTCACCGTTTCGGTTGGTCTACGGAAAAGCATGCCACCTGCAAGTAGAGCTAGAACACAAAGCATATTGGGCCCTACGCATTTGCAACCTAAACTTAGATGAGGCTGGAAAGGAGCGCGCGTTTGAGCTGAGCGAATTAGAAGAGCTGCGCCTGGATGCCTATGAGGGACTGCGCAATTACAAGGAGCGGACAAAGGCGTTTCATGACAAGCATATCCTCAGACGCACTTTTGAGCCAGGAGACCAGGTATTATTATTCTCATCACGCCTGAAGCTCATGCCTGGAAAGCTGTGCACCAAATGGACTGGACCGTACACAGTCACCAAGGTTTTCCCCTATGGAACAATCGAGTTAGAAAACGAGCACCGGCATCGTTTTCAGGTAAATGGGCAGAGAGTCAAACGGTATCTAGGAGAACCTTGGGACGACACAGTGCGCGACATTGACTTGGCAGAACCTGAGATAGCAGATGCCCCAGAGGCACCACCAGATGCACCAGAGGGAGAACTGGAAACTATTGCTCACATTTCTTCTTCCTCTTCATCCACCCTCGTTACTGCAGACTTCTCACATATTATCCATGTTGACTACCCTTCTCACCCTTTGCGCAGGACCAAGCAGATCACAGCACATGCACAAGCGCAGGGTCACTCCGGAGCAAGAGTGGGGGAGGTCGCTGGCACGCATTTGAGCACGTAACGAGGTACAGTCGAGCCAACGACGTTAAACAAAGGCACTTGTCGGGAGGTAACCCGACTCGTTTTACTTTTTTATGTCTTTCTTTTAGTCTTTCTAGTGTCTTTTAGTTAGTCTAGGTCTCGTAGTTTTTTTTAGTCGAGCAGCAGTGCGCAGGACCCCTGCGCCAGTCAGGGGGGTATATAAGGGCAGGACTTAGAAAATTTCAGCACTTTTCACACTCGACTGTTACCAGCAGCTCCCGCCTTCACACCTCCGCCCGCTGTCCGGCCCCCAACCCAGCTCCATGCTTTATTGCGCTGCTTTGACTTTTTGTTCTTAGTTTGTATGTTCTTTATTTTGCTTGCATGCATATGTTTTGCATGTGCGCGTTCTCCGTGCGCTTGAGCTTGAGTCGTGGGGACACGGCTTTGTTTAAGTGTGGGGGGGGGGAGCGTTACATTTATATTTCACGTTTTTTTTAGCATTTTTAGTGTAGCTTAGTTTAATTGAAGGAAGCAGTAGCAGTACTGCGATTGAGTGCGGGTTGCGCGCACTGTTCAGCTTGTTTGCCCTATCCATATTGCGTCGTGCGCTATCAACTGTTTTGAGTATATTTTTCGTTTTTCTGCTCCTGTTAGTTGGGATATACAGGGGATGTGGAGTTGACAGAAACGCTCTAGAGAGGCAGTTAGTCGTTCGCGCTTCGGAGGAGAGGTATATGGTCGAGAGCGCGAGTGGAGGCCTGTGCTTCGCGACCTTCAGAACAAGAGAGTGCGCTCAAACACGCAGATGCCGAAGGCAAATACCCAAAAGCGTGGCGAGGTGGGAAAACAGACCACCTTTCCTCTGGAAGTTGAGCCAAGGAAGGCGGGCGCGGGTGTAAACGCGTGCGCCGACCTGCGCAGATAGACCAAGGAGGGAGAGCGGGGCGGTGTTCCATAGCTGTTATCCGGAGGCCGAGACTGGAACCGTTCTGGGAAAGATAGGAATCATAGACAAAGCTGTACAAAAGAAAAAATACCAGCAGATGATATGCACTACAAAAGAATCAGCGTGCGCACAAGTACCAGCGGGCGCAAAATCCACAGAAAATCATCAAAAGGCTTGAGTTCCCAGGAAGTGCGCGGAAGAATCACGCGCGGGAAGAAGCTTGCGCTGTTAACCATATACCCATCCTCGGAGTGAGAGCTGACAACCTGGCGCTTATAAAGAGCTATCTCCCAGCCATCCGAAATGATCTTCATCCCAGCTGAGAGGTAATGAATTTCGAAATCATTATACTTAAACTGTTGACAGCAGTTGTGCGCAGGTGGTAGAGCAGCGCAAGATGATCAATAGTGCAGATCGCGCCAGAGTGCAAGACTGTGCGCTAGACTCCAGAGAGGTAGTAGTATCCGTGCTTGAGTGCTTGTTCGAGGACGAACAAGGGGGGCAAGTGTGGGGGGTTTGATAGAGCCTATTTATACGCATTATTTAGATCACAACCCTATGCTTGTTTGTGATATTTTATGTACAAGATTACTGGTTTCCAGTGTTTTTGTATTTCAGGGCAAAACGAAGGCCTAAGTCGGATACGCGCTAACAGGCAGCGTTTAGGACGCGCATCACACAGCCTGCGGAGCTAGCGCCGCAAACAGAAGAATCGGCAGAGTCGACAACGGTGCGCTAACCAATTGCGCTAATCAGATGCCGTGCGCTAGGCGCAGATGATGGTATTTCCAAATCCTGACATGACCAGATTAGGAAGTTGCCAAGGATGAGCCGCTGAGCAGTATATAAAGAAGAAGAAGGCTAGGGTTTGAGCATTCATTCATTAATCGATATTACATCATCCATCTTCGTCAGATCAGAGGAGAAAGCGGCAGAACTGGAAAACACACGAGCTTGTTGAGAGGACCTGCGCCAGCCGACTGCGCCAACCAAGACTGCAACCTGCACGCACAGTTTGCTATTGTTTTCTTGGACACTTTAGTTATTATTTACTGTTTCTATGATGTTTACCACTAGCATATCTAGCTAAACGCTTAGTATCGGTTGGGCATGAATCTATGAGTATTTCCCTTTGAGACTTGCGCTTAGTGCATAGTTTGCTTGCCTGTATTAATTCTGTGCACATTGCTGGCAGCTTGTTACATGAGTAGGGGAAGCCTTGAACCGCAATCTTACTCTTGTTGCTTGTTGTTGTTTGTTAAACTAGTTGAATAGCCTAACGGTGCCAACTAGGAGTAACGCGCTAGGTTACGCAATTACTACCTTGATCGGATTCGTAGTTGTTTAGTCTAGTGTAAGAATTAATAGCTCATGAACTTTGATCGGAACATGCGCACATGTTAGGAAGCCTTGATCGGACACTAACATTAGCAAATCGAGCTATAGACATTTAGAGTCGATGATAAGGAATACACTCATAGAGGATTGTCTGCGTCGATACTTCTCATAAGTCATAGTACTTAATCTCTATTGCCTGCGCACGTCTAGTGCAATTCCTGTGTTACGATACCACTGTTACTTGGGCATCGCGCAAACCAATCACTCACCCCCCAATCTTCGTAAGTGTAGGTCACTGGCTAAAACTGAACTACTTCCTCCCTGTGGAGATCGACCCTTACTTAACCGCTGTACTAGTGGAAGAGGAAGGATTATATTTGACGCGTACAACGACACGCGATCACTAGGGTTTAAGAATTCATTCATTAATCGATATTACACCATCAATCTTCGTCAGATCAGAGGAGAAAGCGGCAGAACTGGAAAACACACGAGCTTGTTGAGAGGACCTGCGCCAGCCAAGACTGCAACCTGCACGCACTGTTTGCTATTGTTTTCTTGGACACTTTAGTTATTATTTACTGTTTCTATGATGTTTATCACTAGCATGTCTAGCTAAACGCTTAGTATCGGTTGGGCATGAATCTATGAGTATTTCCCTTTGAGACTTGCGCTTAATGCATAGCTTGCTTGCTTATATTAATTCTGTGCACATCACTGGCAGCTTGTTACATGAGTAGGGGAAGCCTTGAACCGCAATCTTACTCTTGTTGCTTGTTGTTGTTTGTTAAACTAGTTGAATAGCCTGACGGTGCCAACTAGGAGTAACGCGCTAGGTTAGGCAATTACTACCTTGATCGGATTCGTAGTTGTTTAGTCTAGTGTAAGAATTAATAGCACATGAACTTTGATCGGAACATGCGCACATGTTAGGAAGCCTTGATCGGACACTAACATTAGCAAATCGAGCTATAGACATTTAGAGTCGATGATAAGGAATACACTCATAGAGGATTGTCTGCGCCGATACTTCTCATAGTCATAGTACTTAATCTCTATTACCTGCGCACGTCTAGTGCAATTTCCTGCGTTACGATACCACTGTTTACTTGCGCATCGCGCAAACCAATCACTCACCCCTCAATCTTCGTAAGTGTAGGTCACTGGCTAAAACTGAACTACTTGCTCCTTGTGGAGATCGACCCTTACTTAACCGCTGTACTAGTGGAAGAGGAAGGATTATATTTGACGCGTACAACGACGCACGATCAATGAGGCTGGTAAGGAACGCGCATTTGAATTGAGCAAACTAGAAGAGTTGTGCCTTGATGCATATGAGGGGCTGCGCGACTACAGCACGCATGAAAGCATTTCACGATAAGTGCATCCTCAGACGCACCTTCGAATCAGGAGACCGGGTGCTTTTGTTCTCCTCGTGCTTAAAGCTGATGCCCGGAAAGCTGCGCAGCAAGTGGACGGGACCATACACAGTCACAAAGGTTTTCCCATATGGAACAATCGAGTTAGAGAATGAGCGCAAGCATCGTTTTCAGGTTAATGGGCAAAGAGTCAAGAAATACTTGGGAGAACCTTGGGATGAGGCCACGCGCGAAGTTGATTTGGCGGAACCAGATATAGAGGATGCGCAGGTTGCTGCGCCAGAGATACAACCTGATGCACCGGAGGGAGAACTGGGAGCTACTGCTTATATATCCTCTCCCTCACTGATTAACCTCGTTACTTATGATGTGTCACATGATTTTGGCCACACTGACCACCTATTTGTTCCTTTCCGCAGGACTAAGGAAAGCATAGCACGAACAGATGCACAGGAGCGCGCAGGAGCAAGTGTGGGGGTGGTCACGTGCGCAAACTTGAGCAAGTAACGAGGTACTGTCGAGCCAACGACGTTAAACAAAGGCACTTGTCGGGAGGTAACCCGACACGTTTTCCACGTTTTATTCTTTACCCGTTTTTTTAGGATTTGAATTTTTAGCTAGTTCAGTACTTGCATATTTTTGAGTCACGTAGCAATGCGCGGGTCAGTGCACAGTTCAGTGCGCAGGACAGATGCGCAGGTCAGAGAGTATATAAGGACAGAAACTTATAATTCCAGACATTCTGCAATTTCGACCATTAGAGCTCTCGCTGCTTCCAGCCAATCTTTGATGTCCGACCATCGATTCCAGCGTTCTTTAGTGAGATTTGAAGAGCACGACATCACCTGCGCACTAGGTAACCTCTAATTTTTCATTTCAGTCGATTTAGTGAGGGTTTGGTGAAAGAAGCCGACTGAGGAGTTTTCACCTAGTTAGCACGCTCTGATTGGTGTTTTCATTGCTGGGTTTTGTTGACAAGAGTGAGGCGCCCATTTGGTAAAGATTTGAGGGTTTAATTCGGAGTTCTAATTTTGGGGTACTTAGTGGAGCGTTGACTACAGTTGACCACTAGATTCTTGAGTCGATCGTCGCAAAAATGAGGCCAGCAGAAAACCAGGACACCTTTGCGTCTTTCGCAAGGAAGTATGACGCCTTCTGGAGATTGGACATGTACGGCACCCCGTGCATCAGCAGGGACTTCCTGCGCGAGGTGGGCTTAGAAGACTTGGTCACGGAGAAGCTCGCGCAGGCCGGGCTGGGAGGTGCTGATGGAAGTAGATAGCGCAGCCAACAAGGAGGACACTTGTGAGTTCCTGGCGTCCCTGCAGATCGCCGACTTAGAGATCTGTTACCGACACCGAGGGGTGTAGTACGTAGCTTCGGCCAAGAGGCTGAAGCGCACCCTGCGCTGTGACAAGGTGCGCGAGCAGGACGTAGATACGCACACCAACCAGGAAGCATGGCGTGAGATGGCGTCGGGCAAACCATTTGCCGCTGGGTGCAGCAGAGGACGTGAGCTGCGCGACCCTTGGATGTACTATCTGTGGCGCATGGTCGCGTACGCAGTCATCGGGCGCTACAAGGATGCGCCAAAGGTCAGCCTACTTGACATGGACGTGCTCAAGGGGTTGTATTACGGGAAGAAGGTGAGGTTTGTGCCGGATATGGTGGTGCACTGGGAGCGGCTCAGCACCAAGGGCCCGCTCACTTGCGGAGGTATGATCACGCATTTGCTGTGTGGGCTGCACGAAGAGCCGGAGGTGCCCAAGCACATGGTTGTTCCAGCCGTCCCTCTAGACCGCACACAGATGCTGCAGTACCGAGCGGTAACTGCTAAGGAAGATGGGTCACTGGAGTGGTGTTACCGGCTGCAGGCTGCTAGGGCACCGAGGCACGCAGCAATCAGAAGAGCGCCCACAGAGAGTAGTGTGTGGCAAGAGGAAGCTGCTGATGATGAGGAGATGGCGAATGTGGAGGCATCAGTCGTGCAGCCAGCTAGGCACATGAGGACACGCGCACAGACTGGAGCGCGCGCGCGGGCGAGTGGGCTGCCTGGGGAAGTTGTGACCATTGACATCAAAGATTCTCCCCCGCGCGCACAGGCAAAGCGGCGTAGACAGGGTGCTGAGGAGGCGCCCGCAGAGTAGCGCATGATGTTTAACATCATGCGCATGCTGGAGTACTTGGCGCCCGAGGGGGCCCATTTAAGCATCAGTCCACCATCTGGGTGGAAATTTGGAGATCCCATTCCCCCTCTTCTCAGTCTGCGCAGGCCACCTCCAGGGTCACCCTTAGAGCAGCGCAAGCCAGCCAGTTCTCCCGCGCAGTCACCGGCACAATCCTCAGTACGCACCCCAGTCATAGACCCGTTGCAAATGCCATCAGAGCCCCCTCCGCAACCCTCTGCACAGATGATAAGATCGCCCTCTAAGGTCACCCCCATCAAAGAGTTAAGTTCAAATTCGATATGGGAAACTGACTCGGAGGAGGAACTTGTAAACCAGCCCGCAGTAGTTTCAGTTGCGCCACCATCCTTTAGCTCTGAGTATGAGACAGAGTCCGTGGACAAGGAGGCACAAGGGTCTGCGTAGGACTCCAGCTCAGAGGATTTCTAGGGCTGCGCAGAGGGCTAGGCGCAAATAATTTCGGGTTGTCCTTTTGCTTTTTGAAAACTATCACTGGATGTCCTGTTCCTATTTTGTGTTGGATATTTTGTGAACTCCTGACCTTATTCCGTTTGCTGCGTTGACTATGTTTTTCATTTTCGTGATGCATTTTACTTTTAGTTTTTAGTTGTCCTAGTAGCATGCATAAGTGCGCTCTCCGTTGCGCTTAAGCTTGAGTCATGGGGACACGTCTCTGTTTAAGTGTGTGTGTGTGTGGGGGGGGGGGGGGGGGGGGGGGGCGGGGGCGTTACATTTACATTTCATATTTAAGCATTGTAGTTTAGCTTAGTTATGTAGTTAGAGGAAATAGTAGCGGTTGTGCACTTGTGTGCGGATTGCGCACACCTTTCGACTTGTTTTGCCTTATTCATCCTACATGAGCTGCCATTAATCATTTTAGTATAATTTTTTTGATTTTTGTCTTTTTAGTTGGGATATACAGGGGATGTGGAGTTGACAGAAAAAGCTCTAGAGAGGCGGTTAGTGGTTTTTGCTTCGAGAGTAAGGTACATGGCTAAAAGCGCTAGTGGAGGCCGGTGCTTCGCAACCTTCGGAACAATAGAGCGCGCTCAGCCACGCAGATGCCAAAGGCGAATACCCAAAGCGTGGCGAGGTGGGAAAACAGACCACTTTTCCTCTGGAAGTCGAGTGTAGGAAAGTGGGCGAGGGCGTAAACGCGTGCGCTGACCTGCGCAAGTAGACCAAGGAGGGAGAGCGGGGCGTTGTTCCATAGCTGCTATCCGAAGGCCGAGACTGGAACCGTTCTGGGAATATAAAAAAAGTGGACGAAGCAGTATAAAAGGAAAAAAACCAGTTGAGATAGACGCAAGGAAAAGAAACCAGCATGCGCACACAACTCCATATTAGCGCATGCGCAAGTCCAAAAGTAAAGAAATCGTTAAGGAAGAAAGGCTTGAGTTCCCAAGAAGCGCGCGAATGAATCACGCACTTAAAGAAACCTGCGCGATTATCCATGTACCAGAAATCGGAGTAGGGACCGACAACCAGGAGCCTATGGAGAGCTATCTCCCAATCATCCAAATTAAATTGCATCCTGGCTGAGAGGTAACAAATTTTGAAATTATTACATTAGAATTGTTAAGGGTTTGTGCGCGTAGGTGATAGAGCAAGGCAAGGTGAACCGATGTGCAGATCGCGCATGAGATTAAGGCTGTGCGCTAGACTTCAGAGAGGTAATTGTATCTGTGCTTCAGTACTTGTTCGGGACGAACAAGGGCAAGTGTGGGGGATTTGATAGAGCCTAGTTATATGCGCTATTTAGATCTTAACACTGTGCTTGTTTGCATTATTTTGTGTACAAGATTATTGGTTTTCGGTATTTTTGTATTTCAGAATATTACAGGAGCATAAGTCTGATGTGCGCTAACGGGCGCTTTTAAAGAGCACAATGCACGACCTGCGGAGCTAGCTAGCAGCGCAAAAGGAGATAGGAGATAGCTGATTCGGACTGCAGTGCGCAAACCAATTGCGCAGAGTGAGTAGCGCAATCAACGTGCGCAGCAAGCCATGCGCAGGATAGCAGAGTTTCTAAATATTGATCATCATTATCTCCTAGATTTGGGAAGTAGCTAAGATTCCCTCGGGCCAAATCTAAGCATTCCTTGGGCTTCAAGACCAGTATATAAGAGGAGGGAAGCTAGGGTTTGGAAGATATAGAGGACATATAGAGAGAAGGACACATAGCAGCAAAAACACACGAGCTCCAGCCAAGATCCTGCGCGAACCACCTGCGCCAGCGGAAAAACAGCAACCTGCAATTGCGCCGACCTGCTACTTTTCCTTGGCTGCTTTAGTTTTATTTATTATTTCTATGATGTTTGTTTCTAGCATGTCTAGCTAAACACTTTGTAACGGTAGGGCATGATTCTATGAAGTATTTCCTTTGAGACTTGTGTTTAATGCTTAGTTCATCTACTTATATTAATTCTATGCATATGGGTGATAATAAGTTGTGCGAATAAGAGAAGCCTTGAACCGCAATCTTATTCTAACTGCTCGTTATTGTAAGTTAAACTGGTTGATAACTTGACGGTGACAATTAGGAGTAACACACTAGGATAATCAGCTACTACTGTGATAGGATTCGTAGTTGCTTAGACTAGTTTCAGGAATTAATAGCTCATGGACTTTGATCGGAACATGCGCGCACGTTAGGAAGCCTTGACCGGACACTAGCTTAAGTAGAACTGCACTATAGATGTTTAGAGTCGATGATAAGGGATGCATTCATAGAGGATTGTCTTCACCGATACTTTTCATAGTCATAGTACTTAATATCTACTGCCCGCGCTCGTATCGTGCGATTCTGCTTTCACTACTGTTCATTCGCGCACCTGAGCGACCCAGTCACTCACAACCCCAATTTCGTAAGTTGTAGGTTGCTAGCTAAGACGAGTCTGCATGCTCCTTGTGGGATCGACCCTGACTTAGCCGCTGTACTAAGTGGAGAAGGAAGGATTAATTTGACGCGTACAACGACGCGCGATCACTTACTGAATCGAAAATGTTGATAATCCGTGATTGGGCGGCGTTCAATAGTGTAGATTAACTCAGGCAATGATCCGTGACTGGGCGACTTGCCTGATGTTATTAGGTTATTTCCATAACTCCATAGTATAATTGAATTGTTTGGATTATTGCATGATTTGTGAGTTAGGCAAGGGTGAAGTTTGATTCTGGAATGTTGAGTTTATTTGCATAATTTTGTTCTTGCGTCAGAATCACTTCATTAGGTAATTATAACTCTTTCATTATTAGAATAGCTAAACGAAGGCACTATCTTGCATTGTATAAATTGTTTTTGACTACAACTTGACCTCTAAAACATACATTGACAACTATAAAGGGTTAAAAATACGCTTGTCAAAATGGTCGTTGCCGGGGAGCAATTGATTAGTGTGTTATTAGTTTAGATTGTGCTAGAGTCTAGACTATTCTTGGAAGTACTTTTTTAATTTTTGTAAAATTTATCCTTCACTAATCACCTGTTTATCTTAAATTGCGAGAATGTATTCATACAATCAACAAGACATGTATCCAAGTGGAGGAAGCTCATGGGATGAGCAACGTTGTTTAGCACCTCATTATACTCCATCTTGGCGACTTGTGGATGAACCGAGTTCTTATTGTGAAGAAAGTGATTATATGACTCGATCATATGAGGAAAATTGGGAAAGCAACCATCATCCATTGATGGGTGAGCAACACTATGAAGATGCACAGTATCAGCAGACCCAATCTCAGAACATTAGGACATCAAGTGTGGAGTCCATGCTCGCTGATTTTCTGGCACAACAGAATAAGCGCTTTCAAGAGACCTCCTCAATGTTTCAGGCAACAAACGCAAGAATTGACAGCCCTGCAAAAATAATGGAGCAGTTGACTATTCAGAATCGAATGCTGGAAAATCAGATTGCGCAGCAAGCAAGCTTAGCAGCAAGAAAACCGGGCGCGACCAATGAATTCATAGACAATGACATCAAGATGGAAGTGGCCAGCCATCAAGAAGTTCATGTTTATGAAGCATTTGCCCCTTCACCCTTATTTATCAATGATGTTAATGACCATGGTGATGTAGTGGAAGAGATGAATCAATTTGAGCCACTACAAATTCAAAATTATGTGGGCTTCGTTGATATGTATCAATTTTGACTAAAGAATATCCTCCCATACATATAGATGTGATAGTGAAGAAAGGTCAAGAGACATTGGCATCTGAGTTACTAATTGAATAATTCACGAGAAGCATGCCAATTGGATATGGAGCATGTTGTGAAGATGTATATCACATTTTGAAACTACCGAGAAGAAGCTCTTACAATCCCTTGGTTCTCAAGGGACTAATATTTATAAAGGGATTGGACTGTCAATTAAACGTCCATATAGCACTTGATGGACGTAAATTCAAATGGGATTTGAAGGTGGATTGACACCTTTGAGCATTGAAGGCCCCGCGAGAAGGGATTCTGGCAAAGGACTTCTCGCTAGTGATTTCTATTGAGCACTTTGCTGAGTCTTGCCAGGACGTTACACTAGGCCTTGACGGGAAGGAACCCGGTTCGTAAGTTTTTATATTTGTTTTGGTTAGCTAAAATTGTGCTTTACATGACATGATGCGCGATTTATATGCTCTCAACTTAAATGCTTATTTCTTTTTCTGGTTGATATTTATTTCTATTTTTATCGCTTAGGGACTAAGCTTGCTCTTTAAGTGTGGAGTGTTTGGGAGCGAATAATCACTACATCATTTCCGTGTACCGTGTTTTAGTTTAGATTGATAGTCATGTTAGTTTAAGAACACTTGCACGCTCAAATTATCTATGGTTTGTTGTTAACTTTCTCACGCTTTATGAGCTACGTCGGTTATCACGGTTCGGTCACAGGACCGTGATGATGCTGTATGGCAGTGATTGACAAAACCAGCACTAGTAAACAAGGAGCAGCTACAGCACAAGTGAACAAGTAGCAGCTACAGCAGAGGATGCTATAGCAGGAGCTTGTTCAAGTTGCTGCAACATCTTTCCGAGAAGCAGCAGCAACCTGGGCTTGGCTAGAAGGCCTGGCAGCTCTACGGAGAACACCAGAAGTTTTTTTTTTAAAGTGCTGTCGAGAATATTCCCGTGGGGTTTCCTAGCTAGAGAAGGAGATTTGTGTTGGAGATCAAAATCAAATTTAAGCTCCTAAAAATTAGGAGATAATTGTTCTTTTTGGGAAATTGCTAAATTCTGGTCTTGCTTAAAGCTGGTGCTGCTATTTAAGAGAGAGGAGTTCAGAGCAAAAAGGGGGATCGAAGCTGAGGGATATACGAGTGCATACACAGAATTCAGAGAGAGCAATTTTGGTGTGCGACGGATGAGTTCTTCGATCATCACCCGAGAGCAGAGCGTGAGCACAGAGCTATGGTGATTGAAGGAGATCAGGACTTACGAAGTCTGATTCGAGCTTGATCTGGAAGCCAATTCAGAGCAGTGGTGCTTGTTGGTTGATCAAGGGCAGCCACGGAAGAACTGACGGGTGTGTGGCTCGGTCGAGTGTCTAAGCGGCAGTTCTCGCTAGTGACAGGAGGTCACTGAGTGAGGGGGAGTATTCCAGAGTGTGCAGCGCTCGTGGAATCGTTCGATCGGCTCGACAAAAGGCTTTGGAGCGACGCGGACAATTGTGCTTCAGCTGTGTGTTACAGCAGTTGCTACAGCAACCCTGCTGAGTGAGTGTAGTTTAGAATAGGCTGAGTCTTGAGAAGTCTGTAGCTATTCTAGATTGACATTTGTAGAGGGTGTGCAGACACAAGTCAGAGCCTGTTCTGATTGTGTCGAGTGATCCACACAAGGTTGAGAAGCATAGGTTGCGTGGAGTTGTAACCGAGTGTACTTGGAGACCTTTGTGTTTAGTGGATTGAGGACTGGAGAATAGTCCTCCCCAGACGTAGGCAGTTGGCCGAACTGGGTGAACAAACTTCTGTCTTGTTATTGTTTGCTGAGACAATTTCCGAGTGAACAAGAGTGTGCTGCAGCAACTGCTTGTTCACAAATCTGTCTGTCAAGAGGCGCTGCGAATTTCAATTGGTATCAGAGCCGGAGCTCAACACACAGAGTAAAAGATCCAATAGTGTCTCTGAAGAAGCCAAGACAATGAAGGAAGGACATAGCACAAACAGACCTCCATTGTTGGAAGAAAGCAACTATGGATATTGGAAGGCTAGGATGAAAGCCTTTCTCAAGGCCATTGATGAGAAGACCTGGAGAGCTATCATGGTCCAGTGGTCTCCCCCAACACCATGGATGAACAGGGAGTCATACGGATAAAGCCTGAAGAACAATGGACTGCTGAAGAGGGAGCTGCAGTAACTGGTAATTCAAAGGCTCTGAATGCGATTTTTGCTGCAGTTGATGCTAACAATTTCAGGTTGATATCAAATTGTGGCATGGCCAAACAAGCTTGGGAAATTCTGCAAACTGCACATGAAGGAACTGATAGAGTAAAGCTGTCAAGATTACAGATCATTGCCACACAGTTTGAGAATCTGAGAATGCTGGAAGAAGAGACTGTCACTGAGTTTAATGCTAAACTCTGTGATCTGGCAAATGAAGCCCATGCTCTTGGTGAACCTATCCCTGAAGAGAAGCTGATCAGGAAAGTCCTCAGATCGTTGCCCACAAGATTTGACATGAAAGTGACGGCCATTGAAGAAGCTCAAAATGTCAGATTCATGAGGCTGGAAGAGTTGATGGGGTCCCTCAAACAATTTGAGATGAAACTGGTTAAAGAAGACCTCACTCCTAAGGACAAGAATATTGGACTGAAGGCTGAAACAGAAGCTAAGAAGCCAGTTCCAGATGATCAGCTGAGTATGCTAGTCAAGAACCTTGGAAAGTTCCTGAAGAACTTGGATTCAAGAACTGGGCAAAGCTCATCCTCACGAAAACAATTCAGAAGAGGTGGGGAAAATAAAAGAAGAGGGAAGGAACCTGCTCAGAATGAAGATGAGAAGAAAGAAATAAAAAAGGGTGTCCGATGCTGGAACTGTGCAGGGTACGGTCATCGACAAATCAACTACACCAGCAAACCGATGAAAAAAAGGGCTCTCTCTGCCAGTGGAAGTGAAGACGAGAAAGATCTGAGTGAGGATGAATGCAACTTGGCCAGATACAGATTAGTCAGAAGAGGCAGAAAAACATAGGAAGAGTGAACCAGCACCTGCTACAGCAACCTCTGTATCACCGTGACAAGAGTCTCAAAGTATAAAAGATGTTATAGCTGCGGGCACAAAGGTCACATAAAAAGGAACTGTCCTTCAGCATATACCGGAAAAGGTTCAGCTAGGAAACCATTCAAGCAGAAACATGCGCGGACTCAGCTTCTCGCGCTTGTCAGCACAGCAAGCACCTCGGACAAGATAAGCTGGTATTTTGACAGTGGTTGTTCAGGGCACATGATAGGAGAAAGATCCTTCTTGAAAAACATAACTCCCTGCCTGGAACAACGGGTGAAGTTTGGAAACGGCCTGAGAGGAAGAGTCCTAGGAAAGGGAACTTTGGCAGTTGAAGGAATGCCAAACCTGAGCAATGTCTTGCTAGTGGAAGGACTGAAGGCAAACCTCATAAGCATTAGTCAGCTGTGTGATGGAACTAAACAGGTGAAATTTACGAAAGACTCGTGCAAAGTTTTCGACAAATCTGGAGAATGTTTAATGGAAGGAGCCAGATCAAAAAGTAATTGTTATCTTCTCAACGTGAGTTCAAACTCACCGGTTCCGAAATGTATGCTGACAAAGGCCGAGGAAATGATTCTATGGCACAGAAGGATGGGGCATATTAACCTGAGAACTTTGAAGAGAATTGCAACAGAAGGGCTAGTCAGAGGAATACCGCTGATAAAAGGGGAGACAAACTCTATCTGTGGAGATTGTCAAATTGGGAAACAAAAGAAGGCTTCACACCCAAGAGTCAAAGATGTAGGTACTACCAGACCTCTACAGTTGATTCACATTGACCTGATGGGACCGATGGAAGTTGAGAGTCTGGGCAGAAAAAGGTATGCTTTCGTCTGTGTTGATGACTACTCCAGATTCACCTGGATTGATTTTATTAGAGAAAAATCAGATACTGTGAAAGTTATAGTGTCACTGGTGTCCCGTCTAGAGCAAGAGAAAAATCTCAGAATCAGCAGCATTCGCAGTGATCATGGTAGGGAATTTGAAAACGAAGCTGTGGATGATTTCTGTCGTCAAAGGGGTATCTCACATCAGTATTCTTCTCCCATCACCCCTCAGCAGAATGGTGTAGTGAAACGAAAGAATCGAACAATTCAAGAAATGGCCAGAGTCATGATTCATGCTAAGAGGGTTCCTCTGAGATTTTGGGCAGAGGCCATGAACACCGCATGTTACATCATCAATAGAGTCACCTTACGGAGAGGAACCAACCAGACCTGCTATGAGCTATGGAATCAGAAGAAGCCCACAGTTAAATATTTCCACATCTTTGGGAGTGACTGTTTCATTCTGAGAGATCGGGAGTATAGGAAGAAACTTGACCCAAAGAGTGATCCTGGAGTGTTCTTGGGTTATTCGATAAACAGCAGGGCTTATCGAGTCTATAACCAGCGGACAAATACAGTAATGGAATCCATAAATGTAGTAGTCAATGATGCTGAAGAAGTCCCTGCCACTGATACTGCCACTGATGATGAAGACTCTGACCTTGAAGAGGTGCCTGTCAGTCAGAACAGAAGTGAACAAGCTGTAGCTCCAGAAGATGCTACAGCAAGTGCTGAAGCAGAAAATCCAGATGAACAATTAGAAAGCCTGTCTGAAGATCTGAATACTAAGGCTCCTGATCCACCTTCAAGGAAGCCTCCGAAGAAGATTCAGAAGAATCATCCCCTGACAAATGTGATTGGAGACCTGGCAGAAAGAAGAAGAACCAGAAGCCATGCTTACCTCAATACATGTTTTTTGTCCAGCATTGAACCTAAGAACTTCAAGGAAGCCATGAGTGATGAATTCTGGATGATGGCGATGCAGGAAGAACTGGCAGAGTTCGAAAGACACGATGTTTGGGACCTGGTGGACAGACCCAATGGAGTGAATATTATAGGCACAAAGTGGATCTTCAAAAACAAAACTGATGAAAAGGGAAACATCACAAGGAATAAAGCCAGACTGGTTGCTCAAGGATACTCTCAGATTGAGGGCCTAGATTTTGAAGAAACGTTTGCTCCAGTTGCTCGTCTGGAGGCCATCAGACTCCTTCTAGCCATGTCTTGTTTCCTTGGGTTTAAACTGTATCAAATGGATGTCAAAAGTGCGTTCCTGAACGGAGACCTCTCTGAAGAAGTATATGTTTCTCAGCCAAAAGGCTTTGAAGATCCTCATCACCCAGAGCATGTATATAAGTTGAAGAAAGCCTTATATGGACTGAAACAGGCTCCTCGGGCATGGTATGAGAGGTTGACAGTGTTTCTGGAAAAACATGGCTACAAATGAGGGGAAGCTGACAAAACTCTATTTGTTAAAAGAACCAAGTCAGATGTGATCATTGCACAAATCTATGTGGATGATATTGTCTTTGGATCAAAGTCTCAGCATCTGGTGAAGCAGTTTGTGGATCACATGCAGCAGGAATTTCAAATGAGCATGGTCGGAGAACTGTCATATTTTCTTGGTCTGGAGATTACCCAGAAAGAAGATGGCATCTTTATTGCACAAAGCAAATACAGCAAGAATCTTGTGCAGAAATTTCAGCTAGATAAGGCCAGTCACAAACGAACCCCTGCTGCCACTCATGTCAAAGCCATCAAAGATGAACATGGAGTGGAAGTGAGTCAGAAAATCTACAGAAGCATGATTGGGAGCTTGCTGTACCTGACTTCCAGCCGCCCCGACATTTCCTTTGCAGTAGGAGTCTGTGCCAGATTTCAAGCCTGTCCCAAAGATAGTCACTTGCAGTTGGTCAAGCGAATCATTCGGTATGTTGGAGGAACTGTGAACTATGGCTTATGGTATACTAAGGACACAAATGCTAATCTGGTAGGATACAGTGATGCGGACTAGGCAGGATGCTCAGAGGACAGGAAGAGCACTTCGGGAGGATGCTTCTTCCTAGGAAATAACCTGGTGTGGAAGCAAAACAGCTTTTCTTTATCCACAGCCGAGGCTGAATACATAGCTGCTGGGAGCTGCTGTACACAAATGTTGTGGATGAAGCAAATGCTGAGTGAGTATGGTCTTGATCAAGATGAAATGACTCTCTACTGTGACAACATGAGTGCCATCAGCATATCTAAGAATCCGGTTCAGCACAGCAGAACCAAGAACATTGACATTCGTCATCACTTCATCCGTGATCTAGTAGAAAAGAATATCATTGCGCTACAGCATGTGGTGTCTGCCAAAGAGCTTGTTGATATCTGCACAAAAGCTCTGGATGCAGTCCGATTCGAAGATCCGAGAGCCTCCCTGGGGCTCTGTGTATTGCCTCCCTAGGGAAGCCAGGAGCACCCCCTTGTCATTTATTCCAAAAAGGGGGAGGAGAAGAGAAGGAGAAGAAGGGGAGGTTAAGGGAAAAAAAAACAACACAACAAACAAATCTCTGTATGGTTTTATCAAAATGCCAAGGGGGAGATTGATGATGCTGTATGGCAGTGATTGACAAAACCAGCACTAGTAAACAAGGAGCAGCTACAGCACAAGTGAACAAGGAGCAGCTACAGCAGGGGATGCTATAACAGGAGCTTGTTCAAGTTGCTGCAACATCTGTCCGAGAAGCAGCAGCAACCTGGGCTTGGCTAGAAGGCCTGGCAGCTCTACGGAGAACACCAGAAGATTTTTTTTTTTTAAAGTGCTGTGGAGAATATTCCAGTGGGGTTTCCTAGCTAGAGAAGGAGATTTGTGTTTGAGATCAAAATTAAATCTAATCTCCTAAAAATTAGGAGATAATTATTCTTTTTGGGACATTGCTAAATTCTGGTCTTGCTTAAAGCTGGTGCTGCTATTTAAAAGAGAGGAGTTCAGAGCAGAAAGGGGGATCGAAGCTGAGGGATATACGAGTGCATACACAGAATTCAGAGAGAGCAATTTTGGTGTGCGACAGACGAGTTCTTCGATCATCACCCGAGAGCAGAGCGTGAGCGCAGTGATTGAAGGAGAAGGAGATCGGGACTTGCGAAGTCTGATCCGAGCTTGATCTGGAAGCCAATTCAGAGCAATGGTGCTTGTTGGTTGATCAAGGGCAGCCGCGGAAGAACTAACGGGTGTGTGGCTCGGTCGAGTGTCTAAGCGGCAGTTCTCGCTAGTGACAAGAGGTCACTGAGTGAGGGGGAGTATTCCAGAGTGTGCAGCGCTCGTGGAATCGTTCGATCGGCTCGGCAGAAGGCTTTGGAGCGACGCGGACAATTGTGCTTCAGCTGTGTGCTACAGCAGTTGCTACAGCAACCCTGCAGAGTTGAGTGTAGTTTAGAATAGGCTGAGTTTCGGGAAGACAGTAGCTATTTTAGATTCACATTTGTATAGGGTGTGCAGACACAAGTCAGAGCCTGTTCTGATTGTGTCGAGTGATCCACACAAGGTTGAGTAGCATAGGTTGCATGGAGTTGTAACCGAGTGTACTTGGAGACCTTTGTGTTTAGTGGATTGAGGACTGGAGAATAGTCCTCCCCAGACGTAGGCAGTTGGCCGAACTGGGTGAACAAACTTCTGTCTTGTTCATTGTTTGCTGAGACAATTTCCGAGTGAACAAGAGTGTGCTGCAGCAACTGCTTGTTCACAAATCTGTCTGTCAAGAGGCGCTGCGAATTTCAGACCGCCGGTTTGACACCGAACCAGACCGGAATTGATTTCTAAAATCGGCCCAATAGATTTTGGTATAAATTAGTACCTACAATCCATAGTATAATTGAATTGTTTGGATTATTTCATGATTTGTGAGTTAGGCATGGTTGAAGTTTGATTCTGGAATGTTGATTTTATTTGCATAATTTTGTTCTTGCGTCAGTTTTATTTGCATTAGGTAATTATAACTCTTTCATTATTAGAATAGCTAAATGAAGGCACTATCTTGCATAGTACACACGTATTTGCTCCTTGGATCGACCCTTGGCTTACCAAGGTTATAAATTATTTTTGACTACAACTTGACCCCTAAAGCATACATTGACAACTATAAAGGGTTAAAAATACGCTTGTCAGTACTTTATCAGTTGCATAGATGATTACTCACATTTTGGCTACCTATTTCTTATACATGAGAAATCATAGTCTCTAGATGTGTTAAAAGTCTTTAAGGCTGAAGGTGACTTGCAACTCAACAAGCAAATTAAGAGCGCCAGATCAGACCATGGAGGTGAGTACTATGATGGCTTAGGAGCACAGCGTCCAGGACCATTCGCTTTATACCTAGAGGAATGCGGGATCGTACCTCAGTACACCATGCCAGGTTTACCTAGCATGAACGGTGTAGCTGAAAGACGAAAGTGGACTTTGAAGGATATATTAAGAAGCATAATTAGTCATTCTTCATTACCAGAGAGCCTCTGGGGTGAAGCACTTAAGACAGCAATGTATCTCCTTAACCGTGTGTCAACCAAAGCGGCTGCTAAAACACCTATTGAGCTTTGGTGTGGGAGGAAGCCCAGTCTAAATCATTTGCATGTTTGAGGATGTCCAGTTGAGGCGAGACCTTATAGGCCTCATGAAGGTAAATTGGACTCCAAGACAGTTAGCAGCTACTTTATTGGCTAAGTGGAGCGATCGAGGGGTTTCAAATTTTATGATCCTACATCCATAAATATTTTTGAGACGGGAAATGCAACATTTTTTGAAGATGTTGAGCTTGAGGGGAGAAATTTGGCCAGAAACATCGTCTTTGTGGAAGAGGGATCAACTACTACTTTTGACATTGATCAGGTTCTTTTACCCATCATTGATTAAGAAGTAGACTTCGATCATCAACCTACTCGCAATGCTGTTCAAACCCCAGTTCTGGATTAGGACAATATTCCTGATGTTCAAACTCAACAACCTCAAGAGGCAGTGCCACTTCGTAGATCCATTAGAGAGAGGAAAAATGCGATTCCGGATGATTACATCGTATATCTCTTGGAACATGGGGAAAATGGATTGTTGGAAGATGATCCAATCAATTTCTAGCAACCCATGGATAGTTCAAACTCTCAGAAATGGATTGATGTTATAAATGAAGAGTATAAGTCTATGCAAGACAATGGAGTTTGGGAACTTGTCCCTTTACCAGAACATACGATACCCATTGGTTGTAAATGGATATTTAAAACCAAGAGGGACTCTAATGGTAGTGTCGAGAGATTCAAAGCTCATCTTGTAGCTGAAGGCTTTACTCAGAAGGAAGGGATTGACTTTAAAGAGACCTTCTCTCTTGTTTGTTCGAAGGACTCTTTTAGGACAATCTTGGCACTAGTTGCACACTTTGATCTTAAGCTGCATCAGATGGATGTTAAGGCGGCGTTTCTCAATGGTGACATTGACGAAACAATTTACATGGTACAGGCAGAACATTTTGTGTCTGAGGATGCAAAGAATATGGTTTGTAAGCTGAGGAACTCCATCTATGGGCTGAAGAAAGCTTCTCGTCAGTGGTACTTTAAGTTTCATCATATTCTTGTCTCGTATGGCTTTGAGGCAAATCCGATGGATGAGTGTGTATCATAAGTTTAGTGGGAGTAGGCATATTTCTTGGTTATATATGTCGATGATATACTGCTAGCTACTAATGATATGAGGACTTTGCGCGGCACTAAGGAATTTCTGTCAAAGCATTTTGAGTTGAAAGACCTTGGTGATGCATTCTTTGTTTTGGGAATCCTGATACTCAGAGGCCGTTCGAATGGTATCTTAGGATTATCACAAAGGAATTATATTGAGAAAGTTCTCGTAAGATTCGGCATGCAGAGCAGTAGACCATTGGACACCCCTGTCACTAAAGGAGACAAGTTTAGTCTCGATCAGTACCCTAAGAATACTTTGGAAATTCAGGAGATGCAGCAGCTTTCGTACCCTTCGGCTGTAGGAAGTTTGATGTATGCTCAGTTGTGTACGCGTCCTGATATCGCGTACATTGTTGGTATGTTTGGAAGATATATGAGTAATCCGGGAGTGGATCATTGGAGAGCAGTCAAACGAGTTATGAGCTATTTGCAGGGAATAAAAAAATATAGGCTCACGTATAAGAGATCAAATCATGTTGAGAGCATTGGATACTCCGACTCTGATTTTGCTGGATGCCAAGATAGTAGACGATCCACGTCAGGCTATATCTATCTGTTAGCTGGGGGAGCCATTTCTTGGAGGTCTGCCAAACAAACGCTCGTTGCTCCATCGACTATGGCGACATAATTTGTAGCTTGTTTTGAGGCATCAAATCATGGCATATGGCTGCGAAATTTTTCACTGGAATGCGCATTTTGAGTGATATTGAGAGACCACTGAAGTTATACTGTGACAATAAATCAGCAGTGATGTACGCCAACAACAACAGGAACACTACGAAATCAAAGCATGTTGATACAAAGTTCCTGGTTGTGAAAGAAAAGATACAGAGTGGAAAGATATCCATAGAGCATATTGGGACGAAGACTAGATAGCGGATCCGCTTACGAAAGCATTGACACTCAAGGTCTTTCATGAGCATGCAGCTCACATGGGTGTAATCTTGTTTGAGGATATTCATGATTAGTGGAAGTTTGTATTTTTGTATTGATGCTCTATGAGATGTACAAATTTTTCTATCTATATATTTTGGATTATGTTCTGCAGAAATTATGTTTATATGGTACAGTGTGTATGATTTTGTTGATCTCACCTTTGAGGAGACCAGTTGGAAATAGGCATGTGTAGAGCACATTTCATGTAATTTTCATGCTACGCACCACGATGGATCCATGCCATTTAGCTATGTTGGCATACGTGACAAGCACGGTCGAATTACGATGATGATTACGAAAGCCGCTTTGATCCTATGTTTGCATAGTTAATGGACCAGATAATTTTTGATATACCTGTTCTGGCATGATAGCAGTTTTGTGCACACTTTTTGAAATTTCACAGCGTCTCACTTAGATAGATTTGTGAACTAGCAGTTGCTGCAGCACACTCTTGTTCACAAGAAATAATCTCAGCAAGCAATGAACAAAGACATAAGTTTGTTCACCCAGTTCGGCCAAACTGCCTACGTCTGGGGAGGACTATTCTCCAGTCCTCAATCCACTCAACCAAAGGTCCCAAGCACACACGGTTACAACGCACGCAACCTATGCTACTTTAACCCCGTGTGGATCACACAACACAATCAGAACAAGCTCTGATTTGTGTCAGCACACCCTCTACAATATGTCAGTCTAGAATAGCTACAATCCTCTCAAAGAACTTAGCCTATTCTATACTACACTACTCAGCAGAGTTGCTGCAGCAACAGCTGTAACACACAGCTGAAGCACAATGTCCGCGTCGCTCCAAGGCCTTCTGCCGAGCCGATCGAACCACTCCAAGAGCACTGCACACTCTGAGTAACTCCCCCTCACTCAGTGACCACCTGTCACTAGTGAGTTCTTCCGCACGAACTTCCACCGAGCCTTCCACCCGTCAGTTCTTCCGCGGCTGCCTTTGATCAACCAACAAGCTCCAAAGCTCTGAATTGGCTTCCAGATCAATGCACAAATCAGTCTCTGCAAGACCTGATTCTCTTCTGCAATACTCACCACAGCTCTGCGCTCAACGCCCTGCCCGTGTGTGTTTGATCGAAGAACAACGTCCGTAGCACCCAGAAAATCCCTTCTCTGAAATCTGTGTCTACTCTCGTGTATCACTCAGCTTCGATCAACCCCCTTCAGCCCTAACACCTTTTGCTTAAATACCAGCACCACTTTAAGCAATTTCCAGGTTTTAGGCAATTGACCCACAAGATCAATTATCTCCTAAAAACTAGGAGATTAGATTTGATTAATATCCTCAATGCAAATCTCCTTCCTCTGACCAGTAAACCTTGCTGGAAGATGCTCAACAGCATTTTTAGAAAATCTTCTAAGAGCAAGAACACAACTGCCATACCTTCAAAACTCACCAAGAACATAACTGCTACTCGGACAGTTGATACAGCACTTGAACCAGCACCTGCTGCAGCATCCCTTGCTGTATCTGCTGCTGGCTGGCCTGCTTGATTGATTTAGCTGCAGCAGCTCCTTGTTCACTTATATTGATTTTGTCAACCTGTCATACTGCATCATCACTTTTGTTTATACATTTACTAGGTTACACATGCGGTCTAGTGGGAGATTATTAGATTATTATTATTAATCTAATTTGAACCGAATGTGTAATTTAGATAATTGTATATATGTTATCATTGTGATAAGCTTGAATAATGTGATATAATCCTTTTTGAAGCTTATCAGGTATAATTTTATTCGTGAAATATATTATGTAAGTACCTAGAGATAATTATAGAATTTTTTGAGAGACGGAATCCTTGATTATCTGAATTATATCTTCTCGTGTAGAAGATATAAATATGAGTTATGGTCTCCCGATCTATCATATCGTTCTCCAGTTTCTTACCCTCAAAGAAACTTACCCAAGAGACATACGGTTAGACTGGAAGCACCAACTCAGGCTTTTGTGGTGCAGTTTACTTTCTCAATGGAATCAAGTATGTTTTATTTTACAGTAATCAGGTATGCTTAATTATTCTGGTATGGATTTGATTCTGTTAATTCATTGCACTGTATAATTATGATCCAACACAAAACTCATGTGATACTCAGCTTCCAGTCCAAGTCGTCTAACTCAAATTTGTAATGAGACTATGAAAAAATAATTGATAGGAAGGGATTGGAAACCATGCCTATCATAAATAAAAACATTGCACCAATCTCTCTCCTCTTTGGAAGCATGTATTTTTGGACTTTAGTTTGTAGTCGTCTGATTAAGACATAGACTTGATAGTACTGTATAGTTAATGAAGTTGAAGAGGTAAGTAACCTTGGCAATTTGCAATTATATTTATACAGGCGAAGCGTGATATGCAATTATGACTTTTAAAATTTGGTATCTTGCTAGCTATCTGCCCGTGGGTTTTGAATATTCCTAAATTGATCATTTAAATAAAATTTGCAGTCGACAACTTCATATTTGAGCCCTATTAATTTAATGTCCCATTCCTTTTGTCACCAAATTTACATTTCAGAAACAATAAACAGAGATTGCGTTAATTTCACAGAACTCTCTCTGATCAGCATCTCAAAAAGTTGTCAATCTTCTTGGCGTTCAAGTTTTAGGGCCAAGGAAGAAAATGTGACAATCAAAGAGAATAGTAAAATAACATGCATCAGATTTGAGCAAATAACATATAATACACAACTTTGTAAGAGACGTGTCGTAATCAACTCAGCTCTAAATTTTAATAAGATTCCATATGGGATGCAATAAAACAGAAAGTCAAGGGCTCAGCAGCAATTTAAAAATAAACTTAAAATAATTTCAACTTCAAAGCACGATCGATTGAGCTTGACAACATTCCATATATAAGGAGATAACACTCCCTCCTCCCTCTTCACCATCTTCATCTCAAGAAGCCAAAGCTAAACGCAGCAGCATCATCTTCTTCTTGTTCAGACCTTGTATACAGTTCTTTGTGTTTTCCATCAATGGCGTCACTCACCGACCTTATTAACCTCGACCTTTCCGGCAAGATCATCGCCGAATACATATGGTGCGTGCTCTGTTTCCAACGTTGACTAGCAATGAGTTGCATGGTTTTTAAAATGATTGTTGCAACAGGGTTGGTGGATCTGGAATGGACCTCAGGAGCAAAGCCAGGGTACACAGTTTCTTGCTTTTGGATTCATAATCAGTTTGGTTGTAATGTTTTTGCTGAGCGTTGAATGATCATTCTCAGACACTGACTGGACCAGTGGATGACCCATCCAAGCTTCCCAAATGGAACTATGACGGCTCCAGCACCGGCCAAGCGCCTGGCCAGGACAGTGAAGTCATTATCTAGTAATAGATTCCTCCTCACCCCTTTTCATTTCAAAGTATCATCATAACATTTTTGGAGGAAACATAATTTCATGATAAACATGTTTTGTTCTAACAAATAGCCCTCAAGCCATATTCAGAGATCCATTCAGGAGAGGGGAGCACATCCTTGTAAGTGGTTCATTTTTGTTCAAGTTTTTCTGATTGAATTTTTTAACGAAATTTCTGTGGGTTGCAGGTGATGTGTGACACATACACGCCTGCAGGAGAGCCAATTCCAACCAACAAGAGGCACAATGCTGCTAAGATCTTCAGCAATCCTGCCGTTAAGGCTGAAGTTCCATGGTCATACATTTTTTTTTTCTTTTGTGGTTCATTGGAATCATCAACATTGTGAAAGATGAATAATATTCGTGAAAAATGATGGGAACAGGTTTGGTATAGAGCAAGAATACACTTTGTTGCAGAAGGATGTGAAGTGGCCCATTGGATGGCCTGTTGGTGGTTATCCAGGACCTCAGGTACTTGACACAACATTATCCCAATATATTTTCTTAGAATTAACATATGACTTGGCTCTCAATACTCAGGGACCATACTACTGCGGTATTGGAGCCGATAAGGCTTTCGCTAGAGATGTGGTGGATGCCCATTACAAGGCCTGCATTTATGCCGGCATCAACATCAGTGGTATTAACGGAGAAGTCATGCCAGGACAGGTTCATTTTGTTGTCTTCTTAGGTCCCATTGTGTAACACAAGAATCAGAATTTTCATCCTGCTTAACGGGGAATTATTATAACCTTGCTTAATTAGTGGGAGTTCCAAGTTGGTCCGTCCGTTGGAGTCTCTGCTGCCGACGAGATCTGGGTTGCCCGTTACATTCTTGAGGTATGTATTAACACTACCTCTCTCTCTCTCTATTCAATAAGTTCATGCCTATCAAAAGTCCTGTTGCATCTATCTTACACCGCTTGTGGAAAAATATATATGATGACAGAGGATCACAGAGATTGCTGGAATCGTTGTCTCCTTTGACCCCAAGCCAATCCAGGGTGACTGGAATGGGGCAGGTGCTCACACAAACTACAGGTGCTGTTTCGGCATTGATTTTATTTGGCTTCCGACTCTAAGCGGCCAGCGGAACTAAATGAGATTGATCATGATTTTGCAGCACCAAGTCCATGAGGGAACCGGGAGGCTATGAAATCATCAAAAAGGCGATCGAGAAGCTCGGGAAAAGGCACAAGGAGCACATTGCTGCCTACGGTGAGGGAAATGAGCGTCGTCTCACTGGTCACCACGAGACAGCCGACATTAACACATTCAAATGGGTATGAAGAAGCGCTGCAAACTGGATAAACCTCTCCCATATTAAATGTTGACGGTTTCTTTGGCATTGTGATACTGCAGGGTGTTGCGGACCGTGGAGCGTCAATTAGAGTTGGCCGAGACACGGAGAAGGAAGGAATGGGTTACTTTGAAGACAGGAGGCCTGCCTCCAACATGGATCCATATGTTGTCACCGCCATGATTGCAGAGACCACCCTTTTACTCAAATGAAGCCGCCTTCAAGAGGCTGCCTTTCCAGGATATTTTTATGCGTTCTTGTTTTTTTTTTTTTAATTTACAAAGTGTAACTCTTATTTGGGTCTTCGAGATCTTGGAAGACTTTGGTGTAGCACAATGCCTGCCTGGTGCGTGAATGTGTGTTTATATCTGCTTTCTTTGTGTTCCTAGACAGGAAGGAACGCTCCGCTCTTTAATTTGTTTTATTCTGTCAATTACATCTTGGTTAATGTCATTTATACTTATATTTCACTCATTTCCTGCGGTAATCTTGTTCTAACTTTAAATATCAATGCATGCACTTATTCCTCTATAATCTTCAATCCTAACTTTACACAGTTACCAAATGATAAAAATAAAAACTGAAACAGTATAATCTTTTGTATCCTGTAGTTCGTCGAAAAAAATTGAGTTCTGCCCTTGTTTAAGTTTTGAGTTTTACAAATACGGCATTTTGAGTTTGAGTTTCAAAACTACCGTGTTTTCTAAGACAACGGTTCTAGCCAAACCGTTGTCTTGAGAAATTCTGTGACAACGGTTTCAGAAAAACCGTTAACTGCAATTTTCAAATGACAACGGGCTTGGTTAGCCCGTTGTCATGGCCAACCGGCCCAATAAGTTTGACGGGTTTGATGAAACCGTCGTCTCATTAAAAATAATCTCTCTTCCAGCAATCTTTCTTCTCGCCTTCTCTTCTGTTGTAGGTTTTTTTCCAGATTTGTGCGCCCTCAATCTCCGCTCGCAGGCAGTCAGCAATCAGGCTCTGCGCCTCCCATCTGCGCTCAGTCAGCAATCAGGCTCTGCGCCTCCCATCTGCGCTCACAGATTTGTGCGCCCTCAGATTTGTGCCTCCGTCCCTGCTCTCAGTCCCTGGTCTCAGCCTCTCAGCCCTCAGGCAGTAAGCTCTCTCAGTCTCAGGCTCTCAGCCACTACTGCGGAGTTCGGACTTATGAACTTCGGATTCAAAGAAGCTGCCTGCCTCTTACCTTGATTAATCTGTCAGGCGGTGACCCTCCTCCGTCGAATTCTACCGTGTTTTCCGAAGGCGAACGACTCCTCGCTCATCACGATCCTCGGATTTACGAAGCCAAGGTATGGTTATGATATACACCTCTTTGGTTGTGTGCAATTTGGGTGTCGTGGTTGAATTGATTCGGCATATCTGGATTATGCGTAAAGCAGGTTTTCTTTGTTAATTTGAATATTGATACAAGAGCATGGAATGAGTAATATTCTCTTTAAATTTATGATTTAGTTTGCAGTAGATATTATTTTAGAAAAAAATTCATAACTACGTTAACACCAGTTGGGAAAGAAAGTTTGATTGGAGGGTTGTGAAGAGAATTCTTGGAATTGGTTGTTTTCAGTTGCAGGATCTTTATGAATTCATAGTTTTAACGGTATTATTTGTACGTGATGATAAATAAATATGTAATGGAAGTTGATTACATCCGGAGAAAAAATATAAGCTGTATGACAGATTTATTGATGAATGCCGTGCGGCTTTGCTGGAATTTATTTGGTTGAAAAATGCCGTGCGGGTTTGTATGTTTTTATAAGCAAATGTATGTTTGTTTAGGGTTTATAATGCCGTGCAGGTTTAGCTATGTTTATTTTTGATGGGTTGTATCATATAAAAGTTGTGCTGCTGAATTTGAGTACATATGGACATTTGAAGTTGTGCTGCTGTCAACCTGCATACAGCAAATTTAAACATAGCTAAACATAGCACCAGGTTGATAAGGTAGCAAATTTAGGCCACCAATAACATACATCTTTCTGTTAAAAGCCATACAACCAAAATAAAACCTGCATCAGTAAAATTAAACTGAATTACTATTTAGTATTTACTAATAAGTGGTTTGAAGCATAACTTCTCAAATCCAGCCAGGAGAAAATCAAGGACAATGGTGAATATGTTAACCCTCTTCACGATTTAGTCCATAAAATGGTGTGCAAATAACTAAAATAAGACGCATATATTACGAATCATATACAAATGCAAAACTAATAATTAAAAAAACAATTGTGGGACTTGTATCCGGTGTCAACCTGGTGCTATGTACCTAAATTTGCTGTATGCAGGTTTAGCTATGTTTATTTTTGATGGGTTGTGTCATATAAAAGTAATGTCATGTTAAGCAAATTCATGGTTACCATGTATATAGAAGGAAATTCATCTCATATTAAGGTAATGTCAGTTGAGTACATATGGACATTTGAAGTTGTGCTGCTGTCAAGTACATTTGGTTAAAATACATCGTATTGGTAAAATATATATATGGACATTTTATTTGTGTTAGTTGTGATGTATTTGTCACACGATCAAAATGGTGTTTTGCAGAAAGTAGATATATTTGTTGGATTGATACGGTCATATTTTTTTCATTCGAAAGAATAATAATTATTCAAGGACATTATACAGATAAATGAACATGTTTTTTAAAATTTTCCGTGTACAGATGGATATCGACCAGATTGATCAGCCTGGTCCTATTGACGATTCTGTATTGAGCCAGCAGGGAACCCATCGTTCGGAGGCAGTCTGGAATGATCAGGTTAGTTATTGGGCATTTATTGATTTGAAATTTACATGAATGTTTTTCATAATTTGATGTTCCTATATATTGAATTGGTGTAGGGTGGGGCAACTTTGAAGGTGGTTCATAGACGGATGTGGGAGATGGACCCTCGTATCGTTCCGTATGTTGTCCGAGCAGGATTCTACCCATGGACCCAAATACAAAATATCGAAGCTGATTGGGCACTGTTGACTGCTTTAGTGGAGCGATGGCGACAGGAGACGCATACTTTCCACCTTCTGACGGGAGAGGCCACGATCACATTGCAGGATGTAGGCCTTCTCACCGGTTTGCCCATAGAGGGAGATGTGGTGACTGGTAAGGAGGAAGCTGAGTGGGAGACGATTTGCGTTCGACTTCTGGGTGCAGCTCCTGAGTGTAGTTTTTCGCCTTCCCATGCGAAGAGGAGATGGTTTTTGGACAATATGAGGATTGTACCGGAGGACGCAACAGAAGTTGTAATGCAACAATATGCGCGAGCTTACATTTTGTGTATGCTACCGCCACGAGTAACTTTCCATCGTACTTCCCGTACATATGGGTACCATCGACACACAATACGGGACGACAACGTGTAAAAGCTTGGATTGTTGGTCCGAATGCCCAGAACACCCGATGTATGGTCATACAATCATTCTCTTCATCTCTGTATCGGACCCATTTTACAACAGTCCCCACATTTGAATCCTGGAGTGCTTGCATGAAATGCGGAAGTTTGGTAAATGATTCATCCCAATCCCCAAACAGATTCTTCAGTGCTTGTTGCCTCGCCTGCCAGGCCTTCAAATATTTTATTTCACACCCGTAGTCTTTAAAGATTCTAGCTCTGATTTCACCGGGAGATAATCGCAACCTTTCACTAATAACATCTCCAATCTCTTGAGCTATGAAATGACGAGTGAGGTGCACATTTTCTTTTGATATGTGATCAGTGTTGCACGTGTGGTCACCTCTATACTTTCTAACCTCCCAGTACGATCTATTTTTCCTCATCGCAGCTCTTATGCGCCATGGACAGTTCTCCTCCCCTTCGCGACATTGCAGCACCAACAAACGAGGCTCGGATTCTTTAGTCATATATTCAACTCGGTTCATTATTGAATACTTCTGTACAGCATAGATGACTTCCGATTTACTGCTGAATGTCGATCCCACCGCAATATTCGAACCCAGTCTATTATTACGTTCATAATACTCTTCTACAGGATTATTCACGTCCCACGCCGACACATCATGGAATGCCGGAATGTCCCATACACGTTGGGGTTCGGGAACCGGATGTACATCTTCGTTCTCAAGCTCCTCCAGGTATTCCATTTCATCTCTATCATACTCATCCATCACCGGCATCTCAAGTGTGTCTAATGTAGACATGACCATGGGGTCCGATTCGCTGTAATCCATTGTCTACAATACAATTCAATGTCACTATGACAATTCAATGTCACTACCACACATGTTTAAATACTCAATTCTTACAAAAAAATCGCATAACTTAATCCAACAAAAATTACTAAATATTTACCTCTTCAATCTTCTTCAAGCTACAGAACTTTCATTTCCAACTGGAGAACAAATCAGATCCGGACGAAAGTGGGGGGAGAGAGGGGCTGTGTTTTCGAATGATGAGAGGAAGAGGAAGGAGGTGGGGATTTTTATAGATTGGGACGACGGCTTTGTTGAAACCGTCGTCCCAATCAAGACGGGTACTTAGACCCCGTCTTCATCAATTCGTCACCTGCCAAACCGGTGGGAAATAAGTTTTGCTGACAACGGGCTAAGCAAGCCCGTTAACTTCAAAGTTAACGGGCTTGCTTAGCCCGTTGTCATTTGAAAATAAATATTAACGGCTTTTATAAAACCGTCGTCTTAGAAAACACGGTAGTTTTGAAACTCAAACTCAAAATGCCGTATTTGTAAAACTCAAAACTTAAACAAAGGCAGAACTCAATTTTTTTCTAGTTCGTCTTGAAACAAGACTATGTCCGAGTTTGCTCGATTTGCAATATGACTTCGAGATCTGGTTACAATTAAGTTCAGGTGTGTCTATTACACTCCATCGAATCAAGAACCTATCTATTCCTCTATGTCAACACACCCGCAAACGCAGGAACTTATCCAGGCTATAACATGCCTCAACCGGTCAAAACACAGAGCAACAACAACAGAGAAACTGATGCTAAAGTTCACAACCAGTACTGAACAAAAGAAGAGACCCAGAATTTGATTCTCCAAAAAACCCGCTGAACCTCGTTTTCCCTTTCTCGCACTAAAAACCATAAACTCTTACTTCTGATTTCTTTTGAAGCGAGCTTTTATACCTTTGGGATTCTGACAAACCACAGTCGTAGAATCTTTCACCAATTTAATTGTTAGGATGAGGATGGATAGATCACAATTGAGCCGCATAGTTTGGTTCAACTTTGCCCCTTCCTTGGTTCAACCGGTTGCATTGCTTCACTCAATAAATCTCCACCTGAAGCAGTGAAGACTTGATAATCTTCAGTATCCTTCTTTCAATCTTCACAAAGTGTAAACCAAGACACAAACTCTTCATCACTTGGGACTGCATAAACAGTTACTGGACAAATAACAAGCTCAAGCAATGCCTGAACTTAGAATAAATGACAATTTTTATTCCTATATCTGTTGATTTATTAGAAATATCTATCTTTAATAGTTTCAAAGCATTTCTAGATAACAAATCTCTAATTTAATGAAATTTAACTTCAACTATGTTTTGTCCTCTCATCGTAAACTGGATTTTTGTTTTAGTGTATAGCAGGCTATCAAAATATAGTATTAATCAAACAAGCCTCACTTACTAATCTATATATCCATATTGCTTCTTTATGAGCATCATCGATATCAACATACTCTGATTTTGTAGTTGACAAAGCTACTAGAGGCTGCAACTGAAGTTTCCATGAAACACAATTTCTACTTAAAGTGAAACAATAGCTCGTAGTAGACTTTCTAGAGTCCTAATCAAAAGCAAAATTAGCATCAACATAGCCAATCGATTCAGCAGATTACAGTCGTTTCTCATAACATACATCAATATAAATAGTGCTATTAATTTTAAAGAACACCAATGTTCATAACTAGGATTGGACATATATCTACTCAATAAGGAAACTGCAAATGACAGGTTGGTTGATCATGTAGCTTTGATATAAGGCAGTTGTCCTATCTTTAGAATTTCACACCTTGAGTTAGAACATTGAACCTTACATAATATAAAAAGCGGTGGTTGAGGAACTGTTACAATTTTACAATTTGTATTACCACATCTAAAAATAATTTTTCTAAATAAGCCTTTTGGTGAATTTGTAATCAGTTTCGCTTCATATCTCTACTTATTATCATGCCCAATATTTTCCTAGCTAGACCCAAATCCTTTATGTCAAAGGCAGAACTTTGCTTATTCTTTAAATCATTTATTCTTGACACTGACTTATTGACAAGCAACATATCATGAACATATAGTAGAGAATATTATCAATTAAAGTAAAATAAAATCAACTGTCATAATTACTTTTAGAAAATCAATAATAGTTATAAATGAGTCAAATTTCTTGAACCATTGCCTAGGATTTTGTTTCAACACATACAATGATGTTTTCTAGCAAACACGCATGCTCTGGTTGCTTCTTAATAATAAAACCCTCAGGATGTCTATAAAAATCTTTTCTTCAAGTTTCACCATGCAAAAAAACTGTTTTAAAATCTAATTATTCAAGTTCTAGGTCTAAACAAGCCACAAGATATATATATAATCCTTATAGTCTTAAATTTCACAACTGGTGAAAATATTTCATGATAATTTATACCCTAGCGCTGAGTGTATCCCTTGGCAACCAACCTTGCCTTACATCTAGGAGGGTCAACTACAGCAGAAGCTGTAGCAACAGAGCAACAGTTTTGACGCAAAGAGAAAACTGTCCAAATATGAAGTATCAGTGTAACGGGAGGCTTCCAAATATTCTCAGAATATCCTCAGTGAAGTTTCAGTGCCAGAGCTTGAAGAGTTGATTGGGAAATCAAATATCGCTCACAGAGTTCGAAAGGCTCGGTGTAAGGCTTTGGAGCGACGCGCACAGAAACTGCACAAGCTAGTTGCATAAGGATGTGCTATAGCAACCTACGGAAACATTGTTTTAATTAGAATAGGCTGAGTTTGTAGGATCAGAGGAGTAACTATTCTGAATTAATTCGAGTGTGTAGGTGGGTGTGAGACACAAATCAAAGGGTGTTCTAATTGTGTGTGAACTACTAGTTGAGGTTGGGTAGCTTAGGTTGGCCGCGTGTCGAATTGTGTTGTACGGAGCACCTTGGAGACTAGTGGATTGAGGACTGGAGTATAGTCCTCCCAGACGTAGGCAGTTGGCTGAACTGGGTGAATAAATCACTGTTCATTGTTTTTACCTTACTGCACAAGATCCGACTGTACAAGAAGTTGCTATAACAACCGCTTATACACAATCAGTAACTCAGAGGCGCTATAAATTTCAAACTAAAACCAAGTGTTATTGATCTTTAATGAATTCATTTCATTTACCATGGCTGCATGCCATTTATCACTATCTCTAGAATTCATAGCATCAAGAAATGTATCAGGTTCTGAATCATTCAACCCCTGTGCAGCTACCAGAGCAGTATATACTAAACAAGTATACGAGAACCTCTGTTGAGGTCTTATTTTTCTCTTAAAGCTATCCCAAGTTAACTGATAATCCTCCAAAATACTTGTATAGAAGGATCAAGTAACTCAATTTGATTAAGTGCTTCATCATGATCATTCTAATCAGAGTTAGTGACCTGACCCTACACTCAAGGGGTTGCAATGTTAGGAACATTTTTAGCTAGGGAACCATCCTCATTTCTATGCTCCACCTCAATGGAGGTCTTATAGAGAGTTCTAGGTCAGTGGGTTTAGTGTTATTTCTTTCAGTATTATTTTAACTTGATTGGCATGGAAAAGAGTTTTCATCAAATATTACATCTCTACTTATAATTATTTTGAACCTGTA